>JBAMHX010000018.1:23570700-23593590 GCA_037177515.1 Pseudomugil tenellus | reverse complement strand
CCCCCCCCCCCCCCCCCCCCCCCCCCCCCCCCCCCCCCCCCCCCCCCCCCCCCCCCCCCCCCCCCCCCACCAAAACTGTGCTTTGTCACCATAATTTAATTTCCTTTACATTGTTTTCCTATATTTATTTTTATGGAGCTTTATCAAATTCATCACGGTCAGGTTTATTGCCACATGACGTTAGACAAGCAACAGCGCACCCCCCCCACCCCCAAGTTTATTTTCTGCTGGCAAGGTTGAACAGATGAGGTGACTGTGGGGGTGCATGAAGCTGTGTGTCACACCAATATCTCCATGCATGTGTTTTCACATGCAATGGTAAAGCTGACCAGGCAAGGTGAGTGTGTACTTTCACACTCTGTGTGTGTGTGTGTGTGTGTGTGTTTGCGCATGTGCACTTTTTCAATGCACCTGAGCATTACTGGTGCAACAAATAAAACTCCTTTCAGGCAGTCTGTCTGGATGAGTCCGTGTCATCTATAAAGGTGAGATCTGCTAGGTTGCCCATGCTATGTGTGTGTGTGTGTGTGTGTGTGTGTGTGTGTAGGGTTCGGTTTGTTGCTGAACGATTAGGAGATCACAAGGTGGACGTAGTGTCCAGAAATCCATGTGTGTAAAGAGTAGAATGCAGCTGTAAACGTGTAAACTGGATCACCGCTTGTCTAGACAGCTGTTTTGACCTTTTTAGATTGGAAAACATGGCGGATGTTTTATTCACACATCACAATGATATTTTATTCAACGAGCCACGGCGTCAATTTACAGAGAAGTTTAAGCAATAAGAGCGGAATGTCACCCAGTCCGACGCTCAAGATGAAAGAAGAAAATATATCAAAGGAAATATACGCTCTGACATTTGTGAGGATTTCCATTTAAATTTCAGATACTTTTTATTTTTTATGCAAAAAAAAGGAATCAATTATTGAGTGAAGAATCGGCTTCTTTCTCTGCAGCTCTAATGACATTGGTGCTACTTTAATTCTTATCCTCCAGCTGCAGCTTTGCATGCTACATCCACGCGCATTCATTTTAATTCCATGAAGAGTTTGTTTTTAACTGGAGATGTTTATTTAACATATGTGATCAACTGATTTTATCTCTTTCACAAGATACTGAAATCAACTGATGGCTGCACGGTGGTGTGGTGGTTAGCACCGCTCCCTCACAGCGAGGAGGTCGCTTGTTCGAGCCGAGGCTTTCTGTGTGTGACTGGTCATCTCTCTGTGTTGCCGTGCGATGTACTGGTCTCCTGTCCAGGATGTATCCCCCTCTGGGATTGCTGGGATAGGCTTCAGACCCGCGAGCCTTCATTGGCAGATAATGGGTGGATGAAAATCGACTGATATATGCAGCACTAAATAAAAATCTAAATCAATTCAGGTAACTGAGACGTTAGGAGCTGATGCCAGTTTCCTCCTCATAACTTCCACTTTACTGTCAAACTGCAAATTAATGTTTGTTCACTTTCAAAGTGTCTCTAAAGAGATATAGATGCGTCCACTTACAAGCTCGTTACGCTGCAACAGAGGACATCAAATATGTGCCGATAGATGTCTACCTTAAAGTTCAAGCTTGGCTCAGAAATGCAGAAGCTGGGAGATTAGTTTTAACCCTAATATCAGACATTTTTACCCATTTTCTCAGACATGCAACTTCCACACTGTGGGAAATAAAGCAAACACCAGGCATTTGGACAAACGTAGCCAAACAAAACAAAAAAAATGGGGGGCAGCTATTTAATCCATACGATTGCCCCCAAACTAACATGCATCAATTTAACAGACCTTTGGCTTCAGGGACCTTTGAGAACCAGCAGTTCAGGCGTACTGAAGTATGAGATTGCAGCTCTGAACAACAAAGGGCTCTCTGTGTCAACCTAGAGAAGGAAGGGAGGGGGACCCCGCCTTGCCATGTGAGGATGAAAAGGGGCGGGGGGGTCTTATCAAGTGCTCACTGTGTCCAAGCACTGGTTTGGAAAACACAGAAAAGGAAGGGAGCCAGCAGAGGGGATCGTTTTTCAGGGGAGGATGTTTTGGCACAATGACCCTTGTGTCATCTACCATGTCACTGAGTCGGGTTTGTGTCATCAGTTCGAGGTCAAAGGGTACGATATGAGATTTACCGGGTAATTAGGGGCATTGCACATGCATGACCAGCGTGATGGTCATCAACACTACCATCTCGTTTTCCATGAGAGTACTGACGCTTACCCAGAAACCCAGAGAAAAATGCTTCATTAATGGCAGATTGAAACGTCACATCGATGCAGATTTGATTATTTAAAACTGACAAACTTACACAACCTCATATCCTTCTTCGTGTTAGGGACACCTGTCACTGAACAGGACACAAGAGAAAAGTCTGCTGTATATTTTTAGCCATCTGGGAGCGTTTACCAGTTTAATGACACACATGCAGCTTTAGAATCAAACCCACATTGGCACTTTATTGCTATGGATATAAAAAATATGCTTCAAAGCTTTAAAAACTACTAATGGCCTCCAGACGAACAGATCCTGACCTGCCTTTAAGCCCAAATGTTCAGCCTGTAAGGTCTCCAAGGGCTAATTTGAATGTAAACAGTGTGCGTCAGTTACTGGATAAATGGTTTGGGGGAGCACATCGCTGGCTGAAGGCTGGTCTTTAACGGCTTAGTGGCATCCACTAAGACCTTGTATTTTGCCCCTTGCCTCCTCAATGGAGCAAAGCTAATCTGGCTCTGCTTATGGAAGCTTCTTTTGCCTCTTGGGGTGACTGCCTCCCTCCCTCCCCCCCTCTTTTGCTCTTTTCTGTCTCCACCTAAATGTGACTCAGCGTCTTGCTCAAGGGCACTGACGGGACGCATGATTATTGATGAACACACAGCAAAAGAAGTGCTGACTTTTGAGTGTCGTCTGTCAAACCACTTGGCAAGCGTCTTCTGTTGGTGCACCGAGGTCCTGTCCCGGTGTATGTCTGCGTCTGCGGGAGATCCAGATGTGTCCCAATTGCATCTGAGAAAATCTTAGAAAGCAGCTTCACTGCAAATAAAAAGCATGAATCTCTCTATCTCAACATCTCGCCTCTTTCTGCCCCTTGCTGGTTCCCAGGGGTCAGGGTGTCAGCTGTTGCACAATGGGACAGCTGTATCCAGATCAGTCGAAGACCTACATGCGCCTCAGGGTGGGATTAAGCCAATTAGTAGCTGCCAATCACCATGACATATCATGGACAGCTAGATCAATACCTGAATGAATGGGAGGAGGTTTGGAGAGGGAGAGGCGGGCAAACGGATGGAGGCCGGCCATGGGAGTGTGGATAAATTCAGCTCAAAATGTGGCAGGATGAGGAGATAAAAGGATGAAGATAGTAGATTGGGATGGTCAATGGAAGACAGAAAGATGTGTAGAGGGACGCTGAGAGGAAAGGTGCATCTGGAGGCAAAGAGAGGAAAATGTATATCCAAGGAGATAAATGAGTGCAGCCTCCATAAGGTTTTGCCTCAGCTGGTAACCGCAAAGCGTGTGCAAATCAGGCCCTTTTCGTCTCCTTCCATCTACCCTCCTCATCAGCTCCTTTCCATCTGTTTTGATTCTACGCATTTAGGAGTGTGAGCTCTGTATTCCAAAGAGGCTTCCAGGAGACAGAATTTGTTTATCATAGTTGGGGGACATCAGGAGATCTTATCTTCTCCTGACAGCTGAAAGGAGGAAGCAGGAAAAAAGTCTCAGAGAGAATCAATAGGCCCCCGAGATGGAGGTGCATGTGGGAGGAAGGGAAAGCAAGAAATTAGGTAAAGAATAGAAAATGGGATGGAAAATAGAGTAGCAGATATTTAATATAGAAACATTCAAACAAGAAAGAGTTTGGGGGAAGAAAGATGAGTTGATAGAGAAAAGAGCTGAAGAAGAATGAATGAAAGAAAATTGTATGAAGGGGAAGCATGGAAAAGAGAGGAAGGATGAGGATATTAAAACTTCCTCTTCTTGCACATCTGTCAAATCCAGAATATTAGGATATAATTGGGAATGCTTTCAGCAGCTAAAAGCTGTTTCTTTTAAAGTTTTCAGCTGATTGAGCTAAAAGTGAATGGACTGGGGAGTTTGGCTACAGAGCTCTTACTGACAGAAAGGAAGAGAGGAGCTGATGAGAAAATGGATCGGGCGAGCGAAAGGGTGGCAACCAGAAGAGGATCCAAGTGAGTCAAAGACAACAAAAAGCACAAATGCTGCTCAAACATGCCATGCTTTTTTAAAAAAGCAGTAATGAATGATGAATGCGAGGAAGGGAAACTGCGAAATGAGAAGAGGCTCCGACAAAAAAGGAATAAAAGGCCAGATGAGGGAGAAATGGAGACAGAACAGCAGATAAAAAGGAACAAGGACAGAAAATAAAAAGAGGATGTTGTATGAATACGAAGTGTGGAACATCTGGCATGACTCAAAAGTTCTCGGGCCTTTTCAATTCGAGAGTGTGTATCTGTGTGCAGGAGATATTGGGTGGGGGGGTAGTTGGTCTAAATCAAAGACACTACTACGCCTGCCACAGTCGCTTATATACGCCTGGATGGATACCGAAAGGATTGAAGGTTTGAGCAAGAAGAAAGCTGGGGGACAAAAAAGACAGAAAGCGGGAGGAAGAGGACAGATGGGAGGGAGGGTTGGTGGGACACGAAGACCAACTCAGGGACAATTTGTTTGTGATTGTTTTGCCTGCATCATTCGGAGTATTTTAGATGTACACTCTTTATGGAAGGATGTGTAATTTCCTCAGAAAGGAGACAGAGAATATTTTCCTTCTCAGACATGGAAAAGCAGTGCTCATCATGACCCAGAGCTATTCATAGAAACGCTTGTGGAGCTCAGACTTAACACTCGTTTAGCTTTTCTGCTGATTGTTTTGCTATCATCCTCTCTTTGTTCCATCTCACCACCTAAAGATCAGCTTCTTTCAGCGCTTTGCTCTTTAAAATGTGGCTTTTAAATAATTTTCTGCCTTTTCTGACTCCTAAATTATTAAAATGTTCATCTTCTGAATTTTAGAAAACACTTGGTTGTTAGTTTCACCTGAAATGTCCATCTGCTAAAAACTTTACAAAGAAAAACATGATTTCCGTAGAAATGGAAGCATATGCATAATTTCTCTTTTTAACCGTTGTGGCCTTTATCTTACGCCTCTTTTCTTTTTGCTCTTTCAGATCTTAACAAGCATATTTTCCGCCTGTTTTAACCCTTAAGGAGGGATTGAATAATTCATTGGGTTGCGCTGCCACTGCTTCCACTGATGGGTCAGTCACAAAGCCATACATTTGTAAATGAGGGTAATCCACCTTTATTAGCGCCTTTGCATGTGTCCAGGGTGGTGTGTGTGAGTGTCAGGGGGGTGGGCGACTCCTCCCTATGGAGACATTTTAAGCCCTCATGATGCAAGTTATCCACTTGCATGTTTTACAATTCAGACAAAAATAAATTTTAATCAGATAAAATTCTACTTGAGGAAATTTAATGTCCAGAATGGTAATAAATTGTCTTCAGAAGTCATGGTTACATGACCGTGTGTATGTGTGCGCCTTTGTGTGTTTAGGTGGGTCAGACTCAGGTTTGAAGACAAGAAGTGTTTTGTCTGACAAGAATTTAGTGTGTGTGCACGAGTGTGTGTTTTAGCTGTGGAGTGGTGAGAGCTGCCAGAATTCGTAGCTGTGCTACCACAATGACCCTTTCATCCAAAGAACCCTGCGATTGTGTGTGTCGTTGTGTAGTTTTAGTTTTCTGAGTGACCCAATCTCTTTATCTGTCCAAAACAATAAACGTTGAAGGCCTGAAGACGCACAAACAATCAGACGACAGAAACATGACTCGAACAAACAGAAGTGAGTAATTCAGGTCAGTGTCGTCACCTAAACTTCCAAAATCTATCGTTATGAAAAACTCCTTGTTCTGCTGAAAATTGGGGTATTTTCTATCATATCAGACGCATTCCCTCAATCTTCCCGAAAATCAGACCAACTCATGTCTCTGTTTTCACTTTTCTAGTAGTGAACAGTAAAACCAGGATAAATACAGAGAAGACGGATTGTTTTATCCAAGTCCTGCGATGGTTAGGAGCATAATTTGTTTCATTTCCGAGGAGCTTAGTGCAGAAAATGTAGGAATACCAATGAAGATGATGGAAGCAGTTGTAGAGCTGATACACAACCAGTAAAACAACCAGTAAAGAAGAAAAACTGGAAGCTTCTATGAAGAAACTGCAAACTGACACTGAAGAAGTTGAGGGCAGCAATAAGAAAATCTTTGTGGGTTTATTCTTCTTCTTCTGGTGTTTTTGGATGGTTGTAAACAGCTATAGCGGTGCGTTGCCGCTGCAAACTTGTCAAAATGCAGAAGTGAGCTGTGAGCTCAGCGCTGCCCCCTAGTGCGTGAACTGACTCAGTGATGGCGATGTCAAAGCGTGGAAGTTCGAGACGACGCATGGAAACGGGAGCAGAAATGGATCTTAGGTCAAAGCTACTGGAAAAGAGTAAGAAACAGAAAATTTTTTTTGGAGAGAAACAAATAAAAAGGTGGAAAAATCAGAATACTTAGTAACGAGGAAGATTTTTCAGCTGACAAGAATGAAAGATTAAAATAAATGGCTGAGTTGGTGGGTGGGAAGGCTATTTCCACAAAGAGGAAGCTCAAAGATAGATCTGCCTTCAATTATATCTACTTAGAAAAAAATTAGTCATATTTCAGCCTAAGCAAAAGCTTTGACTACAATAGTTGGTAAGTGTCAGCGTTTCCAGACATTTTGGGGGCTGAATATGAAGAAAAAAAAGGGACAAAGAAAAAAACTAAAGAATGTGAATGAAAGGAGGAAGGGTGAAGCGGTTTGCAGAAAAAAGGAGAATGAGTCAAATGGAAAGAACGAAATGTAGGTTATGGTGTAAAAAGATTTGTTTGTGTTCAGACAATTTTCAGGATTATTATTATTTAAACGAATAAAACAAATTAAGTCTAACATCAAGATACTTGTTACCGCCCCGCCTTTCTTTTCTTCCTTCTTGGCCTCTCCAGACTCCTAATTTGATAAGTTTTCCATGACTGGGGCCCTCGGTTCCTGCATGCGTCTGTGTGGTTTTGGCAAATGGCCGAGCTATTTTCGGCTGATTGGTTGAACATGCAAAGCAAAGTCTGGGTTTCGTCCACCACCACGTCTCATGTTCCACATGTATTTTTTCATTTCTCCAACCATTTTACTCAGACTTATTTTATCTGATGAAACTGCTATAAAGAAGAAAAGAAATCTTATTAAATCATTGATTGTACTTAATGAAAATTGATGAACTTCTGAAATAATTGATAAACTATTAAAAACAAGAACATTGTGGATGTTTGTTTCCCCAAACCAGCGAAGGTTAGAAACCCAAGTTGTGAGTGTGACTAAAAAACAGCTTTTCTCTCCGTAATGCGAAAGAAATGCATCTATATTCAAAGAGTCCCCTCAGCGATGCACCTGGCTGCTGTTCAATATGCCACACTAAGTCCCTTAAGCACAGTCCTCATCCAAAACCATGAACCATTCAGAGATTTCCAAATGCCGCATATGATTTTATCTACTAGATTGATCTTTGAGCAGCATGTCTACCTTTTACTAGATGTCTAAATCACAGTAGGTCCATGATTAATTTGGGTCTCATGTTTGCGTAGCTAACAAATAGGAAAACATCTTTCTGACCACTGGAAATTTCGGTACAGACAGTACAGTCTGGGTGGTCCAGGAGGAGGCGGGGCTTTTGTTATGGTGGTAAAACTTGCCAGCCTTAAAGATGAGGAGGGTGGATGTTAGAGACAATGCTGCTAAGTAGCAAAGAGGGAGAGGCCTGTAACATCTCTCATTTGCATAACACTACAGTTAGAGGCAGTTAAAGGGTCACTCATGTTAATGGTGTGTGCACGGTGGACCTGCAGGAAGACCCAGTAGGAGGTCAGAAAAAAGCACGCACACACACAGTAAACGGCTAACAAATGAGTGGACTTTGATGTAAATGGTTTTTCTTTGTCTGTTTTATGTGTTTGTTCCTGTTTTACAGCCAGTGGGACTCTGCATTGTTCACTCTGACTTTCAGTCTTTTCACTTTAACATCCTGAACAACAGCGAAGAGTCGGAATCCGCAGCTTTAGTGCATGTGAATACACTGCAATGCTGGGAAGAGGCTTTTCTGTCTTTTTAAATGCTTAGAGTTCAGAGACAGATCAGAGAAAGGCCTTGTCCTGGTGTCACAAGCCAGACAGACACTCTTAATGAAGGAATGCTCCTTTAGTTTGACTTCAAACAGCACAAGCTGACCTGACCTGCGCTGTTCACTGAATGTAATAAACAACACAAGCACTGTAAAAGCAGATGCTTCTGTTAAGTTACATTACACAGATAACCTGTTCACTCAGATACAGAATAAAAATCTAACCTACTGGTATTGTATCTTGTCCTCAACAGGCCAGAAATCTCTCCCCCGCAATGTCATTTGGTGTAAAAGTGTCTGTATGTCAGCAGTATGTTTGTTCTACACACAGCAAGCTGCCAGCACACACACTGGAGGAAACGTAGAGGTATGGTTGTGTTTGCTGGCACCACAGTAAGAGAGCTGGAAATCTGTCACATAAAAATCCAATGCCTGTTATCACTCCGTCCTTGGAGAAGCCATGTTTCTGCCTCCTTCCCCTTTAATTATTTCTCTTTTACACCTTGTTGAAAACAAAGTGTAGACGGTATGAGTTGTAGTTTGTCATGGTTTCAAGGCCAGAAAACAGCCTTCAGAGTAACAGCACACCAATACGTCGCTGCAACCTTTGTAAGCACTGGATGGACTAATATGTTCTGTTGGCAACAGAAAGGGCTAAACTGAGTTTTAGAGAAGGTAAAAAGTCTCCAGGTGCTTTATTGTGTGTTTGTCCAACTCGCCTCTAACACACATCTCAGACTGAAGTCTGAATGCTGGCATGACCTGCAGTCGTTGGCCATTTTACAGCAAGCTGCCCTGTTGCTGGACTGATTACAGCTCAGGTTTTCACATTTTAGGAGAAAAGCATGAACAGCTTGAAGGATTCAGATTACTGCTAGTTGCTAAAACTGTGACGGCACTTCAGAGAACATCAGCTTTCATAGGAAACTGTGCGGTAATGGTAAAGATAGAGAATTTTAGATAAATGTCAACAGCCACAGGCGCAAGGAGTCAAATCTCCTTCTGCTGCCACGAATAACATACAAGTAAAAAAAAAAAAAAAACAAACCTTTGGGCACATTTATTATTCTTACAGTATTTTTTTATATTTGTAACGGTTTTATTTTATACCTCACCCTGACTGAACAGTTCATCATTCCTAACTTTTATTTTCCTTTTTAAGGCTCCATGAAACTTAGATAATTGTTCAAGCTTTTATCTTGCACCATATTTTCCCGGATGTTAGCTCATCTAACCCTGACTGGTTCATTCTAAATAAGCAGTTTATTTTTAAAATGAGCAAATTATTTTTTAAAGTATATTTAAAGGATGATATTTTCAGAGGTGTTGCTCATCCTGATGGGGAAACGGAGCAGGCTGGAATCGTTTAAAGGGAACTCATTTCAGCTTCTGCTTTTTTTTAATGCAAGTCCATGGTTATATTTAGCAGACCTGATATAATAGGTTTAGATCAGGGGCCGACCAAGTCCTCCAGATCTACCATCCTTGCACATGCACGCCCCCTCCAACACATTTCATCAGGCCTCTGTAGAGCTGAGCAACATGCGGAGGAGGGAATTAGAGAAGGGAAAGTAGATCTGAGGGACCGGACTGGGACATGAATGGTAAAAAAATATTAGGCAGGCATTTAATGTACGGTGTGTAATAATGACATCTAGTGGTAAAGCGGGGCATAGCAACAACAGATTTAAATATACGGTGGCCGTCAGTGGCCAAAATTCTTACATGTTTGCATCTGGTAGTGCATCCAGCGGCCTCAGGTGCAGCAATGAATGGTAGGCCTACTGGTTTAAAGGGCATTGCCTCTCAGATACTGCAGATGTAAAGTTCAGAGGGTTCAGTTTGTCCAATCAGAGACATCTTAGTGAGACGGTTGAAATATGGCAGCTGCATGTATGTGGACTTACAAGAAGTAGATCCAGATGGCTCATTCTTACATAACGAAAGCTTATTTTAATAAAATTATTTTCATCAAACATTTTTTTGCTACACGCTGCATCTTTGAAGAAAAAAACATTTTGTTAGTCTTGTTTGGTTTGTGGAAACTGTTTTATCAGCATTTTTTTAGCATCCTGAGGGTTCCATTCTGTTCTGATTGATCAGCTGAATGTTAAGAGCAGGCAGGTGCTGTTTTGTTGGAGGAATGCAGCCACAATGCAGAAGTGCTTCATACAAGTGGGGGTAGAAAGACCCGGACATAGAACTGCTCTGGCTGGGAATCATTTGCATTAACAAACATTAGAAATCTTAGTAAGTTTGATGGAAGCTGAAAATCATCCCAAAGGCTCCTGAGTTGAACTGGATGTCTGGTTCTGGTTTAGCTGAACCTAAACAATCACATATAAATTAAAGGCTTAATTTCAGTCTGAACCTTAGAAATGTTTCAGCATGCAGTGTGAAAAACCTCCGGTCGTGTCTCCGATCAGCCTCCAACCCATCAGAGGCCACTTCTAACGCGCTGCTTCTTATGATTTGGCTGTGATTTTTATTCTGATGTACCTACAGCCGTTTGTGACAGTAGCTTTCTGATCTGCATTAAGGCAACACTAAAAATAGATCCTTTTGCTGAAAAGCTGTGAGTCAGAACACAGGTTGTTACTCACCCAGAGAGTTTTGCCCTGATTGTGCTTATCTACAACCAGGAACACACCCAGCATCTCTGCCCTGCCTCTTGCTTTATCTTTCACTCTCGCTCCCTCTCGAGCTCCCCTGAGGCTGTTTGAAGGGGATCTGTGACACATTCTGCTGTGTATGCATGTAACACTGGTAGTTGTGGTAGTAATGACAGGCAGATGGGGGTTATTCATCATAAAGAAGAGTTTCAATGAGCAAAGCATGGAGCCCATTCTCTCGCTTTCCCTCCACCCATTTGTCTAATCTCTCCATCTATTTATCTCCATCTAAATGATGCATCTGAATAATGATAGATAGATAAAATCCTCTTCTTTACTCCTAAGCTCTTTATGTCCTTTTGCTTTTCATTTGTGGGGCTTTGGGACAGACATGTTGGCATGTTAATGTAATGTTTATCTTCCAAGTATTCTCTCATTAGAAGACGTTTTGGATTAAAAATCACAGTTGTAAAACTATAAATTAATTAGTCTATGTGAGAACTTCCAGTTGGACGACATTTAAAGCAATTTGTCTGGTGTGTTTGAATGTAAAGCTCCACGAGTACTCTCAGGTATCAAACACTTACAGATGGGTACAAACAGCTCAAATCACCTTCCAGCAATTCTTCCTGCATTTTGCCAGGAAGACGAGAGCGATGTACAGTTTGTCTTACACTCACCAATAGGGAGGAAGAAAATAAAACAAGGAAAAAAACCAAGCTAGAACCCCCCCCCCCCCCCCCCCACACACACACACACACGTCGCCATGCTGCAGGGCTGCCACCGCTCCATTATTTTTCTGAAGTGGCTTTTCAATTCCATGGCGGATGCTTGAGGGCGTGCATGTGTGCTGGAATCTGAGATTGGGTGCGGAGTGTGGTGGAGTGCGTGTGTGTGTGTGTGTGTGTGTGTGCACGCTGGACAAAGATTGTGACAAACCATTTATAGAGCTGTCCTGACATTTGAGTGTGTTTGCGAGTGTGTGTGTGATTGCTGTTGACATTAAATCTTCTGTTCAGGTAAGTTTGGTGCTAGACCAAATGGGGGGGGGGGGTGTTAAGTGTATTCTTTTCTTTAGAAGGGACAAATGTCTTGTAAATTATTTGCTTTAATTATAATCAGTTGCATCTTTGCTTTAATAATTTAAAACCCCCCTCCCAAAAAAAAGTTTCCTGGTGCTAATAAGACCTGCTGCGTCACCACATGCAGGAGAAGCTGATGAATAAACAGCATAAAGCTGCAGATTAAGATGAAAACATTTGACACTTGTGCGGTTGGGCGCTGGTTTTCAGCAATTCCTTCTAACAAGGACGAGTGAATGATTAGATGCAGGGCAGGATTAAGACGAGCTGATCCCGTAAATTATTCTACTCGCTGTTCTTTAGCTTTGACAATATAAAATCGTGGAAGCTGGATTTCTGAAATGAAGCTACAGTAAAAATAATAAAAGTGACAGAAGCCGCGATTGAGGTTCTCCACCAGCTGACATTTTGTCATTCCAGCAGCAGTTAAGACTAATTGATTACGACGACCCTTATTTTCTAACTGCAGTCTCTTCATTGATCCCGTTACTGCTGCTGCAGCTCAGCGCTCTCCAAGTGATTCTCTTACTCATTATTGCCAAGACAAGGACTGCTTCTGAGTGGCCCCTAAAACACAGCTTTAATGCAAAACCTCATTCAGCTCCTTGGAGATTCTTCAGGCGAGTAAAACCGGTCGATCCGTTGAGAAAAATCTGTTGGAGCAGGTCTCTAAAACTACAGATTTTAAGCCAAGAGGTGGTTCAGTCGCAGCTACAGCCCGATGCAGAGAAGGCTTCACATGTTGGGCTACTTGACCTTGAAATCAATTTCATGTCAAGTTACAGTGCGTGTCCTCCATCAGGGGTCGTAACCTCTACCTGCTGACTGGGTCTTCTTTCCTAAATTAAAACAGTGCATCACATTACATGCACTTCTCACACACATATTCAAGCTGCAAACAAAGCGTTAGCTACACACGGACACACAGCACATCGTATTACCAGAATAAGGACAAAGCTATTGCAGTCGACGCAAAGAAACCCAATAGGCTTTTAACATTCATTCAGCCTAGACAGCAGAGCTTACGCCTACTAGAGCTGTGCCAACTAGATCTGATAGCACAACAGGGATGAATCAAGACTGACTCTACATCCCCTTCCGATTGCAATGTGGGGGGGGGGGGGGGGAGGTTTGCAGACACACAGATGGATGTTAAATGTGTGAGTACACGGTTAAAAAAGCTGATAAAAACAAGCGTCCGAAGGGGAAAGTGTAAAAGTCTTAGACGGTGTTGCTTTCATGGCCATGCTAGCTGGCTAGCTTCTCTGTCCTGCATCATCTGAACATTCACACCTACAACCGCTCAGGATTATTTTTCACCAGTGTTTTTCAGTTTGCTCTCTTCTAATCATTTGAAATACGCATATTTCTATCACTGAACAGGATGTAATGACAGGGATGGAAAGGGGGAGACAGGTAAAGGTAGAGAGGAGATAAATGGAGAGAGATAAATGAACCTCGGCTGGATGATAAAATAAACATCCTCATATTTAATGAACTTTTTATCTGCACTCCTTCCGCTGATTAGGACTGAACATTAAAGTCGTGGCATGTATGCATGACTCCTTTATAGCTGTAGGTGTTTAGATATCAGCTTGTTTTTATGTACAAACTGCTGAATTAGAGGGCAAGAGATTAAAATCACTGTCTAAGATTTAATAAATACAGTCCAGTGAAAACGACTTGACCCGCCCCAATTCATCATTTTATTACCAGGAAAATCCAAATCAGATGTCTTGACTTCAAAGATCTTATATATAGGATAAATATAAGAGTTTATAACATTTAGGGCAAAAACGCCACCGGCTTTTATTTTGACATCTAATATCCGTCTTGTCTTCTTGGAGCAATGTTCAATAGGGGGGGTGGTGGGGGTGGGGGGTGGTGTTGATTCATCAAGCTGTAAACTCCTTTTTTCAGGGTATTAGGGTTACTCACTCCGGTCCAATGAGAGCCACCTCATGCTTTCTATGTATCCCTGCTCCAACACACGTAATTATTTATTAGTATTGTTTAAGTAAAGCACACATGTTTTAGAGTATATTATTATGTCAGTAGAACATAAACTCCAGCAGTTTTTATCGATACTAAAGAAAAATAGTTTGGAACAGGCTTGGATTGGACCAGAGGATTGGTTCATCCTCTGAGGAAGGTGCTTGAATGAGCCACATGTTTGTGTAAAATGGCTTCAATAAAAATAAAGCATTCCTCAGAAGTATTTAAAAAAAAGATCAAGTACAAAACTGTACTGAAAATAAGTAAAAAAAGCAGTCAATGTGTAAAGAAAAAAAAACCTTAGAAGACCTTGAAGAAGCCTGAAAAGCTACTTCCCAAAGAGCACCTGAAGAAGAATGTGAGAAATCTGCCATTTAAGAAGCAAAACATGAAAAAATAAGTATAACGTCAGACATCATGCACATCTTTTCAACAGATAACGAAAACAGACATTTGCAGCCACTACGCAGTGACCTTAACATAAAACTTGACAAAACCACGGCAGCGCATTAGAAACGAGGCTTCTTTTGCATCCACATGGCACAGGCTAAAAAGAACATCCCGTTTGCACTGATGAGCATTAATAGTTGCCCGGCTTAGCCTTCCATTACTAAGGCATATGGTGGTCCTTTCTTGCTGATTTATCAATGCCACAAGCTTTCAGCGGCTCTTAAAATAAAGAGCCAAGTTGCTGGGAGCCCAAAATCCCAGCAGCTGTACAGTAAGTTTCATAGCGAGCTACTTATGAAGCCTGCATGCGTTCCACGGACCCAGCTTAGAACAGAAATCCATATAATGTTTTTCTGCAGCTCTCCTCTCCATCGCTCTCCTTTTCTCTCCTCTCCCCAGTTGCCTTTTAGACTTGTCATTGGAGAGTGACCTGCATTATCTCACTCGCTCTCCCCAGCTCCGTCTCTTTCTCCGTCTGAATGGAGATTTAGATAAGAGAGTTTGAGCTGCAGGAGAGCGGCTGCTGAATACCAAGAGACCGAGCGATAGAGCGAGAGAGAGAGGCCGGAGCAGAGCAGGGAGCGAGGGTCAGATTCACCGAGCCATTTGAACCTGGTTTCTGCAACAGACGGGTTGAACTGGACTCAGAGTTCAGGATGACTGACGTCTGCAGATGTAGCCTATCTGCCACGCATTTTTATGCAAACAGGATTCAGCTGGATTTACGGAAGTTAATGCTCTTTGTTTGAGCGCTGATCTGAATCCAGACTAGGTATAAACAGTGTAAATGTAAGATTTGATAAGTTCACACACTTACGGTCTGCAGCTTGGACTTGCTCTGCATCTCAGGTGTTTTCCATGGTGTGGTAGGTGAGGGAGCTTCTTTTCATCTGTTAGGTTCTGCATATCAAACACACACACACAGTACATTTAAATCACGTCCCCAGGTTGATCGATGAGGTGGTGATGCAAACGTCATCTGGTGCTAATGCATTCATCATCACTCATCCAGCCTCATGAATTTCTCCTTTTGCTTTTCAATCTTTTATTTATTTATTTTTTTTTTTTTTGCTTTTTCTTCTATAAGAGCCTTTTGAATGCAGTGATTCAGAACCAACTGCTCCTCTGAGGAGCGTTTAGGCGTCCAGAACTCTGACTGGACTCACTAATTAGTGGGTAAGACAATGACAGTCTGTTTTTACATGAACCCATGTGATGAGGTGGTAAAGGCTGAGATCTCAGAGCATTGATTATCATACAAACAAACCCACATAACCACAGGTCAACGACATGTTCCATGTCCTTGGCCAGCCATTTTAAGAGGAATTTAACTTTTTCAGATCAATAAAGCTAAATGGTTATTAGCCGAACACTTGATCTATGTCAGGATGATGGGATGTCAGATTTGAGGAAATTAAAACATATAACACAAAAGAAGCCTAAAGACAACCATCTGCAGCAGAGAAACCACCTCGTTTTATTCCAATATTGCACATTTTTGTGGTTTATTACAGTAAAAACTGATTTTTAAAATCTTTGCCTCCATTTCTTTGGACATTGTATCTAAATCATACATCCTGTAGTGCTAAAGTACATCTGGAACCCAAAAAATGCAAATAGTCTTGAGTTTAAACAGGATCTTAAAGTAGTATTCTGGAAATTGGGACACTACTTTCCAGAAAAGCTTCTGTAGGAACGTTCAGACCAACGTCAGTCCATATCTGCTATAGACCATCAAGCTTGTTAGAATTTTATGGAAAAACATTTTAAAACGCCACCCATTTATTCTGCTTTTCTAGGAAGAAAAAGCTCTTCCTCTTCAGGAGAATTAAATCATAAAGGAGTCCTGAAGTATACTGTATGTTAAACCTTTAATCACAATCATGAGCTGGGAACGAGGGACACAGAAGCCAAGTGAAGGTTGACTCTCAATATTCAGCCCGTCCAACATTTGAAGGACGTTCTAATTACCAGCTGAAAGGGCCCAATATTGGAAGTCACAGATAAAAACCGAGAATTTCTCTTAATTTTCAGATCTAGATGATATTTTATCCTGAATACTAATGTTTTGGACCATTTTTTTTCGAATGTGTGTCCATTAGCAGTGACATTCAGGTCTGATGGTATACCTTTCTGTTCCAGTCAGATGTTGGTTATTTGGTGGTTTTATTTGCTCCAAATAGACTTTAAAATGCAGCATCTCACTGCTGAACCTGCCTTACCATACAGCTGAGATATGCGTGTGTATTCGCACGTGTAACTGCTGAACTGCGATGCAAGTTAGAGACCATGTCAGAGAAAATAAACTATCTAAATGAAAATCATCGACAAGTGAGGGAAGTTGTAACCGGGTGTGTGTCTACACACATAAGCAGACCAGCCATGCAGAACTGAATATGTAAAAATATATTTGTCTTCGCTGCCTTCTCCTCCTCCTCCTGTAGCATCGACTCCATCCATCATCCATCTCGTCCCTTGCTTTTCATCCCTCCACCCCAACCTGTCAGTCCAATGACTGCCGCTCGTTTCTCTCTGTCTCTCTAAGTCAACATGTCAACTGCGATATATCTCTCCCCTCACTAACAGACCATCATCTGTTTGTGTAAGCCCTCACTCTGTGTGTGTGTGTGTGTGTGTGTGTGTGTGTGTGTGTGTGTATGCAATCTTTGCATGAGAATGTACAGTAAAGAGAATCAGCAAAATTGATCTGCGTGTTCAGTCGTTACATTGTTTTCATCCTGTTTTTTTTTTTTTTTTTTTTAGCAGCAGCATCTGTTGAGTTTCTATTGCTCATGCAGGGTTTGTCTGCAGGAAGACGGATGTTTCAGGCTTTGTATTTTCCAGAAAGGCTGCATTTAAGTTGAGATGAAACTGGCATAATGCATGTGTGTGTTAATGTGTCTAGCAGGCTGCCTGCATTTATTTACTTTCAACACAGAATCTCTCAGGCTGGCAGCAGGAGTATGACATCTGCTCTTCCAGCAGTCTGATGTACATCTCCTTGGTTTTTAAATGCTTCTCTCAAACTGGGTTAACAGTCTCTCTACAGAGTATTACAACAAGGACAATAACTTCCTTATTTCATTTGTACTGTGTTAAAAAAGACAACAACCAGCAAGTAGAGGAATGACCAAAATAGCTGATTGTGAAGAAACAATGAATATAAACAATGCATATGACTTTCAGCTTGTACTAAAAGCTGCAGGGGACAAATGCAAGCATCTTCCTTTAAAAAAAGTGTGGAAATATATAAAAAAAAGAAGTTAAGAGGATGTTATGTTTGGTTTTGTGTCAAGGATCAATGACAGTGGGAGTAATTAGCTTCTAGGTTCTAAAAGGAGTTCACCATCTTGTCATGAATGTTCAGATGAAATCTGACTTTTAAAAGACATATGGTATCAGCATGTCTGCAGGTGACCCCACACCTGCGCCTGCTGCTCTCATATTCTGCAGATATAGCAGTCACACAGAGCCGAGCTTTTCAGTCACCTCGAATAGCATAAATTTGCACTGATGCAACTTGCCTGAAACACTCATCTAGCTCATTGCAGAATAACCAGTTGTGTCTAAACATAAGTTAAAAAAGAGACGTCTCAAGAGAAAATAGCAGGACAAGAGTAGGATTTTCCTCTACTGGTCTATCGAGATATTTCAGGAACTGATGTCTAGAGCGAGTGTTGTAGGAGGAGCTCTGCTGTGGAAGTAAGACGTCTAAGCTTAAGGATGAAAAATAAAGCAGCCAATCTCCTGTAAAACAACTGCTCGCCACTTGCACCTGCATCTTTTGTGCAGCATTTTATTTTAGACTCAGCAATGAGTCAGTGAGGAGGCGAAAAGAAGCAGAGCGGAGGAGGCGGCGGCGAGTACCAGGACGATGCTCGCCTGAAGATTAGATGTATAAAGGAACCGTGCACTAAAAATAAGTCAGAGCATGTGAACAACAACAACAAAAAGAGTCACTATAGTTAAAGTACAGCAGGAGGTTTATTTTAAATAAGACTGGTGCCAAATTTAGATGGGTCATAAAAAATCTTTGACCTGTAGCCGGGCTCATGCCACAGCTGTGGTCCAAGAAACGTGTTTGCCAATATGTCTCGGCGCGAGTGTGTAAATTATGCAGGGAAATCTAAGCGACCAAACCATGTGTGTTTGCACGTGCACGATCTAGTGCAAAGTATCACTTCAGAAGCTTAAAACAGCCAAACCAGCATCTATGTTTCCCTGCAAATGCAAGCTGGTGGATGGATAATTCAGACGCAGCTGGAAGCCACCAGTCCCTGCCAACCAGTGTGTTTGTGTTTGTGTGTGCCAGCTGTGCCCACTATACTCAGCCCCAAAGCTGCCATCACATTCCTCTTAAGCCAACAGTATCAAATGTGCACTTGGTAACAGGATGCATGATAATTACGTATCACAGGTGCGTTAAGCTGCTTGCTTTGGTGCCAGTGAGGCAAACATTTACGTCCTAGGTCGGTCCTGAATCACAATTACTTCTCAGTTATCATCCATTATTGCACGGAGGCTAAAATGCTTCCTAAACCTGGGTCAAGGATGTCTTCAGGCTCTCTGAACGAATAAAAGGTTGTGCGTTATACTGGCCCATAAAGAAGGAGGAGTTTAACGATAAGGCAGCTTTAACTGCAGAAACTAGAACCGTCTGCAAACGACCGTGTAAAACTCATCTCCTCTCCAGTTTTAGTGCTGAGAATTCAAGTTGGCTGCCATCATGGAATAAATGCCAGCGTCTTTATTTAGAAAGCACATGAAACACCAGATTTTAATCTGAGAGAGTGTAACATCTCTGGATAGAGCGCAGCTAGGACGGCTATAATCACAATAATTATTCTGGTCTCTCTCCAGCTTTAGGCCTTTTAGCTAATGACAGGCGCAACACTAATGGCTTGATTTCAAGCAGTCTATTTTGCATCTGTACATGATGTGTGTGCGCACATTGTGTGTGTTTGCATGTGCAGTTGGCAGGAATTTACCACTTGTATACTGGTTGAAATAAAATGATTACATTTTGCAGTAATGGGCAGCAACAGCAAACAGCGACGTCTTTTTTTTTTTTTTTTTTTTATCCTGAAAGCACCTTGTTACTGTAAGCTGCAGTACGTTCATACCTACTTTCTGTCTGAGGACAGCAGGTTTTGTACAACAGCATATCCCAATAAAAAAAATTAACTTCCATTGTTAAAATGACAGCTGAGCAGAAATGCTGGTGTTTTTGCCTCTGGGTGCTTGTAGTGCGAAACAAGTAAAACAATGTGGTTGTGTCGCTCTGACTGTATGGATCCGTATGACAGCAGCTGATGGACTGAGCAGTTCTATTAGGAAGCACAAAGCCGAACATGGATACTCCTTACAGCCAGGACAGTGTTTTTATCTGTCGTTTGCTACATATTGCCAAGATAAAAAACAGACTGGCAGGTCCTCTCTGTTCATCTTACAAAAAATATACTAGAAAAGTGCAATTCATCCAAATAAATCAATACTAAACATCAACAGCATGAGTCTGTGTTCATACAGTGAAACATGTTCACAGCAGATTGTTGAAATAGCCCCCGATCAATAGGTTCTTTCACACATTTCACTTTTCACACAAGAATCAGTTCAAGCTGTGATCGTATTGACGGTATTGTCTCAGAGTCCCTGGCTACACCACGGCAGGGGAAAATCCATTTTCCTTCGCATAACCAGCTGTCATTTTCTGGGTGGAGTGAGTTCAATCGTCTGTACAAACAACGCAGCAGATTTACATGCAGAATCAGAATCATATTAAGTTTGTAGTGAGAAGCTGAGTGAGAGTGGTAGCTAAGACCAATGCTGGATTCTTATTAATGAGAAGTGCTGCGTTAGTGTATGCTGCTTACGCTGATAAAAAAACATTTTTCTTTTTTAAGAAGCTGAAAGGAGCCACTGTTCTCTGCATACAAAGCAGGTCCATCCACTGCATGATAATGATGATAGGATGATAATGACTGGTGTTATGCTTGAGGGGTATTACTAGCACTGAATAATGATGATTTGTTATGATGATCCACCGCTGATGATGGAGTTTGTGACTCCATGATGATGTTGATGATGCTGAAATTTGATGCACTGCCTCTGTCATTTCACCGTCATGCTAACAAGGCAAAGCCGCCTTTTTATTGATTAGATAAAAACACTAGCAGGTTTAAAATGCTGCGTAAAAGGTTTGATGAAAACAGAGTGAATGGATTTCATGCACTTAGCAAAGCAGCACAGGCTTTTTAAAAGCACAACAGTGTTAAAGGCAAAATAAAGGAATTCTATTTTTTTCCGCCCGCTTTGTTTAGTTTATTTTCTTGTTAATTGTGCTCATCTGTGGTTATGAAAAATAAAAGATGGAGTGTTTAATGACTGCAGAGCCTTAGTCCTCAGAGCAGTGTGATCTCCATTGTGCATTTATGAATGTGTGGATAATATGGTGCTGAAGATAAAGGCAGCTCTTGGCCTTTTGATATTTAACCATTACATCATTATCAAATAACTCCCTCTGCGCTTTTATTTATCTACTCACTCGTGAGCCAGCACACCCACATAATTACTAGATGGAAAGGAGCAAACTTTAAACATGTTAGACTTATTTCTGCAGCTTTAAACCCTCATTCACCTTCTCAAAGCTCGCACAAGTTGCTTGTTTCCATTGTCAGCACACTGCTTCACACTGATGCAGGCAAGCTACTTTGTGCAATCTCTCAGCACTCTCATTGGCCCTGAGCCGCTCCAGAGGGACTGAGTAGGGTTAAGTAGCTCGCCAAAGGGCTTCGCAGCGCTAGTTAGCGATGGAAGCAAGAACAAGTTCTGTCCAGTTCCCAACCCGATAGACCTCAAAAGGTTCTGAAGATATTAACACAGTTAATTAGGACTCATATGGACTTTGATAGACACGCTTAGATGCTTAGAATCATAACAGCTAAAAAGATGAGAAATGATACATCAGATATCTTAATAGTTTGAGAATCTGCCATAGTTTGAAAAAGATCTGCCGTTTTCAACTTTCCACCTCATGATACAGCAGCAAAGTGAAGCGAAGCACCAACTAACCAACACATCACTGCGTTCAAAATGAATCAGAAGCCCCCTTACAACAGATGTTTTGAAGGATTTGTTTACACTGAGATTTCCACTCATGTTATTGCAGCTGACGCTTCCTATAGGCCGTTTGTCTGCTGTTTTTCACTCTGACAAAGATCATGTATTTTGGGATGCACAATATGAGGGGAACTGTAAGCTTGACAGAGATTTGCAGAGTGCTTTTCTAGTTGAAACATGTCAGTGGATGAATACTTTGATATTATTCATTTTATAAAAATAAAAACTATCTACAGATTGGTCTGAATCACATTTCTGAATCTCTACTGGAATGAGTCCGCTTTGTGTCCTGCTGGTGTAGTTACACACGGGGAAATATCGGACAGTTTAATGTGTATTAAAACGGTTGACAGAGGGTCATATGTGAAGATACAATGATTGAAATTTGCATAAAAAGATGATTATGGTTTATATCCCATGTCAAGAGGATTATTGCATAGTCACTCCCATTGTCTGTTTTTTATTGGATTACATCAACATGTGTGTGTATGTGATTTAATGTGTCTGAACTGTGTAGTTTATACATTCACATGTGTAATTAACAGTTTTCTCCTGATTCTTTCAGGCTGACCCGTGTCGTGGTGCAGGAAGGAAAAGCTCCCTCTAATCCGTCACTGTGATGAGCCAAACGGTATGTTGTACCTTTCACGTGTGTGTTAGTTGAGTACAAAAGCTTTGAAGTGGCATTGACGCAATGCACTCACCAACCTGTTTTTATCAGCAAGCCTCCCTCACATTCATTCATTTTTCTCTCCTGCTTTGCCTTTCATAAAGATATTTCCTGTTTTCACCCGTGTCTTGTTAGTAATGAGCTCTGTCCATCTCAGCTAATAGAAAATTATTCAGCAATGTTTAGCTCATGTTTGCCTACAGCAGCTTGTTAAGTAGGACTTTTAAAAATGCATATTTTATGTGATGCCATGCCTGAAAAACGTAGCTTATAATGCATCTGCCCTCTGGTCACATGTTTTCAAAGTCAGAATTGTGCACCTTACATCTCCCAGACCGGGCGTTTTCCTATCTGGCTGGAAAGAAGTTGAATAGATTAAAAGGCAGATCTAATCGATCCTGAGTGTGCTTATCAGTGGGCAGCAGGCTGACGAGTCGATTTCAGAACTACATTGTCTAATCCTTCAACTGCAGGCTGCAAACTGGGAAAAAGACAAATGTACACAAAGACTCGCATACAATAGATCAGACAAGAACCGCAATAATACAGCAGTCAGG
The DNA here is from genome assembly GCA_037177515.1 of Pseudomugil tenellus. Taxonomy (NCBI): domain Eukaryota; kingdom Metazoa; phylum Chordata; class Actinopteri; order Atheriniformes; family Pseudomugilidae; genus Pseudomugil; species Pseudomugil tenellus. Next base: position 23,570,907 of record JBAMHX010000018.1, on the reverse strand, counting down.
GAATATTACAGTCCAAAGGATTTGTTTGGTTGTCGCATCATTAAAGATAGAAAGCAAGATTTACATGCTGATTCAGAAAAAGGTAATTATGTTCACAAGAATTAACAGTGTAATAAATCTTAACCCTATATATTATGTTGAAAATAAATTACATTGATTATGTTGCGGGTCATTTTGACCCCTACTGTATGAATCCAATCAGAACAG
>JBAMHX010000018.1:23538248-23552836 GCA_037177515.1 Pseudomugil tenellus | reverse complement strand
TTTCATTAACACTTGTTTTGGGGGGGGTGGAGAAAGTTTGGGGGTTTTTTCGGGGGAGTGAACCCCCCCCCCCCCCCCCCCCCCACACACACACACACACACACACACACGCTCACACACATGCTTCTATTAGTTCCTTTAATTGAAAGGCAATTAAGCCTCAGGTTTCGTGGTGTGAGCTAAACGCTGGGTGTCTGTTTTCAGCACCGCTGTGTTTTTCAGCTTTTAACAGACCACAAAGAGCCGGCCACCGAAACAAGACACCCAGAGTGAACTTAAATACACCGAGTCTGACTGTTTCTATGCCTCTTTTCGTGTCCTTCCCTAAGTTCTCATTCTCTCACTCTGTGGTCTCTTTATTCAATACAAACTTATTTGATAACTTTAATTCATTGGCCTTACTTATCTGACGTGTCTTCAGACTCTTCATTTTCCAGCTTGAGATATTTGCATTTTTTTTTTGCGGGGAAAAAATCCCATCTCAGAGGTTCGTATAAAATTAACTTGACAGTTGGATCAAAACATGAACAGTGTTAAGGTCTCTTATAGCTTCAGTTGTTTCATCGCATCCATACCTCACCTTATCAACTCTTTCCTCACGAAACCCACATGAGAAGAGAGTGAGAGAGGAAAATACCATGCAGGGCTTTGCATCTGCTGCAGAGTAGCTCAGGGATTTGTTTCAGAGAGTAGGAGTGGATTTTTACAGTAACAGAAAATCACATTTTAAACCTTACATGACCCCTTTTCCAATTCTTGCATGAATTTAGAAAAAACACATCTATTTCATATAGAGAGCAACAGAGGAGCCCAGAGGTTACACTCTGCTCCTGACACTCAATTTTTGAATGATTGTGGTGTCTTCTAGTCCATGTCAACCAAGTGGAGATGCACCTGAATCAGCGTGGACAAGCCACTGTGCAGAAAAGCTTCTACCGTTTTGATTTCCTTTCCCAAGTTAACCCACTGAAACACTTTATTTACCTTCATTTTGGGATCCAAAACTGGTTGGCTTTGTTTCAAAAGGTGGTAAAATATGTTAGATGGATCTTCTCGCTTTAGAGATTGGTCAGGCGTACTACGTTATATTATCTTGATCTTATTTTTTCTATTGCCAAACAAGTCCTTCAAGAATGACTTAACCTGTTTATTTGAAAAGGATTAACTATTCTGCCAGATTTTCCCAGCTGTGCATGCCTCCTCTGCAAATCACATGGACGGAAAGCAACAACAGCAGCAACGCATACACAACCTCGTCTCATCGCCTTGGACATAATTATTTTTGGAAAGTGAGAATTTTGATCTTTACAGTGAGTTAATTGTGAACTTTAATACTTTCATTTAAATCTTGAAGTTGTGTAAAGAAGAAAGAGTGATGAGTAGCAGACAAAATAAGACGAAAATGTGGTTTCCCCAAATTGTTTCATTCGAAACATCCAGTAAAAACTGGGCTGCAATAAAAAACGAGGTTATCGTTAGCTCACACCTTACTAATAGAAGCTTCATGTGGATGTGCAGAAGACACAAAATCAGTGTGTTCAGGCAGACTTCATGCATTGCGAATGCTGTACTCCATCACCTTCATTACTTCTGACCTCCAGAGAGATGAGCAGAGAAAGTAAGAAATTAGGGTCAAGTCTGTTTTCTTTCTCTGTATCCATCTCCAGCATTCACCAAAGTTATTTTAATGGCTGCTGCTGGAGGTTTGGCTCAGCAAGGAGAAAAGTAATGAAAGGCCAGTACAGGGAGAAAGAGAGACCCACAGAGAGAAGACAAAAAGAAAGAAATGAGACGGAGAGATGGTGTAAGAACAAATCAGCAAAGCAGTCTGGTCTTGTTGTCTAACTGCAACAAGTAAGAAAGTCTCCAGCGTTTTACAAATGGATGCTAACTCTGCTTAAAGTTATTCAAATACCCTCTTTTAATTCTGTAATTTTGTTTTTGGGTCTTTATGCTTCAAGCAATAAAGATATTCTTTCACCATATGGTCTCTATGCATGAAGATCCAACAGACACAGTTTCTTATCAGCTTCAATTTTATTTTATTTTATTTTTTTGGTGGATTTATTTTACCAGCAGAGTTTTTGCTTTGTGAACATGACAGTCAGAAAGCAAAAAGAAGAAAGAGAGAAATATTAAATATGAAATATTTACCTGCTCAAACAATCTTTTACTTCACACACAGCTAGGTAACAATGTGATTGTTTTTGATGCAAAGTAAAAACACAAAAAATAGTGGAATATTGAAAGATGTCAGATTTATTTATCTTTTCATAACAAACAGCACAAGAGAAAACTGATGTTTTTATCATTAATGTGCTTCTAAAAAACATGTTTATGCTGCATAAGCTGTCAGACACAAAGCCAGTTGTCCACACTGGGCCCTTAATGGGTAAACGTGGGCTTGTCCATAGCGGCCCCGTCTCCGTTTGTCTATTCTTTCAGGCTGGTTCTGATTGCTTTTCAGCTCAGGCACAATTTGACCCACATGGGCTCCCCATGACCACTTACCCCATCTACATCCCATAAGGTGACAGCCAGCCAACATGGGCTTCACATATGCAGATCCCAGAACCACACAGGATCTGATTATGCAGATCCTGTGTGCACAACCTATATGGGCCCTATGTGGACAGGCTGGCTGGGATATGGTACCTATGGGTCCTGTGAAACTCAACAAGTTGGTAGTGTAGCCAGGGAGCCAACAATACATGCAGTTTTCGGACGAGCTGGGGAGAACCATGGTGGATGTCCTAATGCAGCAGCAGCTGCCCCGGAATCCAGGCGCCATTGGCATCGTTGCTGCTGGGTTGTACCCATATAGCTCAAATGTAACCTCTAAGGGCCCCACATAGATATGCTAGCTAGGAATTTGGGTCGGCATGGATCCTGTGCAGCCCACCAAGTTAGACCTCAGCTCAAACCCATTCAGAACCAACTTGAATGGTCCACTGGATGCCCATATGGTCAAACACAGATGAGGCAACAATGTCAACTGCAGACAAACCATGTGGGTCACTTATCTGCTGCCCAGATTGAACTCTTATGGGCCTCACATTGACATGCTGGCTAGGCGGTCACCTGCACGTACAAACACTTTAAACACACACATTCTGACTCAAGTGGGGAGTCGTGATTATTAATAATCAAACACACATGCGGTCTCACTGTTGACTTGAAGAAATGTCAGACAGTGGTGCATCTCACACATATTTTTTAAACCCCACTGCTCTGATCTCTGTGCAACACCCTCTCAAAAACACACACACACAGCATGCGTTCAGCTTCCATCTAATGTTAGCCAGTGAATCACAGCAGACTACTCAAACACTTGACTCATGGATTCCCAGCGTCGCTTTGAACTCAAGGGAATAGTGTGGGTGCACACACACATGCATGGACATAATGTTCACTATTCAAATGTGACTCTTGAGTCATGTATGCAGACAGAGGAAGCTGTCTGGCCAAAAGGCATGCTGGCCCTGGGGAGTCATTATCACTGTCTGTTTCAGGGCTAAAGTTTCTGCCTCGCTCTGCGTTGCTCTGTCAACCTTTAGAGATGCAAGAAAACACAAACACATTCCGAGCACTGCCTTGTTAAAGACTTTAAGCATATGAAGTAGTATGAAAAGAGGCATGAAGTATGAAGTGGATCCCTGCAAACAAGCTACACAGTTTTCTTGGACATGAACTCAGCTGTATTCTGGGATGTGGGAGAACTTCTCTTTCAAGAAAGGTTATTTCCTTTTGGTGCAGCATGTTGCCTTTTAGTGCAATGCCATTACAACAAGAGCTTTTATTTGTCCACTACCTGTGCAGGAGTTGCTATTGTCCAGCCTATCATCTTCATTAGTTGAAGCTGCATTTTGTTAGTTAATGAATAAATATGTGTATGCATGAATGCTAATGCATATATGCATTATTATATACAAGCATGAGAATAAAAACAAGGCGGATTGAGGCTGATTAATGTAGATTCATTCGTATGTTTAATTCCTTAAATAAATCAATACATTCTTACAAACTCTAATCTTTTATTCCTGATCCAGAAGAAAAAAAAAAATCCTTTCCAAGCTGCTTAGACTGGATACAACAGTGGGGTCATTTCTGTTTCATCAGGCAAGTCGGCCACTATCAGACTCACACGGAGTTCATCCCCGCTGTTACGCTGCATGCTCCCATCAATCTTTTACGTTACCGTTATTGTTTTTTATTTGTTTGACTTGACAGATTTGACAGATTTTTAAAGGAATAACGGATGACCTGTAGCAGAGAATCTGTTGACTGGAAAAAGCTATTTATTTTGGACACTTTATTTTTACTTGTTAAGTAAAGCTGATGCTTAATTTGACGCAGCAATGACAGTTTGAAGGCCTGGTAATAGATTGTCTATAGCAGGTGTCAGCTCTGTGAGCAAGTGCACACCACAGTTTGCAACTGTCTCCCTGTTTTGCTGTTATTTTTAAGACTACTTTGAAGGTTTTGCTCATCTTCTGTCTGTCTAATTAGGAAAATAAAATCACACAACTTTAGAAAAACAGGTCGTACTGAATTTAGCACTTTATTTGATTTTATTTTCTCTCCTTTCTCTTGTTAAAAAAACCCCAAAAATAAATGAAATATATATCTGTTCTCCTTCACTTTGCCAAAAAATCCTCTAAAGTCTTCACTTTTTTCCTTGATGTAATTCCAGTCTTATCCCTGATAAGTTGTATCAAGCAGCCACTTTGCTGTTGCAGCGTCAAAGCGGTATAGCTTGCAGGCTAAGATAGATGGATGACGGCAAAGTCTTACACACACACACACACATACACACACATCTTCAAATAGATATATGCATCAATCAGAGGACCCAGGAATAATTGGACAGATGATGAGCTGGTAAGGGATCAACTGTCAACACTCCCGGGTCGGCTGGTCTTGTGATCAACAGGAACCAATGAACCCGGAGGGAGCATTCTTATCTACTTAAGATTAAAACCCATTTGTCTACACAACATTTGCTCATTTGGTTTTGGCAAAGAAAGAACAGCTAATGTGAAAGATGAAATCAAAGAAACGAGAGAGAAACAGTATAGTCAGCATGGGACATCGTTCACACATGTGCTTTTTGAGAGGTTTCCTGTCATTAACGGCTCCAGTGCATCAATTTAAAGTGTACTAGCAGAGTAAGGATGCAGCAAGGCACTGTAGCAGCCGGAGAAACAAATAAATCTACAAGCTCATGTTTCATGTACTCTGTCAGAATGCGTTGGCCTCCCCTGCCTATAAACAGATTCCCAACCTTTCTTGGGCGGGCTCCACCAATCAAAAGCATTTAACTAATAGTGTGGGGTTTACAGACAACTGTAGCTCAAAGCTGCAGATCTCCAGTTTATTGCTGGAGTTGTGTTTGGCTGCACTGGAAGCGGAGCTAAAAGTGACGCGCACATTTCCACCAGTCCCACCAGTCCCACCATGCCGCCAGGTCCACAACCACAGCTGGCTCAAAACACATCTGTGATGCCTTTAGAAATTCTAAACCTAGCAGAGCTCCACTCATGTCAACTGGTCCTGATCAGAGTCCAGATCGGAATCCAGACCAGAGATGAAACCAGTATCCAGACAAGACCAGGAATGGCATTCAGCTGTTATCTTGCAAACATGTGGAACAGACTTGCTTTGCATTTAAACTTGTTTAAATCCAGGTTAAAAACAGTTCTTAAGCACCATCTGCAGGGTAACTTTGAACTTCTGTTTTTAACAATTTTTATTTATTTTATTATTTGTGAATTTATTAATATATTAATAATATTTAATATTTATTTATTATTAATTTGTTATTTGCCTTCAAAGTTTTATGTAAAACACTGAATCGTCTTGTGAAGGTCCTTGAACTGAGCGGCGGATGTGAGTGACAGACACATTCTGCTGTTTCACACCAGTGCAGGTGTCGTAGCAAACACTGCACCTCGACCTGCGATCACCAACTCTGGAATCGCTTGGCCAGTATCCTGCAGGCTTTAGATGTTTTATTATTGCAACACATCTGCCTCAAATTACTGGATCACCACAGGCCTGGGATGGTACAGAAGTTGACAACAAGCTGTTGGAGGATAATTTAAAGTGTAACTAAACTCCAAACTACTTTTTTTGCTGATACACTGTCTAAATTGGGTTCTAAGAGTGCTGTCTTGTTATTTCAGTGCATTTTTTGGCATTTTGTTGTAAAGTTGTTTGATTTGGCAAACTTTGGTAAAATAAAACATCTTAGTGCTGCCCTCTTAGGGTGGAACAGTGGCTACTACAGTTGAATTTTCCTATTGGCCCAAATGGTACAACTCCACGTCACAGGCTGCGGCTCAGGGTCATAGATATCTAATATAAACACTAGATATGTTGTCAGCACTGTTAGCATATGGAGTCAGAATGGCTCACTTGGCGTTCATCTTTTGTCAGTTATCTCGTTCATTCATAACAGTAGCTGTGTCCCAATTCCAGATCTTTTTAATAAAGCACTTATTTTAAAAGCAAACATAAGCAGTCATGAAGAATCTAGTCTTGATATATGTCTTTGCTCTTGGCTCCCATTCCCACACACTTGGTCCTTACCCTCTGTGTCCGTCTGTCTCGCCCATTTCTGTGGAGTTTTTCAAACTAGTCTGAGGGCGAAGTCAGCCTCTTTCAGTGGGGTGAGTTACTCTTCAGGAGCCAGGAAACACCTAAAACCTCCAGGGGGTCGCTGTGAAAGGTCCGGAGTTCGTGATCTATGACTTATCAACTTCAACTAGCGTTAACTAAACAAGGAAACTTTATCATAAGCTAAAAAGATCCTAACGTCCCAGAAACAGGTCAGCTTTTAAACAACAGTGAATCCTCTCTAAAGATACTCAAATGCAAAATGTGATTAATTCCTCTGATCAGATGCCATTTTAACAGGAACCTACACAGCTGATGCTTTTAATAAAGACTGAACTCATGGCATCGCAGTCGCATTGAACGTGCACAAATCAAATTTTCTCTCATTTCTGCAGCTCCAAAGAATCTTTGACTCATCAACCTAAACTCTGTACAGCTAACAGCCGAGTCTGAGGAAAATGAATTAATTTGAATATATTTGAAAGAGCTGTGAATAGAGTAAAGCAGAGTGGCCTGCTGTTGCATGAACAATCAATCTGTCTGTATGGAACTGAATTAAAGCCAACATTGTCTATGCAATCGGTGCATTGTTCTAATTAACCCAACATTTAGCTGATAAGCTGGTTCTCAACTCAATTTGTGATGTTTTTATTATGATTGTGCAACAGTGAAGGTTATTTAACTATAACTGTTCTGTTTTATCCCTTGTTACATGTCATTGACCAGGTTGCGTTGTCTTCTGCTCTATTTCAGGCTCTTTGACTTGAAAGCAAGTTGGTGATGAGTATCTGCAGAGCATCTACAAACCTTATCTGAACAAATGAACTAGGAGGGTCTTCATCAGAAAACACAGGACACCGCCTCAGTGGGAGCAGAGCTCCGCTGCGAGGAAGCAGACAGTCGGAGGCAGAGAGAAGCGCACGGTTGCTCAGGCGGGGCAAGATGGCGATGCTCATAATGAAGCGGCAGGGCTTGGGGCTGCTGAGGGCCCTGCTGGTGCTGTTGGGAGTCTCTCTGCTGTGTAGCGTTGCATTAGGCACCAGGAAAGGAAATGCGTCCATGGAACACAGGCGCCACAGACACAGACATTCAGGTAGGACAAACGTTTCCTCACCAGAAATCATTTACCAAACATCTTAACTCTGAGAGGTGTGAAATAATTCCGCTCTAACCTGGGCGCCCGCTCCACCACATCCAGTCCCTTTTTTATATTTTAAGGAGAAAAATCCAGACAGTTTATTCATACAAACTACATGAGACTTAAAAAGGTCTTCTCCTTTTTCATTTCCAGATTAGAAACAACACACTCATGTTCTCCTCAGTCACATGACTCACTCTTTGCATCTTCCATAGTTGTTTTTTCAGTTTTTTGGTTTTCATTTAGCAGTTTTTTTCCCTGCTGAGCTCTTCAGCTTCAGATGTTGCTCAGTAAATCCTGCCACCGAGCAAACGGAGGCTGAGTGCCTCGCTAAGAGCCACCTTCAAACAAACCTCCCACATTTTCAGCTGGGACTTCAACTGTTCATCTGCAATTAACAAAACAGGTCACAAAGTTACTGTTTCCCACCTAGCTTTTTTGTTTTTTTTTTTTAGTAATAATGCTAATGCCAGAGAATAAAGGTTTTAGTTCATTCATTCCGCACAGGATGAAACAAATCAAGCTTTTCATTTGTCTTTATGATGTACGCTTTTGGATCACAGCTGTAATAACTGAGCTCATGACTCTGATGGAAGTTTGCGGTAATGGCTGATTTATTTTCTCTTCTTTTTAAAATAATTTCAGGTCATTTATCGCTGCACAGACACAAACAGAGGACAGGGAAGGAAGGACAGGTTCTCCACAGGTCCAAACGTGGATGGGTGTGGAACCAGTTCTTTGTCATCGAGGAGTACACTGGGCCAGACCCAGTTCTAGTGGGCAGAGTAAGTACCCCCCCCCAAACGGTATTGTTTTTTTAAAAATAAATGAGTCTTTAGATAAAGGTTTGATTAAAAGGCACCCTCCAGCTTCGGTCCTGTGTGGGCTCAGCTAACTGCTAGCTAGATTTAAATGCACTTTTCACATTTATTAGCTAGTGAGAAAAGATGCGAGAGGTCATGGTGGCGTTCTGGTGGAGATGATTGGTGGTTCGCCTCGGTAACAACATCATTACTCACACTGAGCACTGCTTTCATAGCACACAACCACTGATATCTGCAATGCATCTTGTTTCTTAGTCCAGAAAGGAAAGAAAGCATTTATCTGAATTATGACGTTCTAAATCTCTTTTTATTGGTTTGACTGTGTAATAAAGAACATCACCAGCATGCTTTACTCTTTAGTTTGTAGACTTTAATCAAGGCTTTCTAAGACTTTGCTGCATAAAAACTTGTTGGCTGATTGTTTTTCCATCTCCAGCTCCACTCGGATGTAGACTCAGGCGATGGCAACATCAAATATATCCTATCCGGCGAAGGTGCAGGAACAATCTTCGTTATTGATGACAAGACGGGCAACATTCATGCCACAAAGACCCTGGACCGTGAGGAGCAAGCCCAGTACACCTTAACCGCCCAGGCTGTGGCCAGAGACACTAATAAACCTCTGGAGCCTCCATCAGAGTTTATAGTGAAAGTTCAGGACATCAACGATAATCCGCCAGAGTTTCTACACGGGCCGTACTACGCCAGAGTGCCTGAGATGTCCAATGTTGGTGAGTAATGAAAAGAGTGGATCAGAGAACAGCAGCGAGGCTGAGTTTGGTGATAAGCAAAGAGCAAAATCAGGTCAGATACTGGCTGAAAGCTTAAGATGTCAAACAGTCAGTGAGGAAATACTACTCACAACTGTGTACAATGCAGGAGTCATTTCCTGAAAGAGTGTCTGAAAACACTTTTTTATTCATTAATATGCATTGCGTTTAATTTAAAATGAGAAAGTTGTCAGTATTATCATGAGCCCAGTTAAAAACCAGTTAAATGTTCTGCTGTAGCTCTTTATGAAGGTAACCAGCAGATTTAATTTCTTTCCACAAAAATAGGTAAAAATATGAGTTAAAAAAGTTATTAAAACAGAGAAAACACATTTCTTCCCATTGACTGACATTTGTAAATGAAGTCGCTGATGGAGTTCATCAGTAGTGTTGTTTGTCTGTTAAACAGCTTTTCATGCATTTTTAATAATCCCTGAGATTTCCAAACAGAAGGTGCATCAAATCAAATCGGAAAGAGTCATTAGCTGACATATATAGTTCGGTTTTATTGTTTGTTTTTATAAATTCTATGAGCACAGTAAGACTTACTTATAAAAGCAAAGTAAATTCCACACAACAGATGAGGAATGTGAGGGAAGTGATAGCATTATGTCCACATAGCTGAAGGCTCCTGCTGTCTCTTTACTTCCAGCTTCTGATCCGGAACATTTTCTCTCTAAATATCATGTGGTCCAGGAGAGTTTTCAACCCCTGAAGGCTCACCTGAGATGAACTCGGCTAGCAGTTGAAACCACTAAAGATATTCCCTCTGTCAATGAACAGCGCAAGAAAACAGAGAGCTTATGTAAAGAAGACTTTTCAATGAGTGTTTATATGTTTCTGGTACAGAAGGAGCTGTGATTTATCCTTATCAACGTAAAGGAAGACCACGCTGAAGGAAACCTGTACAAAATAAGCAAATGATGCTTTCATGCAAACATACTGTAGATGAAATTATTTAAGCATCATGTGATGCTGAAACAAAAGATTCACATGTAGCTGAACCTACAATCTGGAGCCCAAATGAACCCTTACGGACCCCCACGCCGGGCAGCAGCATTTAGACAATACAGAAATCAACATTCATTCGTCTTTTATAAAGTTTAATCCAATTCAGGGTCGCAGAAGCTGCAGCCTTTCCCAGCATTCATTGGGCAAGGTAGATTTCACGTTCGACAGGTCGCAAGTTCAGCACAGGGTCACAGAAACCAACGGAAATAATACAAATGGAAATAAATTGACTTTAGGTAGAAATAAGTATGTTTTTTCAGATATAAAACTGACTTCTTAGAAAACTACATGGATAAAAAAAGTGTCATATTTAACAGATATTTATGCTAAAAACAGAAGAATGCATTAAAAGGAGCTGTTTCCCACAACTGGGCCATTTGCTCAGCCTAACTGGGTCATTTCAGCTGACGGAGAAGTTCAGTAAAAACAACCATTAATCCTGAAAATGGCAGGTATTTTGGAACAATAAAATAAAGCTCTGAAGTGCATCTTGAGCTCTAAACAGATTTATCTAATAGCTTTCGAAATGTTTTTATAGGCTCTTCAACATGAACGAAATATTTTTAAATAAAATATTAAAAAGAGTGAAATTTCAGAGTGGATGTTTCCAGAATATGATGAAATGTGGAGAAATGTAGAGTTTTGTAGGATTGGTTGAGGAGGAGATGGGATGTTTCCTCCTTCTGTTCAGCTTGTGCAGGTAGTTGAGTCAACATACCGCCTGCAAACCGTGTTTGTTTGTCAAACTGTTCTTGAACGGAGGTAGCATCTCCCCCCGACTTACCTGTCTTGTAGGTACGTCAGTGATCCAGGTGACAGCTACAGATGCAGATGACCCCACCTACGGCAACAGCGCCAGACTGGTGTACAGCATTCTGCAAGGACAGCCGTACTTCTCAGTGGAGTCACAAACAGGTGAGGCAGGTTTATAATCATGCACAACAACCAGCGTCTGATGCAAACACAGATTCAAAACACTTATAGCTCTACAAGAATGACAGCTGCTAATCCATCCATCAACTTTCACCAAGAGACAAGTATGATCTCTGAAACTCACACCTCTAGCTGTTTTCTGCTAGCAGATACCTGCAGATACATACATGCATCTGGTTAGATTTTTAATTTGGCCCCAAATGAAAAAAATAATACAATGTAAAGATGATTTAGTATCATAATACTATATACGTCAATACCTCCCTGCTTCCTGCAAGCCACTAATTAAAAACCTATTTGCTTGATGCAACCGCGTTTTAATGTAAAAAGCTACAGACTCGCTGCTGAAGGGATTATGAATACTACATCCTTTTCAATGAAGCTGCTGAGGAAAAGAAGGCAAGGGCGTAAATAAAAGAAGAAGAGGAAGACGAAGAAGTCCCTGGAGGACATTCAGCTGGGTCCCTGCAGAGCACAGGCCTAATATTTGGGTTTGCATTAAAAGAAGAAATTAGATATAAGGAGAGAGGTTAGGGCAGACACAGAGCTCCGCTGGGTCACACGGAGTGAGGAGGAACTTCCAGCAAGAGGTTAGAAGAAAAAAATTGCTTCTCTGGAAAGAGAGTGGTTAGGGCATTGAGAGCCAGAGAGATTTGAGCAGAGTAAATCTGACTAATCAAACCAGTGTTGGGTATTTGACTGGCTCAAATCCATAGCTCACATTTCTAATTGGTTTGGAGATTATCAGCTTTTCATGCTGTCACACACATATATGCACACACACACTTGGCATAATATGACAGCAGAAAGCCTCGGCGACACTGCAGCCAGACATGTAGAGAGGAAGAGAGAGAGATTGAAAGAGTGGCGGTTAATGATTAAAACAGACAGAAAAGATTACGGGCGCTTGAAATAGATGGAAATAAGACTTCAGAAATGTTGAACTACACTTTTTATTTATGTGAAAGATTAAAAACGATGTTTTTCTTCCAAATGAAATATTACTAAATAGTGTATAAATTCTCACAGGAACGTAGGCGAAACGATGTGAATGAAAGATCTTATCATGATTTACATAAATAAAATATGCATTTCACTGTGTAAAAGTCATATGAACAAACGGAAAAACCAGGATTATTAAGTCTTTCCAGGAATGCTTTTCACAAATAAAAAGAAGCTGTAATAAGATACCTGCAAGTTGCAAGAGTTCTGCTGGACATCATCATGTTTAGTACTTAGATGCAAAGATCTACATAGAGAAGCATCAGCCCACACTAACAGCGAACCCACATAGTGATGAATACAACTAAATAAACATTTAGAACTGTCTTTAAAAAGTGCTTCATCTCATATTGTCTGTGTAGAGCTGTTAGAGCATCCACAGATCTGAGAGCTGCAAATCTAACTGTTGCTGGGATTTTAGAGTTATGGAGATCTGCTCTGAGTGTTGCTCCCAGATGCATCTCCATCGGTGTCTTCACGTGACTGCGCACACCACTGACCCTCTCCGTTCATCCATCTGAAACCATTTATCCGGAGTGGAGTCACAGAGGCTGCAGCTCAGACGTCCCTCCCCAACCACATTCACCAGCTCATCAGGAGGGGTCCCGATGCGTTCCCTGGCTAGCTGAGAGATATAATCTCTCCAGCGTGTCCTGGGTCTCCCCCAGGTTCTCCTCCCGCAGGGAGGTGCCCTGAACACCTCAACAAGGAGGCGTCCAGGATGCATCCCAACCAGATGCTCGAGCCTCCTCATCTGGCTCCTCTCCATGTGGAGGAGCAGCGTCTCTACTCTGATCTCCTTCTCATTCTGTCTCTAAGGGAGAACCCGGCCACCCTGCGGAGGAAACTCATTTCGGCCGTTTGTATTTGTGATCTTCGGTAACTGCTGCAGAGTCCACATTACCGCAGACACACCGATCCTCCTGTCAATCTCACGCTCCATCCTTCCCTCACTTGTAAAGACCCTGATACACAGGAAGTCCTACACTTGGGCCAGAACCTTACTCCCGACCCGGAGGGGCACTCCACCCTCTTCCGGCTCTTCCAGATTTGGAGGTGCTGAATTCATCCCAGCCGCTTCACACTCGGCTGGAGCAAGACATCGCGACCAGATGAAGCCAACAGAACCACATCATCTGCAAAGAGCAGAAGTATGATTCTGAGTTCACCAAACGAGATCCCTTCAACACTTCGGCTGCACCTAGAAATCCTTTCCATACAGGTCATGAACAGTATCTGTGATAAAGAGCAGCCTTGGTGAAGTCCAACCCTCACCGGAAATGAATCTGACTTACTGCCAGCAATGCGGACCAAGCTCGGACTCCGGTCGTAAAGGACCGGACAGCTCTGACCAATAAAAGCAAATCACAGATTCACTCCTTTAGCTGCTGTACTGTCCTGGTGATGGAGTTATGGCAAAGAATGCTCTTTGCTGGCAGTCTGTAAAATGCCTCTTCTGTTGTGCAAAACAAAATGCCTTTTACCTGCACTCAGCTAGAGAGTAAACGCCATCGGAGGTTATGAGCAATAAGTAAATCAGTTCTGTTGCACTTCTGCCTTCATAAAAGGTAGAAACGCCATGACTTCATAGAAATTGTCTCAGAATTACAATCATCTGTGTGTGTTTGTGTGTGTGTGTGTGTCATCAAACTCTAAAGCTGTAATGTCTCTTCTCAGGTATAATTCGCACTGCGTTGCCAAACATGGACCGTGAGGCGCGTCAGGAGTATGATGTCGTCATCCAGGCAAAAGACATGGGCGGTCACATGGGTGGGCTGTCAGGGACCACAGAGGTTAAAATCACCCTCACAGACGTCAACGACAACCCTCCAAAGTTCCCGCAGAGTGAGTAAACACCTATCCTGTAGTTATCTCTCTATAACATCTACTGTCGTACGGCTGTGGTGTGACATTTCCATCAGAGGTGTGAAACTGTCAGAGCTTTACTGAAACCGCACATCAACCATTTTACAGCTTGTCTGAACCTCCAGATTGCTGCTTCCAGTCTTTTCCTGCATCACATCTGGTGGATATATGTGTCATATATGTGTGGATATATGCACATCATGTGCATTATTGTGTGATGTGTGTGCATCAAGATGAACACATGAAACTCAATTATGATAAACAAGATTTCAGTCAAACTCCTGCATATAAAAACATATGTACTGAAGTAAATTTCACATCTGTATTTCCAGCCTTTGCCACAGAGTGCTGTGGTTGTGGGGGGGGGGGGGGGGGGGGGGGGGGGGGGGGGGGGGGGGGGGGGGGGGGGGGGGGGGGGGGGGGGGG
>JBAMHX010000018.1:23518699-23532316 GCA_037177515.1 Pseudomugil tenellus | reverse complement strand
ATATAGTGTAGTATAAAATATACTATATATAAATTGATAATGCTCTCTTATTTCAAGATTTTCAGTGAAATAATACCTTAAATCCCAATGGAGTTGAAAAGAAAGAGAATAGGATGCAGGGCAGAAGTGAGGAAGAGAGATAAACTGTGGCGATTTAAACTTTTTCTTTCAAATGTTGTGATGAGTAATGTTAGATCGCTAGCTACAACAAAACTAACGAGCTTCAGGTAGAAACGGAACATATCATAGACTGTAATGTGTCTGTACACGGCTTAAAGGCGGTCTGTGCAGAGTGCATAAAAAACTCAGTGGAAAACTAATGGAGTTGCAGTACTGGTTAACCAGTGTTGGTGTCATCCTGGACATGTTACTGTTAAAGAGAAGATCTGCACACGAGACAAGCAGGCTTACTGCAGACTTAATTAAATACATGCTAGCTCCATGAGCCTACAGCTATCCTGTCACACCTTCACTCTGTCATCCTGCAGCTCAGTCAAGGACCTGAACACAAACACCTTCACTCTGTCTGTCTCCTGTAATCAGGAAAAACCGATGAAACTGAACCAGAACAAGGCTGCAGGTCCAGAAGGTGTCAGTCCAGAATTCTCAAGACCTCCTCAAGACAACTATGTCCAATTCTCCAGCACCAGATCAACACCACTCAAAAAAGCCAAAAAAGAATGTGGAAAACATCCTGCCTTGTTCCAGCTAAACAAACAAACAAACAAAAAAACAGATGAACCAAATGAAATACAGAATTTGAAATTTCCCCTGGGCTTAATAAAGTAATTTTCATTCATTCCTTTTCATATACATACAGATACATACACACTGCACAGTAGCATAGCCATGCAGGAGAAGTTCCCAACAAGCTTTATAAAACATAAAAGATGGTTGTGCATCCCAGAACATTCTGGTAATGACCATCCAGAACAGGAAAAAGAAAGGGGAACTTTGAACTTTTGTCACTACAAATAAACAAATGAAGTGATAAACACGCAGCAAACACCACGATGTACCCAAGACACTGGATTCATTATCGTATCCAGGGATCTACTAGTGGCTCCTTAGGGATGAATGTAGGACCCGAACATCAGTTCGAAAGATGTATGGCGGTGTGGTGGAAATGAGCTGCCTGGCAGAGGTCTGCGCTCTCACAGTGCTCTTCTAGTGTTCCCATTTTACCCTCTTTATAAACATTACTGGTCAGGAAACGTCTGGTTGAACCTTCCGCTTGGGCAGTTTGCATCGTCACATACAGAAAGTTCAGGAAGGTAACTAGAGATGTTTTCACATTGGTCGCAGCCCCTCAGCTAAAGTTGCAGGAGTTTCCAACATGGGCTGCAGCTCTGCGCTCTAATGGAAACTTTATGTGCCACTTTCTCAAACTGCCAGCTCAGAAACGTAGATGAGACAAAGCTACAGTGTTGATGTTAATCTTAATCAACGCAGACTTGCAACCATGTATTTGTGGTTGTGTATTGCGCAATGGAAGAAAGGGGAGGAAAAAAAAAAGAAAAAGAAAATAAAATGTAAAATTTTAAATTAAACCCTTTCAGATCCTAATGCTGTTCAATATGAACACTTTCCACAGGTCTCTGTATGTGTGTGACTGAACCACAGCTTTGCATGGTGACCGTAAATCACACAGCGGGGCTTCGAGCAAACCAGTTCACACACAGGAACACTTTCTCCTTGCTGGTCATTCCGATATCCAGACACAACCAGTGATCAACTTATTCACCCTGACAGCCTAAAACATACACTGCTTTTTATTTCAGCCTTATGAAACACACACAGGCACATTGCTGTAAGTGTGGCTGGAGGTGGGGATTATGAGCTGAATCCTCCAGTGAGCGATGATAGCCAGCACTTCCTCCCAGGGCGTCTGACCTCTGGGTCTACCAGTTAAAATATAAAAGCATGTAGAGTCACACAGTCGATGTGAGGAAGTAAGAATTAAATTACATCAACTTTTCTTTCTTTTAACGGTCATTTTAGAAATTAAAAGGCAAACTTAAGTTAATCACAGACTTGTTTCTTAAACGAAATCCATTCTGGAAAACTCTTCACACTCATTATTCATAATTCAAGATGTTTGATGGAATTTGAGATTAGCTGAGTTTCTATAGGGAATAATCACTGGCTGAAATAATCAATACAACTCAATTTTCCTTCTTTTTTACATTTTAAAATGTCTCTGTGAACAATTCTTTGCACTCAAAATGGAAAAAGGCATTGGACTGACGGGACTAGGAGCTTTCCTCGCAGCAGTGTCACCATGAATAAGCAGGGAAACGAGTGAATAATGCTCCTTTTCTGTGAGCAAATATAATTATTCTGCCCCAAAGCAACACAGGTCACTAACAAATCACACATATACTAACTGTAACTGGAATCCACGTGGTCTCTAATCCCAATGCACACATGTAACAACTGCTAATCTGATCAGCTGTAATGGAGGATGTTGTTGGAACATGCAGGCTGCATGCACTGATCAGCACAACAAGGCAGTCTGATTACAAAACAACATTGCTTCCAGTTTAATGTTGATTAACCTTAAATCTGAACAGTTGTTTGACAAACAACCTCACCAAAATGTCTGCAAAGACCGCTACCTGCAAATGTTCTGATTGCAGATTTCTCAAAAAGCAATTTACAGAAAGTAGTTCAATCTTCTTTAAAAGTGAACTGAATCAAACTCAGACTTGTTCAGGGAGTCATGGCATCATTTAATCAGCGAGACCTCGCTGATGTTGATTTAGAGACAATAATCTGGGTATGCAGGCCTGCTGACTGACATGAAGAGCTGTCACACATCAGTTCTGTGGAATAACAGCTCAATAGGCTGGTGCTGATTAAACGTGTGCCAGAGCAGACTGCAACACTCACACTTTGCAACACCCACTTCTGCTCCCCTCGATCTGATGACAGCATCTTGACTTGGATGTGTTTGTATGGATGTGTTTGCACAAGTGAAAGAGTGTGTTTACGTGCGAGAGATTATTGGGTCTTGATGCCTCTCGAGGGAAATCAAAACCTTTTGCACCCTGAAGGCATTGCCACGCGAAATTAAAAGCCAAGTGCATACATTCACACAAGCAAGAGCACATGCACAAACTCACACTTATACACACTTTCAAATCAGCATCAAGAGTAGCCTTCACTAATCTCTATTCTCTCACTCTCCTCCTCACAAACACACACACGGGGATGAGCTTTAATCAGCTATTCTCTTTCAACTGTGTCCTGACGAAAGCAGTCCACAGCACAGAATATTAAGGAGCTGTATGTGTGCATGTGTGTTTGTGTGGGTAACAGAGGGAGAGGGAGGGGCTTCATTGTGGATATTATCATCATTATCACATGCTGCTTATACAGAGTGGAAGAATGAAGAGTAAGGGGATGATGGGGGGGGGGGGGGACGTGCCGCCTTCTGGCCTTCATGTTGGATCTCCGCGAGCTCTACCCGTCACAGATACAATCTTGATTGGATCCAGAGTCTTTTATCAGTGATAAACGGGATAGCTTGCCTCTAATACAAGCCGGGGTGATATTGGTGGATTTGAGTGACTATCCAGGTTGCTACACTCCCAAATCTCCAATAACCGCACTCAGATGTTCCCACATCGCCTTTCCTTCAGAGACGGAGGCCTTGAAATGAACAGATCATGCTTGTGGTACTCTGCCTCTTCAATATCCCCCCTCCCTTGTGGAGCAGTAGCAAGCAGAGGAAAGCCGTTTTATCTGAGTTTAAGACAAAACAATAATACCTAACAGAGCAGCATTTGCTATGATTATGGCCACAAATGGGCTGCAGATGAAGTTGCTGCCAAGTGCTCCTGGCAAGACATGATTCATGGTAATCATAGCAGAGAGAAACTCTTGGGCATTGCATCACACAATAAGTGCCAGAACACTTTTTGACTTAAAAGTTTTCCCTACAGTGGAAGAGATTTAGTACCTGAGAGGCTGGAATGAGGAAGATTCATTAGATGCACACTACCAAGGAGAATATTTAGCCGAGGGTCATTGCTTTATAATTGCTTTGTTACTTTTTCATAAGACTAAATGGGAATCTGATGTAGGAGGAAAATGTGTACATTTGGCACTGAATTGGAAACCCTTAAGCACACAATTGAATCAATTCAGTATCAAAGCTATTACAAGAGCGAACGTTTTCTCCTAATAGAAAGTAAATGAACTGACGCTTAGTTAAATGTGAGTGAATTTAATCTATTTTACACTGACACACTGAAGTTCTGCGCCTGGGACATTAAATAAAAATCTATTATTAATTTACCTGCTTGCATTATCAAGGTGCAACACATGAGTACAGCTGTATTGGCACGCAGCTTGTGGTCTCGCTCCTTCGCTTCGTCTTCATCTTGTGACTGAAAACGCTTTTCCTGTTGTGTCCCAGACTCCCAAACCTCATCCTGGCTCATTACAAACAGACCGGTGTTGTTTTCATGTGATGATGAAAGCAGCAAGAGCAGCCGAATGTTTCATTCACTTCCAAAAATAATCATATCACATCATATCATATCGTGCAATACAAAAGATCTGGAAATTAAAGTCTGTATTTGGGTTACTAATGGTTCAGCTGGTTTACAACAGAAGTGGAAGTAATATGACTGGTTCAGTTGATTCATGCAGCAACAGCTCCCCCTACCAGAGGAAAATAGCACAGCACAGGTCACTCATGCATTTCATCCACCCAGTAAAGTCTCTGCAGTGGGAGGATGGGGGATCAGAATTACCAATACAGCATTGTATGGACAGAAAAAGCAGTCATTGACTAAGTTTGTCTGAAACATTGCTTTTTGTGCGTTCTCTCTTTCAGCAAGTGGACTTTGAGACGAAGAGATCGTACACTTTGAAGGTGGAGGGATCCAATCCACATATTGACCCCCAGTATCTTGCTTGGGGACCGTACAAAGATGAAGCCACAATAAAGGTACATATGATGCGTTTCTGTTAACACGAGCAGAAACAAGAGTCATGCAAGCATTTGATTCCATGCGTGTTCATGTTTGTGCGCAGATATCAGTGGAGGATGCAGACGAGCCTCCGGTTTTCGTAGCTCCCAGTTACACTTTTGAGGTGGAGGAGAATGCACCGAAAAGCACCCCGGTGGGACGAGTTCACGCCAAGGACACTGACGTTGCTAACAACCCTGTCAGGTAGTGCAGAAGTGTGCAGTTTATTAACAAAACAGTAAACTGACTAAATCATTTCAGAGGCTTGTGTAGAATAAGTCAGAAGTTTTCTTTCCCTCACATGCAGCGGTGCAGCTGCTTCCTGTACAGAAAGCTGTCAGTAGCAGCAGAACTAAAAGTTTAAATGCTGCTTTGATGATTTAGAAATGACTGCGTTATTTCTCTGTGCAGGTACATGATCCCTCGCTACACCGATGTGGAACAGTTCTTCAGCATTTCAGATGATGGAATGATAACCACAACACGACCTCTGGACAGAGAAACGCAGGCCTGGCACAACATTTCTGTGTCAGCCATAGAGATTGGTACGTTTCCGGCGTCTTACAGGAATCCTGCACACACTGACCCTGATATATGACAGCATTTGGATTAGTCTTTCATGTGTTTTCTTCCTGATAAAAGCTCCAAACACATGTCCCTGCGATGGCTTTACTCTTTCATGTCAACACTGTTCTCATTGCATTTGAAAGTTAACCTGTGCGATCACGATGAGGCTGTCTGTGTGAATTTACTTTTTTCCTAAGGGAGCAGTTAATGAGCGTAATTCTGCCCAGTTTCAGGCTCACCTGTTGTGTGATTTGTGTTCACTGAAACATTCATCCTCATGCAGTCAGAGAGAGGCAAAATGAAAGCTTAACCAACAGATGGACAAATCCCAGATAGCCACCATGCTATACAATTGCTGGCATCCGAAGCTTAAAGTGTCATTCGCAGCCTTGGATACGTTCCATGACATGTTTTGTAGAAACCTTAAGTGAATTAAAGCAGCTGGCTTTAATGTAATCCTTCCAGGTGGGAAAAAGTCCACACTGTTCATGTGAATGTCAGCGTAGAGCTCAGGGACATAAAAAAAAGATACTTTTAGGATCAGCCATGAATGAAATGATGTCACGTAGAGTACTTTACAGTGGATTTGTAGTTGTGGTATTTATTTCCATCAACACCTACTGATGGTGATGTAGTAACTAGACCTAGCGCATATAGATCGCTTCCTGTGCTTGCTTCATGGAAAAACAAAACGTCCTGTTACGTTGAGGCAAAAGGCAAATTGCACACTACAAAAATTGGCTTTAAACAACAAGAAAAAAGATCCAAAAATTAGGTTAATTTCCCTTGAAATAAGATAAAATTTCTTGTTCTGGTGGCAGATAATTTATCTTATTTCAAGGAACATTAACCTGTCAGGAATTCCTAAAACAAGTAAAAGAAATCTTTAAAAAACCTACTAAGTAAGAATAATTATCTTAAGTTTAAAAAAAAAAATAAGCATATGTGACCTTGATTTGAGATGTTTAATCTTACTTAGATTTTAGTTTTTGCAGTGCAGATGTTAGTTCTGTTGTGTATACGGTTAAAGTGGTAAGAAAGAAAACTAACAGAAAACCTAAAAAAATGGATTAAAAAATCCAAAGTGCAAAACGCGTCTGAGCCACCGCCTCCATCCCCAACTCATATCTATCCGCTGCTTGCTTTAATGTAAATATTTAAACAGAGCACAGCAACATGGTTACAACATACTGGTTTTTAACCAGTTTGTATATATAAAGTTTTGACAGGTTTAATCTGTAATTCAGTAAAAGAGAAGTGGAAAAATACAAGTACAATCTCCACTACAAACACTTCTAACTGCACAGAAAGAGTGGGCACAGAAGAGGGAACAGCAGTTGACCCACGGGCCTTCCAGAACTGCTCCAGTCCAGAAACCCCTCACAATCCACAGCGACTCCACCCTGGTATTCTGTGGTTGGGGCTTAAGCTCGCAGAGCGCCGCGTGGTTTCACTGTGGCGTGCTAGACGCCAGACAGACAGATGGAAACAGGCTTGCTGCCCACAAAGCTATAACCATTGCAGGCTATGCTAACCATTACAGGCCCTGGGAAGCTAAATAAATGCCTGCTAATGACAGGGTGGTGGAGAAATTACAGCAGCAAATATGCAGCTCTGCAGCGTGGAAACGGACTATCTTACACGTATAAAAACCGGTACATAAATAAAGATGCTGTTTTTTTCAATTTTTAGATCATTGTGTCAAAATATTTGCTTTATGCTAATTTCCAGCAAATGTTACATTTGTTCTTTTTGCATATCTGAAAAGCTTTAGGGAAAAAAAACGCTGGACTCTACGGAGCGATGACCCGTTTTACTCGATTATTTGATGTCATCATAAACATTTGTGCAATATTTCCCAATGAAAACAACAAATAGTTGGCTAACAGACTGACTGACAGGCAATTTCCCTTTAAAATAAAGTGGCTTCGTGTTCACCTAAAGCCAAATACACATTTAAATTCAGACACAGATGCAGATGGTAATGGCAGTCTGACTTTAATGAATGACACTTTTAAATGTCTGTCAGCAGAAAGAAAGCCCACAGTTTTATCCTATGCTGTGTACATGCAGGAGGCCACCACCAAGACACCAAAGTACGCGTTAACATCAGAGTGAAAGACGTAAACGACAACCCCCCAGAGTTTGCAACCAACAATGAAGTCCTCATGTGTGAAACAGCAGCACCGGGGAAGGTAAGCCCGTTCCCGACAACATCAAACACCACAAACCAGAACCAGAACTTTAGATCACTGTGTGCTTTTCATTCAGGTCATTGAAACAGTGAGTGCAGTGGACAAAGACGAGATGAGAGACAGACAAGTTTTCACGTACAGCCTGGCTCCAGAAGTCGTCCACAACCACAACTTCTCCCTTAAAGACCACAGAGGTAGGTGTCCTTTAAAACCTATTCTGCATCTTTCTGTTCATCCTTTTCTGCAGCCAGTATCTGTTTCTTCATTTGCAGCCTCTTGCCCCCCTCACTCTCCCCCCACCTTTCGCTCAGATTAGATCAAAGAAGAGCCAGATGGAGGCTTACAGTACCTTGTAGAAATCAGCAGGTGCTCTGACTCGTTCTCCCACACTCACCGATGCACACATGTCCTGCGGGCTGTATTAATTGCAATGGGGTCTCTGTCCGTCTGTACATATATCTTGGGAGGGGGGGCAGTGATTGAATTAAGTGTTGTGAGTGCTGCGAGGAATGGCGGTGAGATGAACTAGAAAAGTAAAATGTAGATTGGGGGCAGGAAAGAAAAATTTGAATTGTTTTAAAGTGATTTTCATTTCATCAACAGGGAAGAGAATTTTTCACTGAACACATAAGAGAATCAAGAGTCATCAATAAAATACATCCCTTTAAAACATCTCTGTCACTGATGGAATAACAGAGTTTAAATGCAGTACAGAGATGGACAGATAGATGGAAATGGCTTCTTTTTGCCTTCAGCTCAGCCAGATACTGTCTAATTAAGTTAAAAAAACTATTTTTATTTGATAATTATATATTTTTAAATGATCTCTGATTAGAAAGACTGACATAGAAATTGTATAATATTGTCAAAATTAAAACATTAAGACAGAGATTATTCTGTGATATTACAAACTTATTTTTAACACATAAGAAATAAAGTTTGTGCACAGGCCACATTAAAATCTCATTTTTGCTAGAGAAGCTGATGTATGTATGTGAACCGAATCCACCATAAATCTTTTTATTTTGTAAGTTCTGTCAGGTTTGTTGCCTAAACTTCCTGCTGCAAGATGAACCATGTGACATATGACACGAAGAATCACTCAGTCATCAGGGGAGGGTGGGGGTTACCAACAAAGCCGTATATTATCTCTGGGGCTCAGAAAGAACACCAGTAGATAAATATTAAATATTACAATGATTAGTTTTCATATTACAGCAGCTGTAATATTACAGTTTTTCTATCACGTTTAAATCTGCAAACATATCGAAAAGTTTAATGACTGCAAATTCACCAGTCTGGTGTAGCATGACATTCAAAATGTAATTGTGAAAATACATCAAATTTCCATTTTAAAAGGGAAATTTTATATTTCACATAAAAACTGCTACATCTTTAACTGATCAGGATTTTACTTATGACTCTTATGACATTTAAATACAAGATAGATACTGGTATTATTACCTGGGAATTCCTTTATGTTTTATATGATATACATGTATGTAGAGTTTTGTTCTGGAAGTTGAAGATGTGGATTCGGGACTGTAAGACTCAGGTTTAAGACCCTGGACTGGGAACAAAGGTGAACTGTGGGTAAGGCCCATAATTGTATTTGTATGTAATTTAATGTGTTAGCATATTTCATTAAGAAGCCAGAACAAAATATCCACTATAAACGTAAAGTATCTTTTATTATATTTATTAGTACTTTTATGGATGCCAAAATATTATGTTGGTTTTGTTTTTATATATCAGCTTTAATCAATTTTTTCTTTTTTTCAAGAAGCATTGAAGCTGCTTCTGCATTTTTCACTCACTTGCTCCTGAAATACATTTCAGATACCTTATAATAGTCTTTGTAGGCAATAAAGCTGACATTACATTAGAAACAAACTCTTTGGATCAACAGAAATAAATAATGATGAGGAGAATGACGAAGAGGCTGTGCAACGGCAAAGCAAGCCCGCAGTTTCAGATTGAAACAGCAACAACAATGCTTCTGATTACATTTCCTGTTCAGCGGAGGAACAGACCCACATGATGCAGACATTTAATGCCAAAGTGACATTTCATTGACAGCTGTGTGAGCAAGTTTGACCTTGGGTGAGTGTGGACGAAATTTAAATAAAAATCTGAGTGAATTGCTCAGCTAAGCCAGAATTAGAGCTTTTTTTCCTTCCACATATTTGTGCGATGCTTTTATGCAACGCCCACAAACTCCTCGACCTTTTGTCAGTCAGAAAATAATGGAACAATTTATTTTACCTGCCTAACATCATATTTCTGTCTCGCTCTCTCCACAGATGGCACAGCCAGTATCTATGTTCTCCGCAAAGGATTCAGCCGTCTCACGCAGGATGTTTACTACCTTCCCATTGAGATAAACGACAACGGCTTCCCCTCCATGAGCAGCACCAACACCCTGACCATCAGGGTCTGCTCCTGTGACAGAAAAAACACCATCCTGTCCTGTAACGTGGAGCCGTACGTCCTTCCAGCTGGTCTCAGCACCGGAGCTCTGATAGCTATACTGGCCTGCATTGTCATTCTGCTTGGTGAGAAAGAAAAATAAAGTTTATGATGAGTTTCTGGTTTGTCTGCTTGATTCAGAGCATTTTTTATAGAAATAGTCGACAATTTGCCTGATAAATACTTTGGTGAATTATTAGATGCAGCTAAAAGCTCCTTGATTGAAAATGACAGTTTGGTTTTAGTTGACATTAAACAAATGCATTTTGTGCATGGTGCTGATTTCTGGCACTTTAAAAGTTTACAAAACAATCCAATAATGACAAACTATACAAGGTTCAGTCGATCCTGATGTGCATCATCATCACCAAACACACTTTCCTGTTTTCTAAGAGAGATGTGAGGAATTTGTAACGTGTGCACTGAATGACAATGTTTTTTTCCATTTTTGCAGCAATTGTAGTGCTGTTTGTTGCGCTGAGGCGTCAGAAGAAAGAGCCCTTGATAGTGTTTGAGGAGGAGGACATCAGGGAGAACATCATCACTTATGATGATGAGGGTGGTGGCGAGGAGGACACGGAGGCTTTTGACATTGCTACGCTACAGGTAAGAATCTTGCTTACTCATCCTGGCGTTAAAGATTAAAGGATCCTGTGATGTGAGAGGAATGAATTTATCTTCACAATGAAAATGGAAAAGATTTTTCCATTTTTTTTAGTTCATTTGAGAATATAAAGGTGAATGTGTGTGTGGTGAATGTGTGTTTGGTGAACGTGTGTGTGTGTGGTGAATGTGTGTGTGTGTGTATTGAATGTACGGCCACCCCCACTGTGATCATCAATATTTGAATTTAATGCATTTGATCTGCCAGGAAATAAAATGAGATCCTCTTCATCGGTTTAGTGAGACTTCTTCCTCTTTCTGCAGAACCCAGATGGTGCCAACGGTTTCCTGCCAAGGAAGGATATCAAACCCGAGCTGCAATACCCCATCAGGCCCGGATTGGGCCGTCCTGCAGCCAACAGCGTTGATGTCGATGACTTCATCAAGACTCGAATCGGCGAGGCGGACAGCGACCCCACGGCGCCTCCGTACGACTCCATTCAGATCTACGGCTACGAAGGCAGAGGCTCGCTGGCGGGGTCACTCAGTTCGCTCGAGTCTGTCACAACAGAGTCTGACTTGGATTATGACTATCTGCAGAGTTGGGGGCCAAGGTTTAGGAAGCTGGCAGATTTGTACGGGACCAAAGACTGCTCCATTAACGATGCTGATGAAGAAGAGGACTCTTAACAGCGGTCTTCCTCAGTGGATGCCCCAGATTCCTGATTTACTGGTTCCATGAGGATTTGTTTCCAGTTGTTACCATTACCCAACTTGTTCATGCCAATTTGTCAACGAACATTAACAGCTCTCCCTTCTGCAGCACCTCCCTGGTCTTTGCAGACCATTTGTACGTGGACACATAATGAATGCTTGGATCTGATTTGCTCTAAACGCGATCGTTGGCTCTTCCCCTCTGGTAGTTTCTACAGACTTGATCAATGCAGGGCTGGGGGTTTATGTCACAGCTCTTTGTTTGGGAGAAGTTTGATGGAATTAGTTATAGCAAGTCGTTGAGTGTATCTGAGGTTTGACAAACGATGGACTGGATTCACATGCTACGCAAAGGTTTCTGAGAGATTTTAGTCCCTTAAGAGGTTCCTGAGTGGGGCATGTTTCCGTTTCTTAATCACTAAAAGGAAAAGAGGAAAAGCAGGATGAACGTAAAATTTAAAACAGAACAAAATAAAAAAAAAGGTTTGTTTGGGTCCAGGAACTGCCCGCTGAGAGATGTAAAATCTAAAGATGTGTCAGTGAAGTCAATTATGTTGTTTTATCTGCTGAATTCAGCAGGTGCTGTTGTTTAGATGGCGTGACAGACTCTGGGTTGTTGATACTTTGAAGATGCTGACAGCATCTCCACAGTATGGTGGCCTTATAATAATTAAACAACAACTCCAGGGGTAAACAGAACAACACTGAAGATAGAGACCGCTAGCTTCAGTAGCAACACAGACTAATGAACACGTGGAGTACAGGAGCATCAGTGGGAACGCTACATAAATAGCTTTTTTTTTACTCCCAGACAGAAAGACTCAACATGGATCCAGTTTTAAAACTGTGGATGATTATTTGTTTTTATTCCTCACTGCATAGAAGACGTTAAAGGAAAAGCCACCCTTCTCCACAACCCTGGTGTCCAAAATCTTCCCATCAGCAATCATTTCCCATCAAGAGTCCACCCATTGATCACTTCCACCAATGATGACAATGAGTACAAACCTGTGAGCTCTAAAAATCGCCTTAAACTTAACGGACACTCTTGCAACGCAGTGCATTCTCCCTTTTTCGTTTCTCCTTTTATTTCTTTTTTTTGTAACTTGAAACATGTATTCAGAAAGCAAACTATTCTCCATGTTAGGTGTGTACAGAGCAATGTGCAGATGTGTGATCCGACCTGCGCCTCATGCACTCTTAAGAGGATGTGCTGTTTCTGCAAAGCATGGTAAATGCAGAGTGGTAAGAATGTGCATCGGGATTTTTAATACCATGTTATGTTGGCAGCAACATCTGTTGTATCAACATGTGTTGCCATTTTAAGAAAATGTGCACATTGGAAAATACAACATGATTTGGAAAGACTAGAACCACAACATCCTTTTAAAGTGTGTACGTATTTGTTCAATCTCTTTTTAATGTTATTATATTATTATGATTAGTGTTTTTTTCTATTATTATTATTGTTATCATTATTATTATGACAATAACTGTTCTTTTTCTTTTGTTGTTTTGGCTGCAGCTGCACAGGAAACACTGATATTTACCTCTCCAGCTGAGGTTGGATGTTCTTACAGCAGTCTAAACAGAGTTTTGCAGCTGTATTGATTAGTAAAGGTTAAATATCAGCTTTTGGTTCCTGTGTACACAAAACGTTTCTCCTCTTTGGTTTGACTTTTTTCTATCATTATTTGGCGTTTCTTCGTTCTTTCTCCCCGATCAAGAGGAAAACTAGCAATCAGTGTTTGTTGCAGTGAGAGAACGCCTCATTTTTATTCTCTGTCGAGTTTTATGGTACCAATTTGTACAATTTTAAAAGTTCTTATTTTAGTATACATGCAGAATATTCCAGTATTACAACAAAAACATGTTAAGAAGATTTAAAAGAAAAAAGTTACAGCATCACACTTATATTTTCTGAACATTGTACTGTTGCTTTACTATGTGCTTCAATCTTCGAAGCAAAAAAAAAAAAAAAAACAAAAAAAAAAAACCTTTGAAATAAATGCTCTTTTTATAAAATGAAATGAAAATGTGTGGAAGTGACTTTGTGTTGGCTTTGAACTTGGCTGGCCGGAAGCACG
>JBAMHX010000018.1:23479256-23495665 GCA_037177515.1 Pseudomugil tenellus | reverse complement strand
TAGAATAGAATAGAATAGAATAGAATAGAATAGAATAGAATAGAATAGAATAGAATAGAATAGAATAGAAGTGTTGATTTTTTTGTATAAAAACAAACTTGTGGACGTTTGTGTCTGTAAAAGAAGAGTGAGGTACCGTTGAGGATTAAAATGTTTGAATTCTGTTTCATCAGTTCAGCATCTTTTTTTCTTTTATTTCACTGGTTTTTATTTGTAGAGCAAATTCTTCTCAAACAAGTGTTGAATTTAGACAGCAATCTTTTTTAAATATCCATATTTCCTGACTGTTTTCCTTATATCACAAGCAGTCATTTAGGCAACACTGTGCAGTGCTGGATGTACTCATTCAAGGTTGTGCCTGTTTTCAGTCCTGGTTCATAACTGGCAGCTGCATTCAACCTGTCAGCTCTGGTTAAGTCGAACCAGCAACACATATTTGGCAAGTCAGTGTGTCAGCTTTGTTTTTCCTGAACTTGCAGGAGAGGGAGGTTTGTTCTTTAGAGAAATGAAGAAATAAGCAGGAGCAGAGGACGGAGTAGGTGTCAGTCCGAGCTGGTGGGAATTCTCTGCCAGATGAACCAGCTGCAGCACCGCGTTTGATAGGCTTCATCTGGCATAATGAACAAATATATTTCCCCATCAAGATGTGGGAATTGAGTTGCAGGGTCAAACTCTCAATCCTATATACATCTTCTTGCTGAAAACAAATGCACCATTCTTCTCAGTGGTTGTTATACCACAATATAGAACCTATTCAGTAAATTCTTATTACAGCTTCAATGAATCCTTTAGCTGTAAAAAAGTAGCTTTTTAAAGCGGGTGTCTAGTTCTACCACATAAATGTGCTTAATAATTAATTACACAAGCAGACATGAACACAAGCAGTCTTAACGTTCGCCATGTTTGCAAAGCTTCCAGGCCAAACCTCACTTCCACACTTCTGTTTTCCTGTTTTTCACACCTCCCTTCTGCCATTTTAACAGTTTCTTCCATTTAGTTTTCTATCACTCCATTTTTCGTTTCCTCTTTTTTCTGGCTCTGTCGTTTTCTGGCTAATTAGATCAAGACATATAGTGGCTGTGTGACAGTATTCTCTGCAGAGTGCAGGGGCAATATGAATAATTGAGAAGCTATTATCCCCTGCTATTATACCGCGAATAGAGCAACCTGAATGGCTGACATGGATAATACCCCAACCCCAATCATTTGTCATCATTTCAGTCTGCTTCTAGTGAATAAGCAAGCATATGTTTTCTTTAGTTCAAATTATCACCATCATCATCATCATCATTATATTCTTGGCACTGCAAGTAATTTCTTTTGCTTGCTTTATTAAAGTGATGTTTTAAGCAAAGAAGATCCACTATTTCTCTTTAAAGCTTATATACAGCGTCCACATTGATTTTTGTGCAATCAAACACGTTCTTCCTGTAGCAAACAATATAATATTACATATTTATCCCTAATAAGCATTTCTATTGATAAAATATTGTCAAATGTGGCAACAGTAATTAAATGAAATTTGCTGGCTATTTCTGAGCGTTCATTTCTGTACGTCTGTCCGCATGAATATATATACAGTCTTTGGCTGTCAACACACTGGAAAAATTCAGTAACAATAAAAATATTAAACTATATATATAAACTATTAAACAATATATATAAACACTCAGAAATGCTTTAATCGGGAATAAATGATCACATCTGTACAGTGAACTGATGGTCTCAAACAGAACTGTTGGATCTGTGAAGTATAGTATCGAACTTTGGCTTCTTTGCCAGAACTCTGAACTGTGTCAGTCCTGTAAAATGTTGCCTGACATCTGGAGGTTGCCCTCAGGTTCCTGCTCTAATGCCACGTGTGGGATTTCACGATCATCTGAACTAATTAATGTTATTCAATTGAATGTATGACAGACTGAGCGGATTATTAGATTTGAAAATATCAGAGCTCATGCTATTAATAAAAATCACATTACTGTCTAAACTTTCCAATATAACATGTGTTTCTTTAAAATAATAATTCGAGACACAATCCAGACCAAGCTCAGTCAGCACATTACCTAACAAGTAACTCTAAGCAGCTAAAATATGATTCAACACATCTACTTATAACTTCTATATCAAATTGGAGTGAAACTTATGCTTAGGCTTGACCTAAAGTCAACCCAAACATCTACTGTATGACTGACAAAATGGTTTGTTCCATCAGTTAGAAATGTCGACACGAGCATGTCACATAAATAAACTAAGGATGCATTCTTTTCCAACAACAGGTTTTGTAGATGAACCTTCTCATTTAATTCTACAATCGAATAATAAAAACTACATTCAACTCTGCAAGAGCATGACTAAATGAAACCTTCCTAACACACTAAACTCTACAGCAATAACCTCTGATATATCTGGAGTTTGTAATGTGTGTATTTCTGTCATATTGTTGGATTTACTGCAAAGCAAAAAGCATTTCATCACCTTAGTTTTGCTGGTTATAGCTCTGAGATGCCTCACAGCAATTTTTCTGATGCTTTTCAAATACATTTTCATTGCATAAACAATGTTTACATTAAACAAAATGGGAGACATTAAACAGTTTTTCACAAAATGTATTATATCATTTCATGATTAATTTCCTTCTAACATATACACAATGTTTTTAAGAAGTTGGAAGTAGATGGTTTTATTTTCTATTAGTTTTTACATCTTATACTTATGTCTGTAAAATAAATAATAAAAGTAATATTTAAAGGGGTATTAGAACATGCTGAGCCAAAAGATCCATCCTGGTATTACTGAAACTTTCAGAGCTCAGTTAAACAAACATACAAGGGTTTATTTTGTGTTCAATTCAGTAGAAAACAGAATGTAACAGTTTTATGTTTGTCTGGGTTGTAGCTGTGCTCATACCTGCTGAAACGTGCGCGCCACACGGGAGCAGCCGAAAGTAGGGCAAGCCGAGCGAGTTGCACCAAACTCTGACTACTGAGCAGAAAAAGTAAAAAAGATGTGTGATGTGAAAAGATTATTTCCGTCAAGCCACAGGAGAACTGCCGTATGAAAACAATTAGTCTCATTTCTGCAGGTTTGATTAACGCTGTACCTAATGTTTAAGCCCCGCGGCCGGGGCCACAGGAGACACTGCTAATTAAAACATATATCCTCAGCCTTTCATTGCCAGCTAATTAAAACATATACCACCTACAATCATCAGAAATGGCTAATTTAATCATATAATACTTTGTGCCTTGATTGCTGGCTAATTAGTTCATATTACGCTCAGTCTTTATTGCCGGCTAATTAAAACATATACCCCTGCTCTTCATAGTGTGATGCGCTCTTGTGGAATACTGATGTTTTTATATGTAACCCAGCAGAGGCTTTGTCTCCCTGAGTAAAAGATGGAACTCTTCCCATCTGCATACCAGTGTCAAATATATATATATATATATATATATATATATATGGAGCAATGCTTGAAATAACTGTACAATAAATGCTGTATATTAAATAATTTAGGCTGGAAAAAAGCCAAAAGACATTTTTGTGTTAAATTTGTAAACTAAATAAGTGTCGCTGACAAAATCATCTAAAACTGGCCCAGAATCCTGAAATGAGCCAATCATAGATGCAAAGTGAATTGTCTTCCATTCCTCACCTGCAATAGAAATGTGTACATAAGAGAAGCTCTCTGATTGGCTGTTTCATGTCACAAAGCTCTTACATGGGTAATTTTATACCCTAATATTTCTACACAATATCTTAACTTATTATAACTGAATCAAATATTTAATACCAGTTGAACTGTCACATGGATTGGAAAAATCCTAAATATCAACCTATATATTCATCAATATTCCACTAGATTATTCTGAACATACATAAAACAGCAGTGCATTGAATGTTAAAATGGGGTATCAATCCTGTGAAGGTGTTTTTCAATTCTTCTGTGTGTCAGTCTTTGCAAGAGACTAAATTATCTTTTGCGCTCAGTGTTTGGTTTACAGCGTTGAATGAAGAGACAGACACAAGCAGGGAGGTAATGTGTTCTCCTGCTTATGCTGAAAACACCTCTTTAACCATAAAATCATGTTTTGACATATTAATCTGTTTTGATTAATCAGTCTGAGTGTATGTTTTATACATGAGATACCAAATAAGTTTAAAAATCACTGTTAAAGCGCAGCACTGCATTTCAAACACATTTAAACAATGTTTTTTATAAAAAGTCTTTGTTACATGTCTATTGTTATCTTCATTTGTTCTCCTGCAGTGATGAAAAGGTTTGTTCCTGTTCTGGATTCTGTTAATGTTCAGAAAGTTTCTGGGATCCAGATCTTTTATATCATGTAAAACCTGTTGGGAACGTCTCCTGAAATTCCCAAACATTTACCAATTCTCAGAAAAAAACAGGCAAAAACATCCTTGCGTGAAATAATAAACCTTAAAATAAAAATTTTAAAACCAGCAGAGCTCACATATGATGCTGTAGCCTATAACATGTTACAGCATGTGGTAATGATATAAACACCTACTGAGCTATACTGTATCGTACTGCAAAATTTAAAACCTCATCACAGAAAATTTTCCATGCGTGAATGAAATGTGGTGCCAAAAAACACAGACAGAAAAAATGTAACCCAGCAGTAATCCTCTAAATAAAGTACATATCTTTAAATCATAAAAAGTACTGACATTTATAAAAAAGTACAAAGTTTATGACCTTTAAGCCATTAAAAGGCTCAGAAATGACTACAACGGTGTGTTTTGCTTGTGTTGCCAGTTAGCTACAAATTAAAACAAAAGGAAATTTAGCATGAAAATCATTTTGATTTGTCTGTTTTATTTATCTGTTTACTACTTTTGAAGTTTTATGTGATGCTGATAAGTAACTGCAGGCTCTCATGACAAGTTTCTACTCCTCCAATTAGAAACTAAGCATTTTGGTGCTAATGGAGGAAGATGATATTTGCAAGTCAACAGAGTGAAATTAGCCATGATTCATTCAACAAAAGTAAAAAAAAAAAAAAAAGAAAATTATCTATGTGCACAATAATGAAGCACAGAGGAATGAGACTGCATCAGTCATTAAGAACAGAAAGCTTAAAATAAGCAGATGTATTCTAGTAATTCTGGGCTTGGTTTACTGTTGCGGTTTGTTTTTCAGGATGAGGAAATTCCAATCTGTTGGACTGATATTAAATTGCAAAATACATGCGATTATCTGGACTCTTCCAGTTAGCTGGAGGGCTTTTAGTTCTGCAACTGCGCTCCCCATTCATCAGCTAATCACAGACTGTAAATCAAAGCCATTCGTTCTAATATCAACAGCATCCTCATTGAGGCGAAGCATTTATCCAGCGGCTCAAATGCCCCTCGCAGCCGTGAGACCCATGTAAGGATTCTTAGTTATCCCAAAGCTGATGCAACACTAGAGTGCTGAATTTATTCAAACTTTTTACACCACTTTAAGCCAAGTATTACATGAGAATTCAGAGATAATTCAGACAAAATTAATCTGAAGATTATCAAATGTAGCTTTTTACCAACATGCTCTCTAGAAGCCTCAACGTTCCACAAAGAAAACAAATGTCAACATATGTCCAAAATAGTTATTTTCCTGTTTATTACATCAGGACGATGAAGTAAAATGGTCTGTTAATGAGAGATCTGACGGAGTCCTACTAAAACCGAGTAGCTTGGAAATATTAAGAGTACAGAAAAGTGTAAATACAATATAATGGAAATAAAAAGGTCATGAAATGCTCCCAGCCACTAAATCAAAGCTAATTTAATCCTGTTAATAGACTCTAATGCTGCTTTTCTCTTTCTGGTGTTCATGTCAGTTAAAACCAGATCTAAGTCGTCCCGCTTTTCTGTTGTTTGTCACATAGTTTTCAATTAGATCTGAATAGTATAGAAATAGCTCAACCCCCCCAAAAAAAGTTTCTACCAAAGAAAAAAGTCCCACGCAGACATTTCCTCAAACTGCCATCAGTTCGGACTGGAGAAAAAACACCTCATGGGTGTTGGTGAAGCTTGCTGCTGATAGCGGTTTCCAGTCCGAATGCAGTCTACTGTCACCCTGTGCATGTTCACATCAGCTGGGACAACCATGTTTTCAACATTATCGAATAAAAATAACAGGAGGAACTCACTGTTCATTTGGTATGCTCCTGTTACATGGCTTACAGGGGAAATCCTTCCTATTTGAAATAAAATGTTCTTTTGAATTACACTGGTTTCTACTTCACATTTATTGTTCCAACACATCTCTGAGGTAAATGTTTCATAGCAGATGATGTGAATATGACTGAAAGTCCATGGAAGCACCGTCTTAAGCCTGCACTAATCTAGTTGAGCCCAATAAAAATAAACTGGTTATAAAAACATTTCACATGAATCACGCATGTCTAAAGCTTTGGTCTGATTTTATTCTAGTTTAGGTCGTTGGTTTGCATGGCCTCAACAAAGCAGTCATACAGGAGCAATCTGGGTCATCAACACATCCCATGATGCACTGAGCACTTCCTGTTATTTTCTCTGCAGCTTAACTTCCACGTATAAATATATGACATCATATATTTATACACGTCCATCTGTTTTTCCTGTCCTCTCCACCCAACCAGGCTGTCCTCCCTGATCCGGGTTCTGCTGGAGGTTTTCCTTCCCACTGTCGCCTCATGCAGCTCAGGATGGAGTTGGATCCAAGTCAAGATTCGATGCAATCAATTTGTTATGAATTGGCTTAAACTGATCTCTGTGAAGCCCCCAGAGACATCATCATCGTGAAGTGGAGCTACATGGAATGTAATATGTACATTTCTAGATGAACATGTCCTCAACAACTCTGTGAAACTGAATGAGTGAACATGAGGATACATTTAAACCAGCAAGAGTTAATTTAATGCAGGCTCTGATTGAATCATTAAATCAAATACTAATTTTGTATTCCAGATATCTGTTGCACACTTCAATATCTTTCCAAAGACACCTGAGGGAACCAGGCTCATTAAAGCAGAACTATTGTGCAGACAGAAAGAGGTCTGTGCTTTAATGTATTATAGGTCCCCAGCCAAATGAAATCACCTCTAAAGAAGTCAATCTCTCTGTGAAGTGCAGCTTCCTGGTAGAACTGCACTCTTTCTTACCGATGGGAGCTTTTTGCTATTAAAACATGGACTTGACACGCTGAACTAGTTTAACTAAAACACGAACATATTCAATCATGCAGAAAGAAATGTTTTCTTAATGTCATGAGTATTTCATTAATATTACAGATGCTACTATAAAAAGATCAGCTATATTAAATCATTTCAGTTCATCCAGCTCTGGAAAGGTCAGCATTTCTGTTCAGTGTCCTTTTCAGGTTAATTGAAGTTAAAAGTTTTTTCAGAAAGGACATTTTAAAAATAGCAGCAAAGTTTAAAGTCCAGGGAAAATATTGCTCTCCTTAAGATCCATGTGATCTTCACGTAGAGTCAGACTTCTAACTTTAGAGACAATAAACAGGACACTGAAATGTATATTTTCTGTCTGCATACAGCAAGCAGTGGACTGGAGCAGAATTCTCCAGAAAGACCCCATCTCCACCTCTCGTCTCGCTGCAGTGGTGTGGAGGAGAGAGCAGGTTCATCTGACATTGCAAAAAGTAAAGAGGAGCAAAAAAAGAGTAAGACAGCTCAGGTAAAACAGCTCAGCCACTTTTAATTCATCTTGTTGACTTTTACTTTGTCATCAGTAAATCCTAGAAGTTTAATCCTTCTTTGTCTAAAGTACTCCATTTTATTACAATAATATCTCAAATAAGATTAAAATAGAATTTACTTTGTTAAAAAAAAAACTGTTAAAATACATGTAGAACTACAAAATAAGAGAACCCAGAAAAACTTCAGAAAGACTCCAGATCCTGATAGATGCTGCGCAGAACTCTCCACATGGGTCCACCAGTCATGTTGCTTCATGATTTACAGAGAACAATGTTTTCAGTTGCAACTTTAATTAAAAATGATAAATTATTCAGATCATAAGACACTGAACATGTAAATAACCTTTTAAATGAGTTTAGTGGTTTTCAGACTTTCAAAACTATGAACCATGAAAGATCTTATGATTAAATGATTTAATACTGAGTCAATAACATGAATAAATAATTTATATTCATGTTTATTACCTACGAACAGCAACAATGGCTGTCAGCTTGATTCTGTATCTGCTTGGAAGAAACTCATGTATAAAACGCTTTATGCCAGTGTCATAATGTTTTATAGTTATTCAGTTACAAACATTCTGTATGTGGGACCAGAATGAGCAAGGAAACTGGAAATCTGTTGAGAAAACTGGATGAGTAAAATGTTTTCAGTCATTTGCAATCCAACTGGAGTTCAGTTTTATCAAACCTGAACATCTTCTGAAGAGTATCAGAGAAGCAGATGGAGACGGAAAGATGAACAGATGAAACAGTCTTCCAACAAATGGCTGGAATATCTGAGGAGGAGAATCTACGACAGATACCACGTCTGTTTTCACAAGCAGCAACACGCCGAGACAGAAGCTCGCTAATCTTTCACAGCTGAGTCGCCACATGCACAAGTTGCGTCCAGACAAGAGAAGTGGCTACAATCAGGAATCATCTCCAAATATGACAAAAAGCCTGATATAAGTAGAGGTAAGATGTAATTAATCAGCTACATAGGTTGTTTTAGAAAAGAAAAAACAATTATTGTCATTCATTGTTTTAATTGTTAGAGGATTAATGAGAATCTCTGACATTCGCAGAACTTGGAGAAGAATTTGGACTTCGTGATGAAACAATCTCATTACATTCATGCTCATCTCAGTGACATTTGCAAAGCACATTTATATAAATGTAACTATTAACATGGACTATGCAGATAGAGAAATGATGTTTGTTTTAAGGATCATTTAATCTACATTTTAATCATTTAATTTATAATTTAATTAAAAGTTTTAGTTTACATCCAGGCACATGTGAAACTTGCATCTGCTGCAGGTTCAGTTAAAACTCAGATGTTTGGATCAAGTGTCAACGTTTTTCATCCCTTTTGTCTTTTTGTTCTGTAAACCACTCGGCTACATAGCACAGAAAAACAAGGAGAGAGAAACCACTGCTGCTCTTACTGCCCAGAATTTTGCAGTGCAACTAATGAGTAGGTTCAGCCTGACAATTAAGCCTACTGGATCCCAGTTGCTGTAGCCCATGGCAACCAGGGTTTTGAGTCAACACGCAGCAACATCTGAGAGCAAGAAAGCTGCAGACAGACAGACGCCATGGAAGTGCAGGACATTTATGGCTTTTGTGTTTATAAATCCACCATGAAGTGTGAAGACTGTGGAATCAGATCTACTTTGCAACGTGCCAGTTCTTTCTTTCCATCTTTTCTCTTCAGCTTTTTATTATTTAACATATGTTTACAGTGTAATTCCATCTACACCAGTAAAGAGAGGAATATTTTTCATATCCACCAAAGTTATTATTGTTCTAGCTGCACATTTGTCTCATATGTTCCCATGTCAGTTCATACTTCTCCCCTCTTTTCACACGCACACACTTATTCACTTGTATTTAATGATTCATGGATGGAAGTTGATTATTTCTCACACTTGTGCGATTTCTCCTTTTCACAGCTGCACTGAAATATGTAGATCTAGAAAAGCCTTCAGCCTTCCACCAAGCAGCTCATTTCTATGCAGATTGTCTTTAAAATTCCCGTTCC
The DNA here is from genome assembly GCA_037177515.1 of Pseudomugil tenellus. Taxonomy (NCBI): domain Eukaryota; kingdom Metazoa; phylum Chordata; class Actinopteri; order Atheriniformes; family Pseudomugilidae; genus Pseudomugil; species Pseudomugil tenellus. The sequence continues at coordinate 23,485,931 of JBAMHX010000018.1, read as the reverse complement.
TTTCCCACAGTTCCTTTCACATCACTCGCAAAATTTAATGTCCAGCTGTACATGCCCAGGTGTACCTGCCCAGGTTTACCTGCCTGTCCCCCGCTGATTGCTGGGATCTTCCCCTGGGTTGGATTAAGTGGTATAGAAAATGAATGAATGAAATGCATTGCAACATTCTGGACATGATGAAGCTGATGATGTCGGATTATTACATCTGTCCGAGTCCTGCTGAAGACATCAGTCTCAGCATTAACAGCAAGATGTTTTTATTTTCCTCAGGGCTGGAGGAAGGTTTACATAAGCATAAAAATCCTCTGAATTGTCAGACGGTAACATAATTCACAAAAATTGTTTCACATGATTATTTGTGTGCCATTATTTTTTCTTTGTCATTACATTTATTTTTGCATTGTCGTGAGTCACCAAACAGCAGAGCCTTCAGCAGGTCGAGTGCACCGGGATGTCCACTATCATAAAAATAAAATAAAAATTGTACTATATGTCAAGAAAAATATGCATGTTTATTTTTCTTTCAGACTCTGAAGCATCTGGACGTCAGAACAACTTATTTTACTTTAATTGATGAAACAATGGACAAACTTAAAGCCCCTCTGGCTGTCCAAACTTTTCATTGAGGAAGAATACATATATTATACTGTAATTCTGTTTAAGCAAGAGGAAGACACACAGTATTTAATGAAAAGGAAAAACATTACAGATCCATATTGGTCTTTCTGAAATGGCAAATGTAAGTACAGCTGTGCATGAAATATGTAATCTGTTACCTTTTATTTCTTCTCTCTCACTGCTGACTGCCAATCCTTCCAGTCTAGTAGAAATGCTTTCTGACTACACAATCCAAGGCTTTAATTAGAAACCAGTTCATCCTCTTCTTTCACACTGGTTTGTTGGATTTTGCTTAGGAAAAAAAAGCGGCACATTCTGTTCTTGTATTCGTTCCTCCTCTTCAACCTTTTTCCCTCCGTCTGCCCCCTCACCTTTCTTTTCTTAGCTTACGTTCAAATCTATGCAAATGGAAGAATTCTATGAATGGCACCATTGGATTTAAGCTCTCCCACAACCAGCATGTCAGGCTGTGTTGTGGCGTTTCAAAGTTATTGCCAGCAATGGAAAACAACAAGCCCATTATCACTGGATTCCTGCAAACAAGCCGAGATGAATCCACTGTTGTGTTCTCTTTGAACCGCTTTCATTTTCACCTTTTACGTTGTGTTGATATTTGGGTAAAACTGTGAGGGAGTGGATTACGAGGAAGACACATCAATGAGCGAAATTGCACTAAACACTGACAGATTTAGTGTATTTTTGCAGATCTGTTTGTGCAGAATTCAGATTTGATTTCCTCGCTATCAGGCGCCTAAATGAGCAATGATACCCAGAGAAAACAAAGTAGCAAATCATACTCATTTGTAAAACTGCAACCTGCATAATTTGTTCTACAAGCAGGATGAAAAATTCTCTGCTTGTTGACTTGAACTTGAACTTTGCCACCTCCTGCAGCTGTCATCTGTTGGAGGCTTGCTGCGAGAGAACAAGTGTGTGTCAGCTGCTACACATGTTCAGACTGATCCAAATATGTGTTGTTCAGAACATGGAGCGAACTCTGCTGATTCACAGCAGGAGTTTCCACAGTTTCCTCAGGAAAGAAGGTGCAGATAACCAGACTGCTGTCAAGACAAATCGGTGCCTCCTTTTAATAATTCATCACATGGAAGTTTGTAAATGTTTGAGGAGCAGTAAGGATTTCTGCTAACTTATGACAAATGAATGAATATTTTCTAGATGAAATCTGTTACTATCCTGTTGCACACCCATCAGAACCTATTATTAATTAGGGATGTGGAATATTGGCTTTTTTTTTATCTGATCTGCTTTTACTTTAATGATTTTATTGGAATTTTTGCTCTGTTTTTATTCTTCTTTTTAACATCTGTAATGCTTTTGATCTTTTTATGTAAAACCCTTTGAACTGTCTTGTATATAAAAGGTACTGTACAGATAAATTTGCCTTTTTTTTTTATTTGATATCCGACAACAATGTTGTGCAACTCTTAATTTCCAATGCAGATATAATTTCATCCTCCCTCAAGTAAAAAAGTAAAAATCATTTTTGGTAAAAAGGGATTTTTATTTGATGTCTACAGACACATTGAAATAATTCCAAAACATGTGGATGAATCCACTTCCAAGCTCCTTATGCTGCAAGTAACGAAGCGAAATTATGTCACAGCCACAGCATTTATTCAGAGTTCATATCTGGAAAAATACACATAAAATCTCCTCTATCTGGCTCTTTTTAGTTGAAGACATGACATGAAGAGCTTGATATATCATTTGTAAGACTACATGATGTATAAAGTCATAAAAACAGTTCAAACTGATATTTTACAGATATTTTCAAATATCACATTTTAGTACCGATAATATCAGACAGTCTGCAACCTTTCTTGGATTTGGTATATTTATAGCACCTATGTGCATTAGTTATATGTGCAAACCCAACCCAGAACGATTCCATAACCAACAGTACTGCAAATGACCCACTATTAACATTCCAGTTCCAGATACTGCAGAACAACTCCGACCTCTTTGCAGTCAAAGTCCTTTTGGACATATGAGGAAGGTAGGTGGCCATTTATTGCAGTATTATGTCTCACCGGTGTGTGCATAAGTGTAACTTGGGAAAAAGTAAAGGTTGGGTTTTAAATAAACTAGACTAGACTCAAAATAAAGACAAGTGGAATAAAATGAAAGAAGTGTCCGTTAGCTTCTGTCTATCGTCCTGATGATGAATAGTCTGTATCAGAGGAACATTACAAATTGTATTACTTACTTGTATTACTTTACTATTAATATTTTAGTTTCTCCTTCAGCCAATATGTAATACATGACGGGCGGCTGTGTGTGAAATTATGTCCATGGGGATTGTTGCTGCGTTTCACAAGACAGGATTTTTTGTTATTATATAAGCAACATATTCCAGTTGGATCAAAGCTGAAATTACAGCTAAGTGATCTGTAAGACTGAAGATCTGAAATAATATTAGTTTGTAAAAAAAAAAAAAAAAATTCAATCTAACAAATTAAATCAGCTGATAAGTACTGAAAGAACAACAAAGAGAACAAATCGTCCATTTTTCATACAAGAATAATTGTATTTTGGTTATGCTTCATTATAAATTCAGTAAAAATTGCTGCAATAAAATAGCTTTTTGAATTTCATAGAAAAGTAGCAGAATGAGAAATTAAATAATAGAAATGGTGTAGTTTCAACTTTCACAGAATTTATTAGGCCAAACATGGAGTTAAATGGTTTACTGGAGGTTAATCAATTAATTTGTTCATTAGGTATTTTTACCTTGATAGTTCTGTAGTAGCCATATCTTAGCTTAATTACCTTACTCTTAATAGCTGGATGAAAGGTTGGTGGAGAGGTCTCTACCTGCAACTGGGAATGGCTTACTATGGCTTTCTCCCAGCTTCCCTCGCTCATCCGCCGTGCCCGCACTGAGGTGCCAGCGAGGCACTCCCATTTCCTCACTCCACCTGTGACATCGCCTCAGACAGAACGCGTCTCCCCCGCCTGCCCAGTGACATGGACTGGACATTTTCAGTTAGGGGCGCGTGGAGTTTCCACTGTGCTACGTCGGAGCGGTGGGGTCACGCGTTTGCTCTGCTTAAACTGCATGCTTCTTTTTAAAGCGAAAAAACTAGAAAAAAGCATGAATATAAAGTAAAACTACTTCCGGGATTGTTTTAAGGTATAATTAACCCCCTAACCCTAACCCTAGAAGGTTAAAAGCTCATAAAAGTCCATTTAGCATAATATGGAACCTTTAAATTCAGACCAAGGGAGACTACGTAAGGTGACGGCGCTTAGCACCATGTTTCCATTCTGCAATAAGGAAAAGGTGAGATATTTGGTCAAACATTTGAGTGTAGGTGATTTTATTTTGTCACTGTATGTTACATCTAATCATCAGTTCCAGTTTCTGTGTATGATTCCTGTAATTATCATTACCTTCACTAATAGCATCTGGAGAGCCATACACCATGTTTAAGTAATTCTCAACATGATTAATGCTTTGGCAGATAATTCAACCTCTGTTTCAATAAAGTATAACACGCAAAAAAAAGCATGTCTTCCACAAACACACACACACACACACACACAGCTTCATTTAGAAGCACTGGGCACACAATCAGTCCAATTTAAAGATGTTTTACTTTTATCTACTTGAACATAACTGTTTCCTTTTTGTGTTACAAAAACTATCAAAAAGTAAGAAAAAGGAACTTTTTTTGTTAATCCTGAGATAATCAGCATTTTATTCCAGCAGACCCAGATTTTTTGACAACTCAGCGTGACATCACGCATCATGTGACCTGCCTGAGTTAGCTGGTTTCTGCACCAAGAGGCAAACAATCTGGGAGATTCAACAGTCCTGTTCCAGATGCCATTTGTACATTTATTTTCATTGTTAGTGTTTTTTACTATTGGAAATGTGCAGACCCTGAATTTGGAAATGGCACAAGCACATGAAGCATTTGAAATAAACATCCCCATTTAGGTAAGTAAGGAAGCAGAATTGGACACTTACTGAATGAGAATGGAGTTGGAGAGTAAGCAGAGGTCTGTGTATATGCTAATGAGCTCTGCCAAAGACAACACTTTACTTTATTGAGACTCTTTAGATTTGATTACAAAAAAGTTTATGCTAAGTTCCCACCTCGCCATGTTCTGATATGGAAAAAGTGAGGTGGGGGACGCTGTGAGATATGTCCCTAAAAACTTCCCCAGTAAGGTGAGAATGATATTCTAACATTTCCAGTTTTCCTTTGGAGGTGACATATTCGCATCCTAAACCATAAGTTGTATAATGTGACCTTTTCTTTTTGGCAGAGAGCTGAGTTTGTTGTTCTATCAATAACAAGAGCTGTCAGAGTCGTGCGGCTGTAAGCCGATGACGTACAGTAATATTCCCCAGATAATGCCCTTCTGTCCCATGGCCTGTCTGTCTTTTTATTTGTTTGCGTCTGCTTTGTTTCTCTCCTCCCTTATCTCCGTCTCTGCTCTGTTATATTTCAAGCCTCATCTTAGCCTCAGAAATTAATCTGAGGTTTCCACAATGAGCTTAGATGGAATTACATATGCAAACAAAAGTCTGATATTAAAAATCCAGCTTTGCCACAGAGGAGCAAGGAGCACAGCAGTGTATTTATTTTAGAACAATGCTCTGCTCTCACATTTGAAACTGTAGGGTTTATACGGAGTAAATGAATTCGTTTTATGTTTTATAGCCTCAAAGCAGAAAACCTGGTGCTATTAATCAGTCCGTCTTCAGCAGTTCCATGTCTTATTTTTAATTCAGTTTTCAGGTTTTGTTATATTTAAAACCAGCAGCTGACATCACCTTACACAAAGGATGCATTTCTCCTTCATAAAAAGGTCAAATTTTAATAGTCATAAAAAGACTTTTGATCATTACAGTCACAACGGCAAAACAGACCATTACAGCCACAACAATGAGTATCTGAATTTTTAAAGGTGAGATGGGCGGTAGAGTACTTCAGTTCTACAAGCAATTGCCTGATGTTTTAGTTTGTAAACTAAAAATTCACGTCCAACGATTATCGACGAACCCTTTCATATTCACTTCAAAAGCTACCAATAAAAAAAAACAACAGCAGAAGGGTTTAATGCATCATTTAAAGACTGATGTTAGAAAAAAAGTACAGTTTCTTCATGGAAAAGCCTTCTCGGGCTTCTAACTGGCCAATGGAAAAAGTAGGAGTTCGTCTCTCTATTTAATATAATTTATTTTTGTCTGGATTCCTTAATAGTAAACTGCAATCACTGTCAAATCTGCATATCTTTCTTTCTGAAATGATTCCACCTTGCTTCATGTGGGATAGAATTCTGGCATTTGGGTGAGTAAACATGGAGGTTCATGACTTAGTAATGAAATATAACTAAAAAGGAAATGGAGTCAGATGGAGGGCATCACTCACCCTGCTCTGAGCTAAATTACAATTAGAGTGGAGCAGAGACAGCTGTGTTTGCATATATTCTCCACTAAGACCACTAATGTGCGGTAGTGCCCGTACACATGTGTGGCTGATTAGGTCTGTTGCTAATGCAGTTATTACTATTAGCCCGCACATTCATCCGTCACAGCCAACATTTCCAGTATCAGAGGGAATCTGCAAAGCTACATGTGTAGGATTAAGCTGTGCGATGACCAAACAATAGCATCTCTAGCTTGTTTTGTGTGTGTGTGTGTATAGACAATGCTGATGGGGATTCATTCTGTTAATTGACCACAAGGAACATTGTGTTTTATTCTATGAAAATAAACAGCTGTTTTATGCCAGCACCTTGTTTGGAATGAGTCTCCACTGGAAAAACTGATGCAGTGTCTTTGGTCTTCATTTTCATGTTTTATGCATTCCTGCTGGGGGGTTTAAATCTCTCTTTGTCTCTTGTTTTGGTATTAGCCAGCAGTCTTCTGTTGATCCAAATTCTTTCAATTTTCCTTTGTCAACTCTGAAAGTCCTCTCCCTGAGCTGCCACCTTATTGTGGTGTAGAGGTTTGAGCGTCCCGAAGATCCTAGCGGCTATGTTGTCGGGGGCTGCAAGCCCCTGGTAGGGTCTCCCATGGCA
>JBAMHX010000018.1:23448131-23469003 GCA_037177515.1 Pseudomugil tenellus | reverse complement strand
GGTCTATGGTATCAAATGCTTTCTTGAGATCCAGAAAAACACCAGCAGCACATTGTTTAGAATCTATGCATTTCGTAATTTCTTCAGTTAGATCTAGCAAGGCAAGGGAAGTCGATCTTTCCGATCGGAAACCATACTGGCTGTCACTTAATATATTATTTTTATCCAGAAATGATAAAAGTCTGTCGGAAAACAATTTTTCAAGAATCTTGGAGAACTGGGATAATGAAATAAACCATCATTACTTATTTTGGGTGGAATTATTTTCTCAGCCAATTCTGGCCCTACTTTCACAAAGAAATTGTTAAAACCATTCACAATTTCCTGCTTGTCTGTAGTTATTTTATTATTGTCTTGAAAAAAATCTGGATATTCTTCTCTTTTAAATCCAGATGAACCTTTAATCAGTGTGTTGAGAACTTTCCAAGTCCCTTTTAAATTATTTTTATTATACTCAATAAGATCACAATAATATTTCTTTTTGCAGGTTCTCAAAACTTTTGTCAACTTGTTCTTGTACGCCTTATATTTATCAGCAAGACATGCGGATATTCTCATTGAGACGGATATATCATCATCCAGTTACTGGCCAATTTCATTAATAAATGTAGATCTTAAAATAATCAGTAAAGCTCTCGCCAGAAGGGTAGAAAAAATAACCCCTCTCATTATATATTCCAACCAAACAGGTTTTATAAAAGGAAGAAACTCTTCTACTAACATGCGTAGATCAATTAACCTTATAGATTATTCTAATATACATAATCTGGAGACCAAAATAATCTCTTTAGATGCAGAAAAAGCTTTTGACCTTGTAAACTGGAAATTTTCATTTGCGACATTAAATAAATTTGGATTTGGATCATCTTTTACAGACTGGATAAAAAATATTATATAACAACTCAAATACATGCATTAGGACCAATGATCAAACTTCTCCAAGCTTCGGCTTGCAGAGAGGGCTGCCCTCTTTCTCCATTATTATGTGCCATTTTATTGAACCTCTAGCTGTGGCCATAAGACAAAACAAAGAATTTAAAGGAATTAATACCAAAAACATAGAGCATGAAATAAGCTTATATGCTGATGATATTTTACTTTTTCTCCAATACTCACCTCATCTCTATCCCAGACAATCACTTTAATTAACAAATTCTCATCAATATTGGATTACTCTATTAACTGTTCAAAAACCACAGTTATGCCCATTAACTGTAGTTTACAAAATATATCCATGTCACGCCCGCACCAGGCTCAACCACAGACACGCCCACAAGACTCCTTCGGAGTCAATCTCCGGACTTTTAATGAAAGTCACCTGCTGCACATCAAGCCATGGGTATATATTTGGGAGATCGCCACATCACACTTGTCGGTCCTCGTAATTGCTTAACAGAAAATTCCCTTCCAGTTCCCTTTCCCGGCTCCAACTCCCCGCATCTGTGACAGATCCTTCATTCGGACAGCTTCTCTGGTTTTGACTCTTGCTCGGAATTTGGATTACCCTTGGACTTATTCTGTGGTTCTGACCCCGCTCGTCTCCTGGCTTTCCCCTCGGATTACTCCTCTTAACTCTTGTTGGATTCTGACTCTCCCGGATGGATTCCCTGGTTTTGACCCTTGCCTTCTCCTGGACATCCCTCAGCCCGCTTCCCTGGTTTCTCCTTCTGCATAACCCTGGACACCACAGCTCTCTCCGCTACATCTGTTCCCGCTTCAGTGATCATTTCCAATAAATAATCGCTGTCTGTCATATTGTCTGTGGTGTCAATCATTACAGAAGGACTGACCTTGAAAAAAAAAAATGGATTCGCCTTCCCCTCAAAGGTTCGCGGGGGACCCGAGTCAATGCAAAGGATTCCTTTTGCAGTGTTCCTTAGCGATCGAGATGAATCCCGCTAAGTATCCCACTGACCAGGCAAAAATTGCCTACATTATCTTGTTGCTTTCCGGACCAGCATTGCAATAGGCCAAAGCTTTGTGGCACCAGAATGGAGCAGCCACTCGATCATATCCAATCTTCACCCGACATTTCCAAGAAGTTTTTGCCTTGCGTCACGGAGACTCCTCCATTCAGGAGAAACTTTACCATCTCAAACAAGGTAACTCGTCTATCACTGAGCAGGTGTTATCTCTCCGCACTCTTGCGGTAGCGAGTGGTTGGAACAAGACCGCCTTACTCACCCAGTTCTGGATGAGTTTAAATCCTTCCCCTTCGTCTTCATCTTTCCTGTTATGACGATGATATAGGTCTGGAAAAGTTCATTCAACTCGTCATCCGAGTCTCAAACCGAAGAGAAAGTTGTTTACAAGGAGGATCGACTTCCTTGGGATCCCCTTCCGGGACGAATGACGTTGAACCCATGCAAGTGAATGCAGTAAGACTTTCCCCCACTGAGCGGCGCCATCACATATCAGCCTTAAAACATTACAACACACTAAAAAAGAGGTGGATTTGACCTGCCCAACTTTAATCATTATTTCATATCTAACAGGCTGCAATACATCTCCAAATGGCTCAAACCAAGTTATCTGGATGATCCATGGTTAGATGTAAAGTGAGCAATGTGTGAGGATCATCTCTGACTTGGCATTCATCAGCTCAGGCATTAAACGATTTAAGTGTTTTAATAGTATTAACATCAGCTCCTCCTTAATGGCGTGGTGGGAATTTCTAAAACTAACCAAGTCTGGACTTTTTCCATGTAAACACACACCCATCTGGAACAACCCCGACCAACTTAAATCTATCATAATTAAAAAATACATTCCTAATCAGTTAAGCTTGCAGCTACCAATCAAGACAGCAGAATTTTTAAATCTTAATACACCAAAACTATTATCAAATATATATTTATTATTATGTTACCTAAATTATTTCATTTATCTCCCAATTTCAAAATGGGAAACAGATTTAACCAGAAACTAACGAAAACGAGTGGATACAAATATCTCTAAACACATTTAACATGACAAGAAATTCAAATATACAATTAATTAAATTTAAAATTTTGCACAGAACTCATTGTACAGGACATAGGATGTTCAGGATGGGCCTGTCACAATCAAATGTCTGTTCACATTGCACTGAGAACATGGTTCACAGCTATTTTAACGCCATGTGGTCTTGTTCACCTGTTCACAGATTCTGGCTTTATGTATGTAAAGACAGAATGTAATATTCCTGCAAGCCCCACTATGTGGCTACTGGGTGATTTGAGCTAAATTAACATCAAGTTGATCTCTTCAAACTTAATCCTCACTATCTTATGTATCGCAAAGAAAACTATCCTTTTAAATTGGAAAACTAAACAGAATCTTTGCACCCGGCAGTTTAGAAATCTCTTATTAGATTACATCAGTATTGAGACAATGTCTGCCTCTTCAAATGACCAATTAGCTGAATTTCACTCCCTCTGGTCCCCTGTGATTAGCTTCCTCACTTAGTCCTGGTGAAGAAGTGTACCCTCCTTGTTATGGAGTTTAGTAGTTGTTCTGCGGTCCCCCGGGGCTGTGGGCACTTGGTGGTTGTCTGGGTGATGATATTGGCTGCCTTGCTACTGGGGCAGCTCTGTGTCTATTTCGGGTGGTGGAGCAGTGAGTGGGTCGGTGGCTGGTGCCGCCTGTGGCAGTGGGGCGGGACCGCCAGTGAAGGCCCGGGCAGTGGTCGTTGGGCCCGTGGCAGGTGGCCGGAGTGCTCAGGGTGGGCTGGACGGGGGGTCCTGGGCTCTTGGCTACAGCGGGGGCTCCCCTCCTTTGGGGGCCGAGGTGTCGGCCGGTGCTGGGCGGGGGTTCTGGGCAGGCCTGTATGGGGAAAGTGATGTGTGGGTGAATGGGAATGTGTGCCCTTTTAGAGGGGATGACTGGGAGGGTTGAGAGAGTGAGGGGATAAGTGGAGTGGGGCATGCTTGGTGGAGAAAGGAGGAAGGGGTTGGTGTGGATGGATAAGTTGTATGTGTGTGGGTGTGACTGTGTATGGGGGTGTGTGTGGAGCTGCAGAAAGGTGCACTGGGTGCGAGTATAGATGCGTGTGTGCCTGTGGGTTAGTAGGGGTGGGGGTAGGATCTGTGTGGATGGGTGTATGTGAATGGGGGGCTGGTTCCCAGGGGGGATCTGGTGTGCCGGGGGACGGGCTGGCTCCTGTCTGGTGGCGGGCTTGGGGCCCTGGACATCTGCTGGTGTTGGTTGGGTCCTTGGCTTTTCGGGGTAGGGGGGGTTGCCTCCGGATTCTTGGGGCCCTGGCCCCTTTGCATCGCCTGCTCTGGGCGCCCGGCGGGGTCCGAGATTACCGGCCTGGGCCCGCTGTGGTTCATTCCCCCGGTCTGTGGGGGCTCTGGTCGGGACCACCCTGTCCCGCCTCCTGTGTGGACAGTGGGCTGGTCCTGGGGTGGGGTGGCTGGGGTCCTTGTTTGGGACTGACTGCCATTTGTCCTGGTCTTGTGGACCTGGCCTGCCTCTGACCTTCTGAGTAGAGAGGGATACCTGATCATGTCACTGTCACTTGGAATGTTCTGCATCATGGCACTGCTAGCACCAATCTTTCGTACATATGTATGGGCCTCAAATTTTTATTCCGTATCTCGAGGACTTTGGGCTCCCCTGTGTTAGAGCTATGTGTATCCACGCTAGCAGGGTATAGAGGAGGGGGCTGAACGCAGCTCTGAGAAGTTCCTTTGCCCAGAACCAGGGCAGAGGAGAAAACATTGCTCATCTTCACTACCTGAAATCTATCAGACGGGAAGTCCAAGATTCGTTAGTCCTCAGATGAAGCTTCTGGAACTTCATGGAAACTAATGTTTTAAAGTGGACCTGTAGTCATTAAGCTGCATTCCTACAAACATGTTCCAAAGAGGACAGGGAAGAGTGCAGCATCAGTGAGATGTTGTCATCAGGTGATCTATTTGGCCAGTAAGCAAACTGGACGGACTCCAGCAAGTGGGGGAGGAGGGATCACATGTGGGTTTTGACTTAGGCTTCTTCAGTGTGATACTCCTTGATACGACACACCTGATTCAAATTAAAAATAGCCATCAGGTCTTGGTGACCTCTGTGTGTTCATTCCGTAGCCTCACATCAGCTACAAACTGGTACAGATTGGTTCCAGAATGGTCTTGGAGACAGGTTTCTGTCTCTAACTAACTGTCTCTAATCACTGGGATCACCAGCCAGTCCACAAAGGCCGTGCTCCTGATGTATTGGATGTTTCCCCACTGCAACAATGCAATGACTCTCCAACTACTTGTCGCCAAGTTCTGCGAAAGTCTATTAATCACCCATTCATTTAAATCAGGTGTGTTGCTGCAGGGACACATCCAGTACCTGCAGCATACCAGCCCGAGGACCACAGTGATCTCCAATGCCTGATCAAGAAAATGTGAAAATCCAGTCGGCGTAATGGCAAAGTCAGGTACAGCTGGGCTCTCATCCACACCTGAGTGAAAGCTACAACACCAAAGTTCCTCATATTCTGTGTATTCAGTTTGTGCACTTTATTGTCCATATTTACCAGTAGAATATATGGGGAGGGGTGTTGTGGCATCCTGTGAGGGCAAAAACAGAGAAGTAAACTAAAAGCTTGGAGCTATTGTCCATGTGCACATTCACAACGGCGCACCAGATACTTTTTCCCCAACTTAGCAGTATGGGAACCGTAGCTGGGTGTGCAATGGCATTTCTTTCTCCTGGAATGCAAACGAAACACCGCTGATTTCTTTTCAAGTGCAGAGCTTTTTTTCTAGTTTGCATTATGTTGTGAAGTACTACAGGGTAAATTTTCAGCTCCAACTCAAATAATATGCTGCTTTCTATAATGAAAAATACTCTGAATTACTGCAACCTTGCGGAGTAAGAAAAAGGGCAGTGTGTTCCTTCATTGCAAATCACTTTGGATTAAAGCATCTGTGAAGTTAATTTCCCCACAATTCTCATTAACTCACAGATACAACTACAATATATTCAGGACTACAAGTAATTTTTCCTAAATATATCTCCTGAAATACTAACTTCTCAAAATTCTCAAATAAAAAACAGTAAATCAATTATTTCAGCACATTCCATAAGTTTTTTTCCCCTTTATATCCACTGAAGCAACAGAAGCTGCCCTGTAATATTAATTCTGAAGAAAATGCACTTTTTAATGGACTTTGGGAATAAATCCCACCAAAAGCAATGATTGATCATCTGATTAGGAGTCCCTGCTCTTAGAGCTCTTAGCAGTGGAAAGTAAGAGTAATTTGGCTGTAGTGGGAACAGTGGTGGCCCTCCAATGGCATTCTCCATTTCTCCTTGAATACAGAGGAAGTCATGCTGAGTTCTTTTCAAGTGCAGAGCTTTTTATCAAAGAGTTGCTGTTTGCTGCTTCTCTGGAGACAAGTTGTTGCCGTCTCCATCTTTTCTTCCCTCTGGTTCTTTCCTCTCTTTTTCTTTGTTTTTTTTCTATCTGCCTTAATTCCAAGTGATATCCAAAAGTGAAATAGGATTCCTAGCCCATAATATCCAACCAATGGTCAGTCTTTAAACAAAGGTGACTTCAGTGCAAGTGCAGATGCAATAATTGCACACTATCTGTTCAATGAGATGAACTAACTGCTCCCAAGTTCAGACACTTTCCAGCATGCCACCCACTGACTTGCTTTCACTTCCACTCCCTCGCTGTCTGTTTCCACATCCTTTTTTATCCCAGCCGCTGTCTCTGGATTATAATAACCTACCACACTGGGCTCATTAAAGCATCAAAGCAGGTTTCCATGCAAACAGTGATCTCTGTGTTCGGAGCAAAGCACTCGGCTTTGATTGGCTCTAACACACACATAAAAAACAAAAACAAGAAAGGACGGCAAGAGACTTATTTAACAGAAAATTGATGGTGTCTTTTGAAGTGAAGATTGAATCTTGAACCTTTTCTACAGCTCTGTATGATACTGTCCTGCTCTGTGGAAATAAGGTTTATACTTTCCTTCTGCTGTGGTTTTACGCTTCTGATGCATCAGTTCAAAGTAAAACACTTTAACAAGACAGCTGTATTCTCACCTCCCTAAGTATTTCCTATTCCAATTCTCTAATTCTTACTTCAAACGCATAGCACATAATGCTAGTGTCGTTTCCTTTTCAAAGCCCCCGTCTTCCATATGTTTTCTGCTTACAAAAGTTAGGGGCACATACTCAGCTGTTTACCCCTGCATCATCAAGTTCAGGTTTATTTGTAAAGCTCTTTAAAACACAACAAGCGTTCAAAGAACTTTGCAAAGATTGAAAACTATACTATTAAATTTAAAATGTTAGAATAAAAACAAAACTAGAGGAACCAGAACCAAATAGAAAAAGAGATCTGCATGGAAAACCCGCAGCTCTGTGGCTCATGAGGACAGGGTGTGTATGTGGGAGGGTAGCTTGTTCCACACATTAGGGACAGCAGCTCTGACAGCTCGATCTGTCGTATTTCAGTCTGGATCTGGGAACTTTTACGATCAACCGGCTGTAGGACTGCAGAACTCTACCAGGAGTATGAATATGAATCAGATCTGATTAGTTCAATGGCACCAATCAAAACGTAAAGTAAAATCAATCCAATTTGGACATGGAGCTGGTGTAAAAGACGCCAAAATAATAGTGTAAACATGTTTTCCTACCAGTGATGATGCCGTTTGAGCTACCTGTCATCGGCACAGAGACCACTGATCCACAGTAGTCCAAACAGGAGATAAAAACAGAACCACAATACAAGCCCTTCTGTGGCAAGCCCACTACAGGCTACTTACACATGGAATGTGTCCTTAACTCTACCAGCCGGAGTAGTTTTCAGTTTGCAGCAAATGCCCACCTTTTTAAAGATTTATTTATTTTATTTTATCTTGTTTTTTATTTGCTTTTATTATTTTATTCTTGGAGTGGTTTCTATATGTTTTAGTCTGTTGCTTTTTGTACAGCACTTTGTCCAACAACAGTTATTTTAAGGGGCTTTATAAATAAAGTTGAGTTGAGTTTTCTAGCAAATTTCCTGCCGTGCTGCCTTTTGACAGACAGACCGGTGGCTGAAGTATATTTGATTTGTGAATACATAAATAAAATTTATGAACATTTTCTGAAACAGAATCGATGTGACAATATGAATACAATAAACAAGATCTGAAAAATAATTCAGTCCAGATTTGCTTGCAAGTCTTGCACTTTTCAGCAGGACAAAGCCATGTGCACTTTGTGAATATCACCAATCAGAAGCTAACTTCAACATCAAGACACTGCAGCCCCTGTATTTAAAAACATCCTGAATATATTCATTTAATTTAAATAAAAGGTCATGTCACAGTTGCAGGTTTACCATTCTCCTCCACCCTGATACACACACACACATACACTACGTATTATCAGGCCCACCCTTCCCCTGCTTTCCTTCCACGTTATGACACCATTATCGATTAGGGCAATTTCATCAGTTTTCCAAAAACGTATCCTCCATCCAGCCAACAAAGCTGACTTATACATTTACAAGCATCAACATTTCTAGTCAATACGCATCTGGAATCAATGTAGGACGCAGCTGAACCAATCATTTTCCAAGTCTCACTGAAATTCTGATTAATTACAAGAATCCACATTAAAATAGACATCAAATTATTAAATAGTCTCTTTCTTTTTTCCCACCAAAAAAAAGGCTCCACATCTGTAGCTCAATGGTACATTTCTCTGAATCATATTGAATTCTAAGCAAATCGTGCTGCTGAATGAGCTTAGACACTGCAAAGCTCCAGGATCAGCCTGAGAAATAAGAAGGAGAATCAGATGGACCGATATTAAAAGACAGAAGCACGCCAGCTGCTGGAGGACCACATCAAAAATGTGCACAACAAATAGAGAAAGATTGCAGCAGAGTTTGTATACTGAAATAATTGTGTGAAATATTTGCCGGGATATATATAAACACAGTTTTTACATGTGTGTGGCTGAAAAAAATCTAATTTGACATAATCTCAGCAACAGAAGCTGGTTTTATTGGAAATCAGAGACAACTTTCACTACATGATAAGATATGACCGAGCATCACGAGTCACTCTCACCGGAAATAGAAATGTTTTTATGAAAAGAAAAACAAAAACAATGTTTTATTTATTCATTTGGGGTTATATCCATTTAAAATCTTCTTAAATTTGTTCATGTTTTATAGCTTTAAGTAAAATTTTCAGTTTTCTTTTCATTTAGATGTAAAAGTGTGATTTTTTTAGAGTCCAATCAAAAGACTGATGTTTTAATCCTGTGATATAGAAATAAGCAAAAAGCGATATAAACTCAACATGACATGCAGCTTAAATGAAACTTGACTCCTTTGTGCTTTTTCCTCTCTCTCTGACTCTCATCTACTTATTCATATGGAGGACCTTGATGTTAAAGAGCAGCCGTATTGAAATTCCAAATGGATAAGTGGAAATCAGTCTGAGGGTTGCAATTATCACACACAGATTGCTTTGAGGAAAGTGCGACCGAATGTTCTAACACACGCACATACACACTCTTACATGTACACAACACACACAGGAGATGGAAAAGATACATTGACATCAGCAAGGACACAGTCATGCAACGCATAAATACTGTTATCTGTACAAATAAACAATGTTACATGAACTGTTCAGTAAAATCACTAAAATCTAATTCTTACATTTTGCATCTGTAAACTGAAGAAAATCTGCAGATCTGAAACATCTTGAAATGTTTCTAAGTAGGTAGGTCAGGGCGGGAGGTGACATGCTGTGGCACAACAGACTGTTAGAACTGAAAAACAATCCGACCCCCCAAGCAATGCAATATTGTTTAAAGATCTTTCATTTTCTAGCTTCACACTGAGGGGAGGCAGTCGATACACATGGCTTGGTTTAAATATGATCGAATGCAGGAAATGGAAACATCTTTGCAAAAGTATAACACAACCACCTTTTCCGTTACTGTGTGTTTAGCGTCACGTCTGTGTTGGACATGTGGTCTGGAAATAAGACTCATTTCACAGGAAGTTCAGTCTGCAGACGTCTAGCCTGACCTCCAATTGATAAAAACTCTGCTGATATTCATGTCCTGACCAGAACTTAGACTTGTTTTTTTTTTTTTTTTTAACTTATTCCTGAGGACTCTGCTTATTTTCTAAAAATGTAACAAACCGTGTCACCAAAAGCCGATGGACGACATCAGCAACATGCCTTTATCTGGATAACTGCTAAATGTGTAAAAATCAGAAACAGGACAAAGTGATTAGTGAAAATAACCATTAAAAGTCCTATCATGTGTCTTTAACTTGCATCCATATGGTTAGTATCCTTAGATAAAATAATTTGTTAAATGCCTGAAACATGGAATGGAAGTGTCTTCTGCAAATAACGGATCGCCCAGGCAACTAGCTATCTCCATGCTTGAGTTATCATTACACCACAGGACTGTTCTATTATGCATGAGAGTGATTATGCTTTTGCAGATTACAAGTTGACCCCATTGCCTTTGCTTTACCTGAAGTGTAATTTGGATTTGGTAGAGAGGTGATGGAATGTTTTTACCATCAATCTCTTCCATGTCTGGGGATTTAAATGCAATAGAGTAGAATAAAATGGGCTGGCCCTTAATGACTTCCTCATATCATGTTAAAATGCAATGAGACAACAACATGATGAAAATCCTTATTCCCTTACAGACAACAAACCCACAACAAAACCTCTGCAAATAGATTTAACAACACACTTATCCTCATACACGGATACCGACAGTGTGTATTAGCATGTGTGTTGCCAATAATGGAATATAATGGATTAAAACTGATGTTAAAAGGATGATCGTAACCGACTGGACATGCCGACTGGACATGGTGGGGGGGTAAACGACCTCTACCCTAACTCTCCATGAGCTGTTTTTTCTGATTTTCATCTCAGATTTCTTAAATTCAGTGCTTTCTCTTTAGTGTTTTAACATTTTTCTTTCATTCATGACACAGAAACAGAAGAAAACTCATTTTAAATCAACAAAAAGTTGAAATTTTAACATGCAAATCAACCAAATTTCTGCAGGATGGATGAGAGTCATTTATTTTGTGCGACTGTGCATTTACGGGTCTCTCCAGTCCACGTCATACATCCCTTATCTGCTTTTCTCTGTAGTCCATCACAGTGTTAGCATTCTGCTCCTTTTTCTCTCCTTATTTGCACTTCTGCTACTTAAATAGATTTGAGGCTCCAGTTTCAATGATCTCTTCAGACGGTAGCATATATACACAGACACACACACTCTTCCTCTCTCCTTATCCAAGGTTAGGATCAAAAGGCCAGTTTCTACCTGTCCTTTTTCTCTCTCAAGTGTGTCTCTTTCATGTGAAATAGTAAAAAAAATGACAACATACACACTCTTATATTCTCCTAACACACATATACTCATGCACACACAAGGCAGTCGGATCAAAGGTCTGATGTCCAGCCCGTTCTCTTTGTCTGATCCAACTTCAAACACTCACATGTTGACAGAACAAGGCTGGTTTAGAATCTTAATCAGATATTAAAGTGCAGTATATTAGAAATGGAGATTCTTTAAGTAATTTTTATTATTATTTATTTTGCTAGCTACATTTTATTTGGGGAAATCTGGCAAGAAAAAATGTAAACAGTTTATGGATTATCCTAAACATGTTTTGGTTGCAGAAGCAGATTGTGATGTTGGATTAAGAATCATTTGCAGCTATGAGTTACAGTGAATGGAAATGCTGGGGACAGATGTGACAAGGGCAAACCAAAAAGAGGAAAACAGCAAACAAACATAAATCACTGTGAAGAAGTTACAGTCAGTTTAGAGCTCAGCTAAATTTCGATTTAATTTGGCAAGAATACACATTCATCTGATCATCCTGGCATGCAACAGCATGACGGTGAACTGAAAAAGGAAAAGGCAAGCAGAAATACTTCCAGTTTAAAAAAAGGATTCAATCACTCAGAGCTACATGGATAAAATTGTAATAGTAATCTAGTAATCTACTTTAAATATATTAAAACTAACTTCAGCGATTTTTTTATAGTCTGAGCCATAAAAACATTTAATCAATTATTTAATTAATTTATTTTTTAGATAGATGGTGTTTGTTTGGTCCTTTAACAAAATGTGGCAAAAAAATACTAAATAAAATGTATACTTTTTTTTTTTTTTTTTTGAACGAGGGTGACCATAAATTACCATGTGAAATATCAGATTTACTAATCTGCAATCTTTTTCTTCCTGGTGTGTATTAGGGGGCAGACAGTATCAGATTGTATCTGGAAGTTGAGTGAAGTTTTCAACATAAAGTAATGCAAAATGTCTGTATGATGTCATGCTTTACTGTAATTCAAAGCATGAAACTTTATCTGCACCTTTAATAAGATCAGGTGGAGGTAAAATCGTGTTAAACATTTTGCAGTTTGTCACCAATTCAATATTATTGGAAATCCAACAGTCCTTTAAAACAATATGAGCAACATGAACTTTACTAAGACGTTCTGTAGCCACAGCTTGGTTTGCATGTCAACACATCATACCCTGTATTCTGTCCCTCGTTTTCTAAAGTAAAACAAAATACATAAGATAACAGCTGGTGCAATGCAAATCAACTCATAGTAAAATTTGGTCTATACTTTTCTTTGCCAATAGATCACGCTCTTACCATTGTTATAATGTTTTGCTGGTTGAGAATGTGACTGCTTATAGTGCCAGTGCCATCTAGTGGCCGGTGGTGTAAGCAGCAGCTAAATAATTTTGGAGCTATATTAAATCCAGCATGGGAGTATGAAAATGACAAGTCACCTCTCTCCCAGTTGCTTGCGACCCTTGGCAGATCATAATCTGTAATGCATTACAAAGCAGTTTTTATTGCGTTGTAGATTATTTTGTGATTTCTAGTGGTGAATATATTGTGTTTATCAGTGCTGAAAGTGAGCAACAGTTGTTAGCTGTTTGCTGCTAGCTAAAGTCAAAGCCAATGTTGACGGTGGTGTGTCGTGCCGTAATGTGTGATATTTTGGTGTGATACATGCAAGAATACTTATGTATTTTTTTCTGTTCTGTATGTTACAGTTTCACAAAGTTTACAAATGGTCTCCAGTAAAGGCAAAGACTACAACAGTGTGTCCTTTCATTGGAGCCATTTATATGTTTAGCTCGCCATCTAGGTTACGTAGGAGAACACTAACCGAGGGCAGAAGACCCTGCTTGTTCCTGCATTTCAGTAAATTATCAACATACTCAAAAACCTAAAAGTACTATTATTATACTGATATTGATCATTATTACCATTACTCAAAATTATTGGTAAAAACATATTATGAACATATATGATGCAAAACTCATGTCTTAAGGGGATTTAAAAGAAAAGGAATGACTGATCAAAATATTTTATCTTTAAATAAATCTTTTATCAGGTTGTTTAAACAGAGATTGCTGTCACCAGTACTGAAAGGAACATTTTCAGCCAGAAGTTGTCTATTGTACTTTTCTTTACTGTAAGTAACACAGAAATCAAACTATTTACATCAGAAGAAGTCAAACAACATTCCAATAATGGATAGTTGGATTTTCCTAATATCCGCAGGGAAATACGTGTCCATGGGAAATCCCTGTTTTTTAGAGAGTTTGGATGGGTTCCCAGTTGTCAGGATGGTTGTTTCCACCATAGTCTGGTGCCCCTTGTTTCCCATCTAATTGTTAGGGACAGCCTGGTAATTTGGCAGGTAATAGCAGAGCAGCCCTCTGTTAATGGATTCCTGCCCGGAAAATGAGACTTTGGAGCCATGATGACATGATGATTGACAGCTAGATTAGAGCCCAGACTGAGGGAGGATAGGCCAAAGACAGATACAGGTATGCAAACAGAGGATGTGAAGAGAAAAGAAAGACGGAATGAACACGCCAAACGTTGTAGGAGAGAAACGGAGATGAGATTAGATGAGATAAATGTATAATGGAGGAACAAAAGTTGAGATAACAAGAGATGCAGACCTAGAACGAGTTCGGTAGAGGTTTCCCTCCAAGAGAGAAACAGAAAACCTTCACCCAACAAAATAAAACGAGCTCCTTTTCCAAAGAGTTGTGTTTCAGTGCCACTTCCCTTTCACATAATCCTTTTTTCATAATCTAACGTCTCATTTCCATATGCATGGATGACAAGAACATGCATTTTATAAATTACTTGTCCAGCATTGAACCGCATGGTGGCACAGTTGGTTAACAGTAAAGAGGTTGCTGGTTCGAGCCTCGGCCTGGGCAGTGGCCGGAGTCATCATGCCAACGCAACCTCACCATCACAAAGGTCAGAGGCAGGCCAAGAGAAGCCAGAGACCGGGCAATCATCCGTCCGACCCGAGCATGGACACCAGCCAGCCCCCGAGTCAGAGGGCAGCAAGGGAGGTCCCATACCCTGCAAACAGGGTATGGGGCCCAGTTCCGCCAACGCTGACCCTGCCGGGTGCTGACGACCCAGTTCAGGGGGCCCGGCAAATTCCAACTGAGGCCCAGAAGCACCAGACCACAACCTCCACCCAGTTGTTTTAAAATGTTGTATTAAGTGATCCAGGAATGATTTAATAAAAAATATGGCATTCATTGGAAGTTTTATCCATAGAAATACTCATTTCATCTAAAGACAGTTTCACTCCAGAAATTTCCATATTCTGCTAAAGGAGTCCTTACTTTCTGAAAGGATTTGACTTTGGTCCTTTAAAAATACCAGAAAAGAGTCTCTAAGATGAAGTGCAGTTTTATTCCTGAGACTGAAAGGCAGTTACTTTTCTGATTTTATACAATCAAATTTATACAGATGGAAAGATAACTGAAGGGAAAATCTTAGTTAAGCTACGTCAGCTTCTACACCACCAGTCCAATTAATAAAACTGTGGTCCCAAAAAGACACTTGCTCTTAATGTCTAGCTGAAAGGTTTGACTATAAGGCTCCTAAACTGATGTCATTCTGACCTTTAGTAAACCTTTCAGCTAGACATTAAGAGCAAGGTAATTAAGCTAATACATGAATTTCCTCTACACACTGAACAGCTGATATCATTGCAAGAGATCAATGACAGTATGTGGTTTTTAGCCTTGCTTTCCATCTATTACCAAAGCAAATGTATTTTAAACAAATGATATAAGCTCCAGTATATTCCATTATTTATTTGGCGTTTGAACTGGACTGGATGTGGTGTCACTTATTGGCCTCCGTTGAAGCAACTGGGAGGTATTTTCCTAACACTCTATAAGAAAAAGGAGGATTTTCTGGGGATTGGTTTAGTGAGCTTCGGCGGGTGAACACCATTATTGCTGGGCCATCATTCAGACGGCAACAGATGGAACACGTATTACCGCAAGTCTCACTACAAGGGTTGACTGGTGTAGGTGTGTTGTAACCATGATTGGGGCTTGATTGCTTTCTTTCCTGTAACAGAGGAAATGACAGCTACAAGCAGCTGTACCTCTCACAAAGAAGTCAAATATGGTTGTGTTTAGATGAAATCCTGCTTGTACAAAAGCTTAGTTTTCAGGAATTTAGCGCTAAACATGATCACGCTCAGATGGATCATCATCCTTTGGGTAATCTGGATTTGCTTTGTCGATTCAGCGCACGTTGTGGCAACAACATGGGAGATTATCTTTTCCCAGTACATGGAACACATACCTAAATGTTCACCCCAGATGTTTTCTCAATCCCACTTTCTCCACTGCTTCTTGCTTTGTCCACTGTTGTTCTCATGTACATCTTCATTCATGCACATGCACATTGCTGGTGCTTTAATGACGGATTCAGGTTTTGTTCAGACGCTGAAATGGATGCAATTTGTATGGCAAGACAGCTAAAACTCCACATGAAAGGTGATTTCTTTGATCCACATTTAGAACTTCATATGCAAATGTGAATCTCCTTTTGCTTCATCCGTGCATGTGCATGTGCAGCAAGTGATGTCTTCACATTCAAGTTCAGTGAAACATTTTGCTATTAAATGTCTTTAGATCATGTTTGTTCCTTAATTTCATATGCAGACTGAACATTAACGCTTCTCTCTTAACTTCAGTCCAAATTTTCCTATTTGCTAACAGAAGAGGTTGGATACCTGTCAATGAGTGGGTTTACATGAGTTTTAATTAATCTTTAATTCAGAATAAAAGGTCATTCCACTTTAAACAGATGGAAAAACAACCATGTAAACAAATTAAAATTACATTTCTGAACTAAACTTAGTTTCGAATAAAGAGGCTGGTTTATTGTCCTTTTAAAGCTGAATTATTAATGCCATGTAAACCTTTATTCCGCTCTGAGTTCATTTCATTCTGCGCATGCTTGTTTCTCCTGCTGCAGTGATGCACTAAAGGAGTCTTCTGCTTCCCATCTGCCTCTCATCTTTGATGTATTCGGTCTTCTCCTCCTCAGCTGCTCATAAAAATTGTACTCTTATATTTGTGTTGTGCTAGTACTTTAAAAATATTATAAAAAATTAAGTGAAAATGGTTTTTATTATGCTGTTTTCCACGTAGTCGGTAAACAACATATTATGTATTTCCGGTATGCCCAAGTATGTCACTTCCGCCGTCACGTTGTAATTAAGAGTGGGCGAATAAATGTGTTGATATAATTCAGAACGAGTTTTTTTCATGTAAGCTTGAAGAGTAATAATTTAATTCAGAACTATTTAATCTGGAAATAATAATTCTAAATGAACAAAGCATCAACGATAGAGAGCCGGAGTCAAAAGGAAGGGCTGATAGGCTGGAGCAGGGCATGACACATGTAACTGTACCCAATGAGTTGCTTTGCTCTCTTTTTTGTCAATATTTCCAAAAATGTTGCCTATTTATCCCACTTTCTCCCTTTCTTCCCTTCAGTTCCCATCAGTATGGATGACATCATTCCTATTCTCCATTTTTTTTCATCCTCAGTAATTCCTCTGATTCTTTGCCACATGTTGTTAGTCTGAAGGCCCGGGTCGAACGTCCTGATCCATTCCGCATTTCTAATATGCTCCAGGGGAAGGAGTTAAATTATGCTCACTGTGGGGGTTCAAGATATGTACAACAAAAGATGTTTTGCCAAACTGACAGTGAGTCTCATGGCACACACAGGCAAACTACGAGACGTATGCACCAGATTAAGCATTGTGGCTGTTGGCCTACACAGGCCTCCAGCGCTCTCTGGGAAGATGTAAGATGATGCTTTATTGGCTGGCAAGCAGCACATCACATTTTTTTGCCCAAGCAATAAAAAGGCATTTTGGAGCACTCGTGCATCCCAACAAAACAGACATGATCTTTGTCATCTGTTCAGTTTATGTATCGCATAACTTTCTATATAAGATTTATGAGCTGTAAAC
This sequence comes from Pseudomugil tenellus, assembly GCA_037177515.1. Classification (NCBI taxonomy): domain Eukaryota; kingdom Metazoa; phylum Chordata; class Actinopteri; order Atheriniformes; family Pseudomugilidae; genus Pseudomugil; species Pseudomugil tenellus. The sequence goes on along the minus strand of JBAMHX010000018.1, from coordinate 23,451,661 downwards.
ATGCCCCAATGTATGTTGCCGCTCTTATGTACTTATGTGGGCTGCATTCCACTTCTATGCTACCTCGCTGAAGAACATGCGCAAAAACATAAGTCTCTAATTTAAAAGGCAGCGCTCATGACTGTTGCCCTATTTTCAGTCAAAATGTCTGTGTGGTTAAGACAGCTGAGAAAACTGTAAAATGTTGCGGCACATTTTCAACACATTGTTAAGCTTCATTTGAAAGATTTAATAATGCAAGCAAGCAAATGAGTGACTTACTGACAGAGCCTGTGACCCAAAATGCAGAAATAGGCAGGAGGAAGGCAGATGAAGGTGTCAGATGTTTATTTGATGAAAAACAAAAAAGACACTGCAACAGCAGGATACTGGAACACAAAACCAATGAAAAATAGATAAAAACAGACTGGACCGAAGGAAGAAACCATGACACCAAGAAAAGAGTGCACAGTGGCAATGAGATGGTGGTGAAAAACAAAAAAGTGGGTATTTATATGGAGAAGAAACAAGGAGAAAGCGAAGCAGGTTAGCTAATTAACTTAGGTGTGCTGATGAGCAGGAAACAACTACACAACAGGTAAGCTCCACAAACTAAAACGGGAAACAGAACATCAACTCTGCCAACAAAAACTAAAAAGAACCCAAACAAAAAAGTAAAGAGCATGACAGTTCTTACTTCCTCAAACAAGCATAAGTGCATTAAATAAAATCATCATTCTGCGATATTAAAATCATCAAGAGCAACAATACAGTTCCTGATCATAAAACTGTGCTTCTCTTATAACTGTTGGCTGACTTTCATTATGCACATTCTGGGAGCGGTTATCTTCCCTACAGCCTCTTATGGCTGAGAAACCACGCTTTGTGTTCCAGTCCAGGTAAATTACATGACAGCTGCATGCTGCTTTGTGACACACAATCACCAGCAACTGGATATCTACAAAATATCAGTTGCATAGCTGATTTAACAAAGAAATCCAATCAGACAAAACAGTGAAGGAGAAAACCACCAGACAAAACAAACTTTTTCAGGCAGGAAATCGCTTAGAGGAGAGACAGGATGAAATGCTAAATTAGCCTTGCTGCTAATTTTTTAATAATTATTTAAGTAAATAATTAACTAAGTTGCTCCGTATAAGTTTTATTTTCTTTATCATAAACATAACATTTGGTTTTACACTCTGACTGCACTGTAGCTGCTAGCACATGTAAAAGCTAAACTTGCTTCTAATCTGTAGCATATTTAGCACTTAGCAACTATATTTATCTGTTATTAGGCAGAGCAGCAATTTCATTTCGGTTTGTAAATATATATGCACAATATAAATTTAGTTAAAATTATATGGGAAATAAAAATGTATGTGAAGATTTGCTGCATATCTGCCAGAATTAGTTCCATCATTTGTTTTTATCTGGGAAATTGAAAAATTTACAAGATGTTTTAATTTTTTTTTCATTTTTTCATTCTCCACCAACCTTCATTTGTTTGAGTCAGATGTTGCTTTTGCAGTATTTTATAAACTCATCCATAAAAGGGGAAAAGCTTCCATTGATATGCAAGTTAATATTTAAAATGTATAGTTAATGTTATCCTATTAAACCACATTCAAACTCAAAACTAATTTAAAAAAAACATTACAAAAAGCTGAAGTATTTGTTGAAGCTATGTGTTTGTTCAGTAATTATAAATTAATTATGTTTGCTGTTAAACTACTGTTTTTAACAGGAGAAAAACATTTGGTTGCTAGATATTAGCATCACTCAGACAAATATTTGTATTTCGGACATTTTACGATGTTGAAAATCTGCCAAAAGTTGAACAATTTCCCTTTTATACCATAGAAGCTTAATTCTGACTTTGTTTCACCTTCCATTCACAATAAACACAATCACAATAGAAAGATGATTGAATAAGAAACAGGCCAACGGGAAAGAGCAAATAGCCCCCAGGAGACGTGTCGAGGTGAGGTTTTATAATGTGGAGAATCAAAACACACCCACATCAAACAACTAAATCTCCCTGAAGTCGCTCTCTTTCACCACTCAAATCTTTTTATTTCTACAGATTTTCTCCCAACATACAACAAATTCCACATATGTTCCTTTCATCAGGGAGACAAAAGAAACTCAAACCGAACTGTTTTGTTAAATCTTTATACAACCTTATTCACACAGAACTTTAAATAGTTTTTTTTACTGTAATAATTCTTTGTACAAGTCAGTAAAAGGTTTTATCGTAACAACAAAAATGTTGACATTTTGCTTTACATAATGTCATCATCTTGAAATAAAAACTTCAGAATATTTTTCCAAGATTCTCTAAAAATACAAAATACTGATTTCTTTTAGGTACAACTTTTTGCTTTGTGTATGTTAGAAAACATTGAAAAATTACTTTGGTCATTATTTTGACATGATGATAATACAATAGTAGGAGCACAAAGCGTTTTATAAAGAAAAATGTAAAAAAAAATTATAATTAAAATTATAATTATTATTCATCATTATGTCGGAGGAGGCAGGTGATGCTTCACTTCTAGTTCTCCCAGTAGCTGCTTCAGCTGCGAACGTGACCCGTGAACATAGGTTTAAGCTCCTCTGGTGTGTTTGTGGGGACTCAACGAAAAACAGAGCTAAATGAGCTAAATGGAAGTTGTCCAAAACCAGAATGTGTTTTAGTGTAATGTATCAGTAATACGATAAAAGTTTGAGGCCCATCACGTTATTAAAAAGGAAACATTTAAAATCTTCAGCTAAATAGATGGTGCACATATTTTTCTCTGGCGCAGAAGACACTACAGCATGGCCTACTGACTTCCTAATTAAATTATTTGAACCTCAAGCAATCTTCATGCAGTTTTCAAACCTGTTCACCAGGGAACACAACTTAATAAAAATGTAGGTAAATTAAAAAAGGTATTTGTGTTCCCAAAATGCAAGTAAAGATAGAAAGTCGTATAAGAATCAAGGCTAATTAAAATATATCAGAAGTTGTGATATTTAAACGCAACATGCGATTGCATCTCACCAGAGGCTAATTCACGGATACATTCTCACATCCCTTTAGTCCGAGATTTTCTTTAAATATTCATTTCAGCTGGTCATCAAAGTCAGATAGAAGGATTATTTGGGTTTTGCTGGTGAATAATTACATATGAAATCAATAGAAAGACATGGATAGAAGTGATTTTTAGTCAAGTGCATGACATAAAAGTGGTTTCCAAAGCTCAGCCTATCAGTACTGAGACGATACGGCATGACACAGACCTGCTCTAAACATAAGCTTACTGTAGCATTACTAGTATGTCCAGAGATCATCTGCATTAAAGCTGGTGAACTTCTACCTGTGGTTCATTTATTACACCAAAACTATAATGCAGAAAAGTCCCAACAGGGTTATGGAGATGGGGAAAGGCCTCCCTGCACCAGACTCCCCCCTCCACCTTTTCCCAGTGTAACCCTTTTGCCACTCAGCTCGTTGTGTGAAGAGACTGATAACTTAAAACTTAAATACCTTTTCCCTTCTCTAA
>JBAMHX010000018.1:23428555-23442242 GCA_037177515.1 Pseudomugil tenellus | reverse complement strand
ACACACAGTCACACTCAAATCATAACATTAAAAAATATATCAGACTGGATCAACATACAATAGGCTTTTCCAATATTCCAAAGATCAGAATAATATTGGTTGTCACTTTCTTTTACATAACATATAGTTCCTCTTGACAGAATAAATTTGCTAAGCATGATATAGCGGACAGATCCTCATTCTGCCTCTATGCTGGACAAGACAAGTTAAAAAAAATCATTCCCAACATGTCAAAACCATAATTTTCTAGCATGGGTTCCAACCACTTAAAGTACCATCACACCTGTGGAGATGAATGAAATGAGCTCTTCTTCATCCCATCGTGCAGGCAGCAGAGGAGTGGAAGTTTGTTGCCATGGTCCTGGATCACATCCTGCTGTGCGTCTTCATGGCCGTGTGCATCATCGGGACACTTGCTGTATTTGCTGGAAGACTCATCGAGCTCAACATGCTGTAAACTGAGAAAATCATGGACTGATTCAGGCTGTATGTTTCCATTGTGCCATTATTCCTGTGTGAGTTTGTGTGTTTACTAAAACTGAAAATAACAGTGACTCACACTGATGAGTCTCTTGGTCTGAATGGGTCATACTTGAAGCTTTTCCTTGTTTCTAACACTTTTTCTATTGGTTTTCTAGTTTGTGATTGATGCGGCCCCCCTGATGGGCACCGTTAATGCATTATAATACTCTTGAAGTCAGAAAAATGAGAATTAAATGTGCTTGTATAATTTAGCAGCTTTATGACAAGGTGCAGGCAAAACACTTTCCTGCAGGGAAGTTTTATTGATTGGTTTTGCCTGATACCGTTTTCACTTTTACGTTTATTTTATGGCTTTATGTCGTTGGACTTTTTGTGAAAGGAAGTGTCACAGATGAGCTGCAAGAACCTCAGAGAAACTCTTAATTTGGGATTTCTTATGCAACGATTTTACACCAGTAAGCTTGGAGTCATTATTTGAATGTTTTGCATCCACTAGCAAAGCTTATACACACCAGTAGCAGAGCATTACGCTGACATATACGTACACCACTGCAGAGATTAAGTATCAAAGCTGCACTGTTGCTGCTTGTGTTTCAACACGTGTCAAGCAACTTTCTTTATTTTGTGGCTTTACTTAAAACATGAACACATTTACATTGTAATGACAAAATACTTCCCAATTTTTCTTTTCTAATTATTGTATAGACGTGGATATTAAATAAAAAAAACTTTATCAACCACTTGTTTGCATGCTTTTTCATATTTTGTACAATATGAACTGAATTTTCTCCTAAATCTCAGATTGCCAAATGAAATGAGAATTTCACCCATCCAAACTGGTGGAGAACCAGCTGGATGCGAGACGCCAGCCGCAACACCACTGAAAGGTTTTTGAAAAACAACTGCTGCCCATCTGTGGTGCTAAAAAAAAAACTTTATTAGCTGTGCCGTGCACATGGACAACAAACAGCAGTGGCAGAAAACCCCAAAAATATCCGACATGCTCAAAAGAAACAGAATTAGAACAAATATTAAATCCACAGCTTCTCATTCTACGTTCAGTATTGTGGATTAAAAAGAAACGATAAGTTGATCCTGTCGGCATTCAGCAGACCACACAGCATGCCGGGACATTTTCCCAATCCAAACTCTGAATGAGAGGCGGCAGCAAAATAAGAAAAACAATAATAAAAGGGAAGCTACATTGTAAAGATGGAGACTCATCTGTTCGAGTCCACACAATAAAGTTCTGCTTCTGGCAGTGTCGAGCCAAAACGTTTAAAAGCCAACTTTAACAAAATTCATCTCATTCTAACATAATTGTATCCACAGAAATCCAGCAGTTAACAAGGCACACATTATGTTGGCACCACGTACTTACAAAGAGATGCTCACATGAGAAAAGAAAATGAAGAAAAGTGAAAATACTTAAAATTACTAATCTGCAGATTAATAGAAACCAAATTAAGGAGTTAATTTCTAACAGTACTGAGCATTTTGGAAACTACAGCTTAGTCCAAATGTTAAAAATCACTGCAACAGTAACGAAAAGAACAAATGGACACAGAAATAAATAAACAGTGCATTGCAAATATGAAGCACAACAATAACAGCAATGTGTTTGGCAAATTGTCATAAAAAGGACAATGATGGACAATACTCAGTCAGACGTAATGTGGTAGTTTCAGCCCAGCATGTCGCCCTTCAGCTTGCTAATCCCATCGTCACCGTACCTCACAGACACATCCCCCTCAGAATAAATTACCTTCATTTGACTTTTATAAAACCAATAACTTCATTTAAATGTATCATTATACTGGCTTCCTGTAAATATGGCTGAAGCTGCTTAGGAAAAATAAGACCTGGATAATTTCTATTTAATTTCAGACAAATGAGCCGAAACAGATGTGGCGATGGGGGTTTGCTGAACACATCAGTTTCCGCCACACAGGAGAAAAGAAAAATCCATGCCTGAGCGGGAAAATGTTCTCCCTGAAACACATCTTGTGCTTGAAAATTTCGTTCTAGAGTTGTTTTCTCAGAACAATGGTGTGTCAGCGTGTAATGCAAACATGCTGCAAGCTGCCGTGAAAACAAAGAAAGCAAGTACAAAGATAAGCCCACATTTTAAAAGCTAGCTGTACATAAACACAACTTAACTGCACTAATTCTGGAAAGCATTCGTTGTTTCATTTAGGAAAACTTCCTTTCTGCTTTTAAAGGTTAGTGCATCTAATTTCTTCCCAGCGAACAGACCTCACAGCAGATGGTTTCTGTGGCATCGTAATGATTTCCCTCTGAGCAAACCTCCCTGCACAGCCAGAGAAGATTCCATACAGCAGGTCTGGGATAAGCTGCTCAACAACATGACAGGTTCAAATTCAGCAGGATCAAATGCGCACATGCAACATGAGAATAAAGTTCTCTTCGATGCTTCAATATGAGGCTTAAACCTTACTTAAGGGGGGAAAAGCGACTTATGATTGTAGCTGTTTGCACATACTGTAAACACAACTGGTCACCTTTCCATTCATAATGACTTTATGCACCGTGTGCATATCAGATGTTTTTCATATACACACCAATACCACAGCTGTGAATTCAAACTGTACCGCTCCCACTGCAAACCTACAACTGTTGCTGCTATCAAAGCCAAATCATGTCTGAACCAGCTGTTCATTATAAAACTAAACCTTTCATTCAATTATACAGCATTAAACTACTTTAATACAGTGTAAAATCCCAGAATATTAAACTATATCAGTTTATCTGTCAGCTATGGAGCAATATTACCAGCATACACACAAACAGACAGACAAAAAGCCTTAAGGTTGAAACTACAATCATCTATCCGGTACCGTGCCAGTCAAACATGCCGTTACCAGCGGGTCATGTTGGCATTATTTGAAGCGATACTTCTGCTGATAAAACTCTTTTAAATGGCACCCATTCATTATGGCAGGCAGCATCTTTCCGCTGGACAGTGTGGTGCGTCTGGTCCTTTCAGCTACAACAGCGGTGATTCGGCCTCGCAGGGGTTGTTGTGCTCAGATTCTTTCTCTGCGTCCTCTTCCTGAACTAGCTCTTCCTCCTGCTTCACCACCGCTGCCTCCTCCTCCTCTCGCTGCTGCTCCTCCTCTCGCTCCATTTCTTTGGTAGCTGCTTCCTCTTCTCCCATTTCCTTTTCATCTGTGGAATTGATGAGACAGTGAGACTTGTTCATGGCACAAAACAGGCGGAACAGCTGGAGTGGGTGAGACTGAAAGTGTGAGTTTGTATAAAATGATCAGGAAAAATGCCGTGAAGCACTGATTGGGTTTGTGTGTTAGAAATCAGAGCATTCCTTTCTGAAGTGGTTTACTCAGTGCATGCAATAAAAGGGGCTTCACAGATGTGGCCAAGCATTCCCCTGATCCCAAATATTCACCCAGATATTGGAAAAAATAGTATTATCTTTCTGGGAAAAATGTTTAATTGGCAAGTCAACAGCTGAGATTTTAGTCATTGGACACCGAAGATACTCAGAAACAAGCAGAACTTCAAAACTGCAGCGAACGGAAGACCTGATCCTCGCAGAGGTCACATCACCCCCCCTTACCTGCTGAAGTGGAAACGCAGGTGTTTGGACTTTAAAGTTGCTTCAGTACCACTGTTGCAACAGAAAATATTCTGTACTGTAGTGAAACTATCACTGGGTTCGGTGTGTTGAGGTTGGACTAAAATCAATGAAAAAGGAAAGACCGCAGTCGCCAGGTGAAGGCAAACATCTTTCACCTCAACCTTTTTATTTGGCGAAGAATAAACTGTTAAAACATGAAAGATTTAAAAAATAACCTTGTTAAGCTGATAAGAAAATCTCTGATGTTAAATTCCAAATGAAGGCGAAACAGGAAGACCACACATACATACTGTACATAAAGTTAACCAGACTAAATCTGATCCTGACTCCCAGACCCCAATGAAGGCTAGACCCGAGTCAAAATGCTCCTTTTCATCCTCATGTTTGGAATTTGTTCCATCGGTTTTCTGGAGGTAATTAAGCAGCTTTACATGGGAGCCTCAGTCATTGTCTGCAGTTAGTACTCATCTAAACTGACCCAGGTCTGGTCTTCCAACAACTGCCAACAGTGATGGCTGACTCTGCGCCACTAGCCTGGAAAGGGACAGGGCCGCGGTCTACGTGTTAGGAATTCTATTGCAGTGAAGACAGGCTCATTTGGAAGGAAATCAGATGAATCACAGTTAAAATTATGCCAGATTGGACAGAGCGTGAGAGAAGGAGCAGAGTGGAACCTGGACTCTGCAGGAGTCGGCTCTGAGGAGTCTTTGGTTTCTGCTGGATCCTGAAACTGTGGACCAAATTCCGTGGAGCCGGAGCTTTGGCTAGAGGTAAGATCACACTGTTAACCTTACTGGTCACTGATGCTGCACTAGAACTTGTTAATGTTCATATCATGTGTAGGTTGATTGTTCATGAGAGCGAAACAAATGCCTGATTGTTTTGCTGTTCTTTCAACACCAAGAATAGTGAATATTAGTGATTTTAAAAACAGCAAAACATTCAAATGTAACATTGCAGCAGTTCTTATGGTAGTTAATTTGGTTGGTACTTAGATAAAAATGACAATAAGCAAGAAAGTTAAGTAGCTCTAAGAAGATTCAGAGCAACAAGATGAAGGAATGAACAACATCTTCTAAAAATACAAACACTGATTTACTATGTTGACATAAAGTTAAAAGAAAAAGCTCTGAGCTAAGAAACGCTGAACACAAACAGGACATGGAGTAAAAAACATTGACAGCAGAGTGGAAGTGCAAGGACGTGTGCTCGTACTAGAAAATAAACTTTTTATCAGGCCCCGTTTATGCCACAAACAGGCATAAAACTTCTAAGCAAAATAAAAAAACTGTTTCCTTTGTGTATTTGGAGAAAAAAATGTATTAACAAAAACAGCAGAATGAGAACTGCCTCTGTGGAGGGAAATGTGCAAACCGTAGCGTTCGTGCCAGGCCTCTAGGGGGCAGTGTTAGGGACACTTCCAGGTGTGCGCTACATCCTGACATGCTAACGGTTAGTTATCTGGCACATGCAGCTGATGGGTTCTCGCTGACAGAATAAATGTTCTTCCAGAAACAGGTTTTGCAAATTCATTTAAAACAGCTGCACAAACATGCTTTTCGCAGTTTCGAAGCTGTCTGAGTGCGCAAGTACAAGACATCACCGTCACCCAAAGATTCCAGTTTACACCAAGGAGACTTCCCTTGTGTTGATAGAAAGTCTCACATATGTCAGATTTTATCCAACCAGAGCTCTGTAACCATGTAAACATGAGTCAGAACATAAAACTTTTCTGTTTTACTGTCTCGCGTTGTGGTGGTTCCTTCTTCTTTTACATTCGTCTTTAACTCTGAATAAATCTGCAGGAAATCTGCTTTAAACAGATGAAAAATGTAAATGTCTAATTCTGAATAAAAATAATCCCATTATAAGAGGCTTGTTTGTTCCCATTTAATATCTGAACTGATTTCTTCATCTATCATGTAAACTTTCTTTATGCTGCAAGTTCATTCTAGTCGTCTGCACATTTGGATACTGTACATAATCTGCACAGTCTTATGCCTCCTGTCTCCGGTACGCCATCACCTTTCTCCTCTTTTGTTGGTGAAACAAGTGAAGGACTGTCCTGGTGTTGAGCTGCTGCTTCAAAATCCTAATCAAAACCACAGAGAGATGGTCTCTGATCTTCCATATTGTAGCCGAAAAGAAAAGTAGCAGGAAGTTCGCTTTTTTTCTGGTAGATGCAGTTAGGTCACAGCGGCCTGCTGTCCAATCCGAAACCTTTCCATCCCCATATCCAACGCCAAATTAAGTAAAGAACTAATGTGTTTTCCATGTAAACATCAGTTCAGAATTTCTATTGCCGTGGAAACACAATTATTTAATTACCTCCGCCAAGGAGGTTGTTATCGCCGGCATTTATCAGTCTACAACATAAATTAAAAAGTTATGGACGGATTCACATGAAATTTTTACAATATATCCAGAACGGGAAGATGAAGTGATTAAACTTTGGAGGTGATCTGGATCACCATCTGGATCCAGGAATGTTTTGAAGGATTCTTTAACATAGCGAGATACACTAGGGCGAAAAAGTATTTAGTCGCCACCAATTGTGCAAGTTCTCCCACTTAAAAAGATGAGAGGCCTGTAATTTCCATCATAGGTATACGTCAACTATGAGAGACAAAACGAGAAAAAAAAAATCACATTGTCTGATTTTTAAAGAATTTATTTGCAAATTATTGTGGAAAATAAGTATTTGGTCAATAACAAAAGTTCATCTCAATACTTTGTGATATACTTTGTTGGCAATGAGTTCAAACATTTTCTGTAAGTCTTCACAAGGTTTTCACAAACTGTTGCTGGTATTTTGGCCCATTCCTCCATGCAGATCTCCTCTAGAGCAGTGATGTTTTGGGGCTGTCGCTGGGCAACACGAACTTTCAACTCCCACCAAAGATTGGTGAGAGGTTGAGATCTGACGAGGCCACTCCAGGACCTTGAAATGCTTCTTACGAAGCCACTCCTTCGTTACCCGGCAGTGTGTTTGGGATCATTGTCATGCTGAAAGACCCAGCCACGTTTCATCTTCAATGCCTTTGCTGATGGAAGGAGGTTTTCACTCAAAAGCTGACGACACATGACAGCCCCAAAGCATGATGTTTCCCCCCGCATGCTTTACAGTAGGTATGGTGTTCTTTGGATGCAACTCAGCATTCTTTCTCCTCCAAACACGACGAGTAGCGTTGTTACCAAAAAGTTGTATTTTGGTTTCATCTGACCATATGACATTCTCCCAATCCTCTTCTGGATCATCCAAATGCTCTCTAGCAAACTTCAGACGGGCCTGCACATGTACTGGCTTTAGCAGGGGGGGCACGTCTGGCACTGCAGGATGTGAGTCCCTGGCGGCGTAGTGTCTTACTGATGGCAGCCTTTGTTACTTTGGTCCCAGCTCTCTGCAGGTAATTCACTAGGTCCCCCCGTGTGGTTCTGGGATATTTGCTCACCGTCCTTGTGATCATTTTGACCCCACAGGGTGATCTTGCGGGGAGCCCCAGATCGAGGTCTTGTATGTCTTCCATTTTCTAATAATTGCTCCCACAGTTGATTTCTTCACACCAAGCTGCTTACCTACTGCAGATTCAGTCTTCCCAGCCTGGTGCACGTCTACAGTTTTGTTTCTGGTGTCCTTTTAGAGCTCTTTGGTCTTGGCTATAGCAAAGATGCCTTTTATATAAATAAAGAGTTCAAACAGGTGCCATTAATACAGGTAACAAGTGGAGGACAGAAGAGCCTCTTACAGACGAAGTTACAGGTCTGTGAGAGCCAGAAATCTTGCTTGTTTTTAGGTGACCAAATATTTATTTTCCACCATAATTTGCAAATAAATTCTTTGAAAATCAGGCAGTTATTTTCTGTATTTTTTTTCTCATTTTGTCTCACATAGTTGACGTATACCTATGATGAAAATTACAGGCCTCTCTCATCTTTTTAAGTCAGAGAACTTGCACAATTGGTGGCTGACTAAATACTTTTTTGCCCTACTGTAGCTACTCATGTTATTGCAGCTGACGCCTCCTATAGGCCGTTTCTGTCTGCTGTTTTTTCACTCTGACAAAGATCATGTGAGACTGTTTTGGGATGCGAGTCACAATATGAGGGGGAACTGTGGGCCTGGTGGAGCTTTGGGCTCTCTGACAGCTTTTCTAGTTCAGAATGTTTTCATTTGGAATAATTCATTCAGAGTAAAAAAAACAAAAAAAAAACATCACGTAATCGCAGCCATCGTCCTGTTCAGACCTGAAGCTTATGCTCACTCTGTATGTTGCAGTACCTCCAGAGGGGGGTGCACTCTCTTCTGTATCTGTTCCAGAACGTTGCGATGGTCCAGGGGAATGTGGTTCCGCTCTGAGTCTCCGCTCATAGCTGAACTCTGGAAGTCTCGGAGCCTGAGGTCGTGTTTTCCTGGCCGGGTTCAAAAAGTAGCAGTACGCACAGCGAAACGCTACAAGAGTGACAAAGAGGATAAATAACTGCAAAATTTGTGAAACAAGTTAACATTATTTTAGAATCAGACACAGTTGTTTTTTTCATGCTGGTACACAAAAGTATTAAAAGAATTTTTCTTCCATTAATGCAGTAGTGTATCTTACCTAAATATTCAAATTCTTCTTTCAGAGCCATGCCGTTATGAGAAAAACACTGCTGGCAGATCAGTGCGTATCTGCAGGAAACAAGGAGAAACAGGAATCAGGAATTATTATTTGTTGCGATAACTCTGGGATGTTCTGCATCAACCACTTCAGCTTTTCTTCTTCATGTTTTAAAATTAAAGCTGATCTTTCACAACTTTTCAATTTCATGTTTTATTACCAAAATTTATTGGTAGGTTTTCAAGATTTGCCATTTCTATCTGCAGGTGGTACAGTTGTACTATTTAATGGGATTTAAGCTCCACACCCAGACAAGGTGGGGGGTGCGGTTGTGCGCTGCCTCGTGATTCGCTGCTGTTGGTTCATTAGAGGCCGTTTTTGGAGTTTATAGATGAGCTCTCAGTCTGAGAAGGGTCTTCACCTGTTCTGCGGTCCATCTCCTACCAGGTATTCGATGACCCTGTCCATTGCTCCCCGGTCTTTGGGCAGAATGGGTCTCGCTAATGGAGGGCCTGGGGGATGCATACCTGCAAATAAGCACACACACACACACACATAATTCAGACAAATTATATGTTTCACATGTGCCTCCCAGGGTTTTGCTTATTTAGTCAATTTCACCGTTTCTGTCTGGATCATCATATGTATTCCAAGTTAAAACAGTGAAATTATAAGCATTCAATGCACTTAAAAACTGGAGTGCAGGAAAGCGAGACAGAAATATGGTGAACACGAGGCCACCAGGGTTTGATGGAGATCCAAGCCTTCCTGCATTATCAACTAGACGACTACGTTTTCATCTCCATTTGTCACAATGATATGAGAAACCATAAGACACGTTCAACACCGAGAAAGTAGAAATAGTCCAGTGGTCACACAGATACATCAATAATTATTCTATGATCATATCAGAACTGTGATTTAATGAAATCCCGAGGCGCCAAAAGACTCCTACTTATAACTGAAATGGGGATGCGCAACATATCTGTGCCAATACCAGTATCGGCAGATATTTGTCTATTTTTCCAACATCATATCGGTCCAATAAGTAAAACTGAGCTGATATTAACAACTGATGTTTATTTAGGGCTGTTTCTGTATGTGTCAGGAGATGGGGGGTGGTATTTGTTTGGGCATGTAACAGTGATGGTGATGCAGCAAAGCATTGTGAGAAGTTTCTGAACTGCAGAATTCAGGATGTTTTTTTCAGAGTGGTGAAAAATACTTGAAAAGCAGTACGAAATACTTGCAAGTAATGCAAAAAAGATGCAGCGTCAAATGATTTAACACAACCAATTTTATGTAATCTGAACCACCTTCCAGAAGTTCATTAATAACAGCAAGAAGCTGCTGCTAATCATGTTAACTTTTATTTTCTATAGAATTTAATCATGTTGACCTTTAGAAAAAAGATTGTTATTGATAAATATCAGTTATCTGGCATAACAACAACATTAATATCGGTATCAGCTCTAATGTTCATATGGGTGTATTTCATAACTGAAACCTACCTACACCAGGTATGGGGGAGCAGGGGGTCCTCGGTACAGCTCCCTGGGGGACAGAGCCCAAAGGTGTGGATTTCTCTGGAGGTCCTCCTGGAGCTGAGAGAGGGACAGGTTCTGTTGGAAGAGCAACATCAGGTAAAGACACAACATAGTGTCTAAAAAATACCCGTCAGAGGCAACAGATCGCCGTTTCCTCCTTTTTCTGTCCATTGTTTAGATTCAACAACATTTATTATGTGAGGAGATTCAAAGTCTGACATTTATTTAAAAAAAAGTGCTTTATATCTCCCCTTACCCACAGGTGTACCTCCTGGTCCCAACAGGGGCCGTGATCCTGCCTGAGGGGTCATTACCATTGGACTACCTGGCATGGGTCTCATTGCTACCCCCCTCTGACGAATCTCTGCATGAAACAGGAACTCGCTTAAAAACAGATCTTTTTCACAGAAGTTCTCAGCAGCAGCTTCAGACTGCTGGTTCTGTACCTTGACCTGGTCTGGGAGTCATCTGAGGTCGCACTGGTGTCGACTCCAGTTCCTGCAGCACAGAAACGCCAACACACATAAACAACATACAAACAGCTGAAAGGAAAAATCCGGATGACGGAACTCACAGCTTTCTTTTTGGCTTCCGGATCGAAGCGTTCAAGAATCAGCTTGGCGTTTTTGTACGTCTCCGTTTCCATGACTTCCTCCAGCTGGAAACACAAACCAGAGGAGCTTTCAACTATAACATGCAGAATTAAACATCTTTTCCTGGTTAAACCATGAAGTAATGATGGAAATTAATTTTAAAAAGGCCGGTGAGACTCACACAGCTTGTGAGTTTGTAAAATAAATTACATGAACGGCAGCATATCGTACAATACCATTAGATCTATGATTTTTTTTTGTCGAAAAGCAAAGTGCATCAATGATCAACTGATATCTAGCAATAAATTATACTGACTCCACCATTGAAATGATTTTGTAATATACATTTATGCATCATTACACCTCAACCACTGCAGAAAGGAGGAGAAAACATTGTCCAGCAGAAAGTTTTTTTTTACTCAGAACTCTCAGCATTAATTATTACTGCAAACTTACTATTTTCTTCTTGGCAACTTTTAAGTCTTCAAGTTTATCATCTAAAAAAAAAGAAGAAGCATAAAAGCCTTCAGTCAACAAACTTCATTCTGTTTCATTTTCATTTGTTTTTGCTTTAAAAAGAGCAATTTAGACTTTTTTAAACAGACAGAACATTATCGAGAATTAGTTTTACGTTAAACATTTTGTCCTTTAATAGAAATAAACAGTTTAATTTCTTTCCGTTTGAATGATCAGGTAAAAGTTAAGCTCAACACTAACAGTATGTGTGAGAGCTGAAAATAGCTAAACTAGGGTGGAAAAATGTGCCACCTACCGAAGGAGAAGCTTTTCTCCAAGAAAAATAAAAATATCCTTTTTATATGATTTACCCAACAATCACAAGCATTCAGTTGATATTTTAGGATTTAGTTTAATGGAAGACTGACTTACTGTTTCTTTCAGTGCGTTTGGAAAAGAGGAAAATCAGTAGCTTCCTGATGAACCAAACACTGAAGAAGAGAAATGGTGCAATAGTAATCTTCATCAATAAGTTTGGGTTAAAACATGTTGTTAGCATGCACCACCATGTCTTTGCCCATTGTAAGGTTTATTACACTCATGGGAGATAAAACCATAAAGGTATTATTTTACAATGCTGCATAAATGCACATCTATATTTAGCAGACAGTGAATGATCATGGAAAACAACACTCACAGTACAGGATAAAAAAAGAAAGGCAGGGCCAATGCTAGTCTCTGCAGCCATTCATCCGGAAGGTAGAGACAGTAGACGGTCAGAGAGGTCAACAAGTACAGCACAGATGAATAGAGAAGCAACCGGCCAACCCACAGCTGCAGACAAATTTAAAGGTGATCATAAGATTTAAAGAAAAAAACAACAGCTCCAAATGTTGTACATGTGGCTGATGACTTTACCTTTTGCAGACGCTGATTTTTAGCTCTAAACTCCTCAAGTTCCTTAATCTCCTATAACAGGAAGGAAAATCAAACAGAACTTCAAATGGGATGTTTTCTAGTCCAGACCTTCAGACTCGCATGTCTTCTACCTTATTTCCCAATAAAATACAAACATTTATCACAAGGTAGAACTTACCCAATTATCTGGATGATTAAGCTGAATAGAACTGGGAATTTCTACCTCGTGTTCAGTTCTGGCCAATCCCTAACTCAATAATCCTGCTGCTAAAACAGGGCCCTGCTGACTGGTGAATACTCTGATATGAAAAGAAAAGCGAGCTTGTGGTTTTAAATGAACTTGTGTCTGACTAAAATATGCATTATTTAATCCATACCTTATCAATGTTCTCCAGCTGCTCCACTGTGGTTGCTTTCGCCTGCATTGAGAGTAAAGATCAGAGAATCACCATCCGCACCATCACCTTTGAGCTTCTCTGTACAACTCACAGCAGACAGACCAAAAAGATTGATCTGATGGTTAAATCATCCATATTTCTGTAAGCGCGCGCACACGCACACGCACACACACACACACGCACACACACACACACACACACTTCTTACTAATGAATTGGTCAGTTTTCTGCTTCACTGAGCATCGCAAGCACTTTGATGTATCGGTATGTAAAGTCCATTTCCCACTTGTACCTACTCTGCTTTACTGGTTTTCTGTTACAACGCAGGACCCTCTAATGTGGGAGGGGTCCCTCAGCAAGGCATCTCAAAAGTCTGTGCTGTCATGTGCATGTGAGAATTTCAACAAAACACCGCTTTCTGCTGAACACCACCGAAGATATAAGATTTTATGCCTGTTCTTCGGACTTCGGCTCACAGTGGGTAGACTCGGGGAAAATAGCGAGAGAAGGTGTCGGAAGGCAAGGCTACACACCCTGGACCAGGGTCTGCAGTATCTGACTGGTTACATCACTACATCAGGCCAATCAATGACCACCAGCTTGTAGACGTCACACTGTATTCAGCCAGAGAAACCCCAAGTAGAAACATGCCTTGTCTCGTTCCTCCTTTCCCTCTGGCTTCTCTATGTCTAAAACCAGTTTCTGAGTTTTATGTCGCTAGACCACAGAGTTCACATTGAAATACTGGACAATATCTGACAAACTACTGGAGCAACATAACCTGGTCAGCAAAAAAAACAATAGATACAAAGAAAAAAAGGAATGCAACCAATAAAACAAGTTAAAGATGGTACAAACCCACACATTGACATCACACTCAGTAATGGAAGAGAATATTATTATTGTGTCTTATTGTCATTAGTCACAATGAGATTAATTCTTTGGGACATCAGTGTGACAATTCCGTGAAGGAGGGTCTAAGGACAGGAAGTCCGGGGTCTGTTTAGTTTAATATAGTCACTAATTGTGTGTATTGTGAGTTATGTCTATTGTTCTCTTATTACCTGCATGTGAA
>JBAMHX010000018.1:23375083-23394699 GCA_037177515.1 Pseudomugil tenellus | reverse complement strand
TAGATAGATAGATAGATAGATAGATAGATAGATAGATAGATAGATAGATAGATAGATAGATAGATAGATAGATTATTTCTTTCCGTTTTTTCATGCTCCATAAATGCCTAATTTTTCTGGTAATTTTCCTAGCCAGCAAATCTTCATTAGCTCTAAGATGCCCTTTTTTTCCAGCAAATTATCCCATTACGTCTGACATAAACAAGCCAAAGTAGCGCCTCTCATTGGCTGGCCGCAGGGTCATGTGAGCCGCGCGGCCGTCCGTCTATTTGACAGCCGCAGGATGGCTAGATGCCAGAGGGGGAAAAAGAGACAGAGAGAGGGGAGAGAAAGAAAAATTAGTATTCTCCTACTAGCCTCGCTATAAATCAATCATGGAGTCCTACGTGGTGAGCTGTAAATATGCTGAGCCGCAGTTCCCGCCTTGTGAAGAAGATTACAGTAATTTTACTGACCAAGGGGGGTATTACAACAACCCCCAGGACAGTGGTAGTTACGGAGGGGGCTATCAGCCAATACAGGCTCCTCCGCCTCCATACACACCACAACAAACCGGCTATCAACATTCCTTGCAGGGTCATCACCGAGAGGATGGAGAGGAGCACGCGCAGCATCACGGTGCGACCTTCCCGGTCTACAGAGAAGCCGATGCTGCCGGCAAGGAGCGCTTTCCCGTCGGTGACCTGCAGTGCCAGGCCTGGATGACCTGTGCAAACAAGACCGCTCAGGTGCAAAGGAAAACGGCCTACCAGGGCAAAGACAAGCCGCCCATTGTTGTCTACCCGTGGATGAAGAAAGTGCACGTCGCTCATGGTGAGAGTCTGGAGATGTAATCTTCCGCGAGCCCGATTTCACACATTTCATCATTTCATTTCTGCTTTATTTAAGTTCTATTATTTATAGCTATATTTGTAGAGCTCACCATATTTCTTTCTGTCGGTCTTTCTTTCTTTCTTTCTTTCTTTCTTTCTTTCTTTCTTTCTTTCTTTCTTTCTTTCTTTCTTTCTTTCTTTCTTTCCATTTGTGAGCATGGTTTTTGTTGTCGAGTTATTTACGATCTCAGTGAGAGCCAGTGAGAATTACAGCCCCTATAAAGTTTTATGACCCTGACACAATGTGTGCATGTGTGTGTTCGCGTGCGTGCCTGTGCGTGATAGTTGGTGCTACATGGTGCGTGTCTGATGTGGCGAGATGACCAAAAAAAAAAATGGGACTTCTTCCCATGTGACCACAAACTGAGATTAACCAGAAAAATAAATGTCTGCATCAATGCTTAAATAAGAATTTTAAAGGCTTTAAGTTTTATTTTTATTTAAGTTGTTAAAAGGCCTAATTTAAAATAATAGCCTTTAATTTTAGGGCTAAAAGGGAAAGTTTAAATAGATGCTGTTTGAGTGGTAAATAATAAATAGAAAGGAGGGCATTGTTTGATGTTTTCTCCTCTGAATTTATCTTCACAGTTAATCCAAATCACGTGGGCCCGGAGCCAAAGAGGTTGCGCACGGCCTACACGCGCCAGCAAGTTCTGGAGCTGGAGAAGGAGTTCCATTTCAGCCGCTACCTCACGCGCCGCCGCCGGGTTGAGGTGGCTCACGCGCTCTGCCTGTCCGAACGGCAGGTGAAGGTGTGGTTCCAGAACCGGCGCATGCGCTGGAAGAAAGACAACAAGCTTCCGAACACCAAAGGAAGGAGCAAGAACAAGAAAACAACAGACAGCAGCAGCGATAATGTGAAAGCGGTGATAACGGTGTGAGACAGATGTCTGGGACAGATGTGGGAGCAGAGTTTCGCCATCAAAGCCGCCATGTTTGCACCATCACCCCAAAAAGTTACTGAATGGATTCAGGATGCCCTGAAACTATTTCATATGCTTTAAAGATCCAACACCAGACATCCATAGACCAACACAAGGCTGTGTGACTTCATTATGTTGACTCAATTTTTTATTTTATTTTAATTTAACATATTTCAAAAGTTATCTTTTAGCTGCATCCAGTCTTTTTGGAGTTAGACTGACCGTCTCTTCTCCGGTGCGAATAAGAAATTGTTTGATACTTATAGATCTGTAATGGCAGACACAACAGCATGTTAGGCCTGTATTGAGTGCCAAACTCTCACCGACGAGAGATTTATTTTAATTTGTTTGGAGAAAACAGGGTTTTATTTTTACAGGGTAAACATAAAACAGGGTTTTGTACGACCTGAGCTACCTAAATAGCCCAATGTATGAATATGCACGTTACCAAAGTGTTCCACAAACTGGCGCTTTAAAGGTAAAAACAATAAACAGAAAAACATCAGCAACAGCTAAATGTTCGGGAAAGACTTCGTGATTTTTGCTTGTATTATTGTAATTATAGCTTTTTGTAGGAATGTAGCCATATTGTGCAGACGTATCTTTCCTTTTTAAATTTCAAAAACAATAATTTGGGGTTCATATAGGGCCAAATTGGAGGTACAGATTTGTAATGCACAACAGTGATTAAATCCAGCTTGTTTTCTCAGGGTTACAGGGTTTTTATGGAAATATCTTCCTGAAATGTTTGATAAAGGTTTAGACTTTAACCCTCTAATGTTGCATAAAACATGTTTTTTCTTTGATTCCAGTTTGATATGCTATCAAAGCCTGTACGTCAGTACTTATCTTTATTATTAGAATCATTTTATTCCTTAGTAGCGAAAACACAACTTGTTCTTATATGTTAATTCTTTTGAAAAGATAAAATCGTGCAAGAATTTTATATGTATAAATGTTTTGATAAAATAGATGAGAACAATAAAAACGTTTCAAACAGCAGAGTTTTTAGAAATGTTATAACCTTATTCCAGATGTTCTCTCTCTCTCGTGTGTGTGTGTGTGCAATGAGGCAACAAATAACGAGTGTGCAAGGGTAAATATTAAAATGTTTAATTAAAAAAACACGATTTAAAACACTTAACATCAATATATTTTGTATTTCAAAGGGGGGATTGGTCAGAGAGACATTTTTAAACCTAACTTGGTATCATTGGAGCTTCATGACTCAGCTAAGTGCATGAAAAGTCATGAGATTGTCCCCTGTTGGTGCATTTAGATCGTCTCCCAAAACATTTCCGGGAGCCTTAAAGTGTTCTATATTTAAACAATAATTATGATCCCTAAATGTAGAATGTAGGGTATATTTAAGAAAAATAAAATATAAAACGCCTGTTTTACTGAATTTCTTGAATGTCGCTCCTGTGAGAAGACCTCAGAAATCCTACAATGACTGCAAGTCAGCTTGTGTGCATGCGTGTGGTATTTGCTAAGTCATCTTGTGGAAATAAGCTTAAAAATGTCCTTAATATAAATAAGTAGACACATTAAGGCATCTGTTCAAGCTCCCAACACTGCAGGCAATCATTTTCTGCAGCATGTCTGAGTGTTATGAGGACACAGCCCCAAGAGGCATTAATTGGCAGTTTCCGGTTGGTGGAAGTGAAAGAAAACCTAATGACAGGGCTGCAAAAAGTAAGTTTTAAAATCACACAAATCACACACTCACTACATCACACAAACACAAAGCGAGCAGATGATAACAGAAACCAAGCAACTTTTCATTTTAACTAGTTATTATGAATCAATGTTAGTCTATAAATAGTTCAAAACATTCTTTTGATTTATACTTTTACTTATTTTTACATTTTTTTCACGTTTTTTACTTGTCACACAATCTTTCTCCAGAACGATTCCGATAAAGCTGCAGTGCCCCCCCGCGGTATTATTAAGTAGTGCAGCCAAACCGGTAACAGAGGGGCAAGAGGGCAATCCTTCAGGCTGGGGCATGATGTAGCTAAATATTTAGTTCTGAACACACCAACAGATACATGTATAGTAAAATGTGTACATGCTTCAAGGGTTATTCTAAATTTAGGGGAGAAAAAGAAAATCTACAAATGACCAAAGTTCAGATTGGAAAAAATGTTCTTGGTTATTAAGACTGATGAATCATCTTAGAGTTTTATTACAGAAATTGTTCATTTCTTTGCACTGAATATTACATAATCAAGTGTATTTATCACAGTATTTTGTCTTAGCTGTGTGTACATTGGAACCGTACAACTCACTGCAAAAAAAGTAAATAAATAAAAAAAATAAGGTCACTTTGGGCCGAAATAATTCGAAAACTTTATTTAATAAGGGATTAAGCATGTATGGCTCGCCTGCAGTTCAAATGTTATGTGGAACAAATATTCTTCTAACATTTTCTCTCCCGGACGTTAATCACAGGCGGACCACTGCACGTCTGCAGACCAACACTTGCCCTTAACCTGACATGAAGTACCATTGAGACATTATTTGACAATAATTACCGTTAACGAAGATTTTCTAGAACACAATGCCTCTTGCGGCTGACGCTTTCGTGTCGCAGATTGCAGGTAAAGTCTGGATGTCATGTGTCTTTACGTTTATTTAGCTAACTCTGCTGGCTAATGTCAGCTAACTGCGAGCGTAACGTTTCATTGTTTTTCACTCGGACATAGGAAAAAAGGTCATGTTTACATATTGAACCCGGTTGTATATTTCCATCATGGCTTATTTTGGTTGTTGTCATGTATCCTTGGACAAAACTTGCGGCTAAATAACGTAGCATTTACATACCAAGGTAAAATGAAAGATGGCCGCCATGGTTTCCTCGCTGAACCCGGTGCGATGCTCCGCACGGTGCCTCTAGTATGTCTCTGCTGGTGGAACTAATCACCTGTCCAAAAACCGTGAAACCTGCAGGCATTTATCCCCGCAGGCTGGGATTTGCAGTTGTGCTGCACAATAGAGAAAAAGTTTACACTATATCTTTATTTGTTTGGCTTCCATCAGATGTAGAAAAATGGTTAAAATAAGATGTTGTTGCAAAGATTTAAGCTTAAAACCCCGATAAACATATTTAAAGTTATAGCTTAAAGTAATTAGGTGGATAAAACAGGCTTTTTCCAGTTTAAGCTTCCGTTATTGTAGCAAGTGGAAATATGGTTTCATTAATGAAAAGGCAATTTGTTCATCTTCAGTATGATCGTTACTCTTAATGATGATTATGTCAACTGGCCAGTGTTTAAGAATTTCTTGCGTTTGACTAAGAAGAGGGTCTCTGTCAGCGCAGGCTGCTTACATGCAAGTTATTTGAACAGGAAGAGAACTCCTCTGTAATTTTGTCTGTTCATGCTTGACTACATTTCTGTTTTTGACACTGATAGCTGCTGAGCCTTGGCCTGAAAATGCCACCTTGTACCAACCGCTGAAGGGTAAGTCAGACTTCTAAATGAGCACCATGGATTGTTTCTATGACTGTTCTTGTCATTTTGTACATTATCTTCCTGTTTTTTTTTCAACAGAGGATCAGATTCTGCTTTCAGACTGCGCCTCATCTCTTGCTGTTCAGGTGAACTTCGTCCTTCTGTCTTCTCTGGAAATGTGTCCTGTTTGGATATTACTATGTTCATTTCTACATTACTGAGCAAAACATAACTAAGAACAGAGTTCTGCTTCTTGCAAATGACTTAAGTCACATTTTACAGACAATAACAAAAGTTTACACTAACAAAAACATTTTCTGTATAAAATAAATTTTTCTTCTTGACTTAAATGTCAACATGTTTTAAAGGATATTGACAACAAAAGAGAAAAACAGTGTAAAACCCAAATGAAAAAGTCCTCTAAACAACTATATCTTAGATTCCAAAAGATTTATAATAACAGAAAAAATGGATGAATTAGTTTCCTTTTAGTGTTTGTATCCACTGTGTGGATGTGCATTCTGTAGTCACTGCTTGGTTTAACAAGACATCTGGCAGCTTTTGCAGGCTGATGTGCACATTAAATTAGCTCACTACTCTGTGCTGACACAGTCTTTTGGGAGTAAAGATACAAGTTTTGCAGTACATGAAATATAGCATTCGGGGGATCTAATGAAATCTCTGTATCAAGCAGAAAAGGCTGAAATTCTGAGTCTGAGGTCCTGATTCTGCTGCAGAAAACACCACCTGACATCAGGACCCCTTTGGACAAGCAGCATCATTCCTCAGCCGGTTGCGGCGAAGTCAGAAAAACTCTTCTGTGTACAGAAGAAAAGCATCCATACTCTGATCCTAAACTCATTTAAGATGGATCGAGATGGAAAAATGTCTTGTGCCATAAAAGTAATGAAATTCCTTCCATTCAGAAGCTGAACTGACAGAATGAGGAGGAGGCACAAAGTAGAGGAAGGAGCTGTCAGAGGAAGATGCCCGCTGTGGTGTTTGTTGTGGCCTCATGGGCTTTAGTTTGTAGTAACCAAGTGAAAACAGCCCAGTCTTGGTTTGCAGAATGAGCATATAAATCCCTGCAGGGTTGGATGTATTACACATACATGAAATGTCTTTTTCTTGCATTTTACTTCTTGTCCCAGTAAATTACTGGTTTCTCCTCTGCAGGCCTACCTTCGGATGTGTGGTCTACCGGTGGAGGTGGTTTACAGAGCAAATGCTGAGTACATGTCACCATCTGGTTGGTAGAAATGCAACAAACATCTTACGACAAAAGCTTCATGCAGCTTCAGATATCAGGTGTTTTAAGAAGGTTCAGCCCTTCAAAGTTTAATAGTTGCCATTTTCCCTCCTTTCAGGTAAAATTCCTTTTATTCATGTCGGGAACCAGGTGGTGTCAGAACTGGGACCCATCGTGCAGTTCACCAAAGCTAAGGTGATGCAACAGAAACAGAATTGCTCTGATCACGTTTGCAGAGGAGGATAAATAAATGGTTATGTTTTGCTCTTCAGGGTCACTCTCTGAGCGATGGCCTGGATGATGTTCAGAGAGCTGAAATGAAAGCTTACATGGAGCTGGTCAACAACATGCTGCTCACTGCTGAGGTACAAACACGTGCATCACAACACGGCTAAAAAACTGCACTGATATTGGAGCCTGAACTCATCGCGGCGTCCTCTCCTCTCTGCAGTTGTACATCCAGTGGTGTGATGACGCGACAGCTGCTGAGGTCTGTATTCCTGTCTTCGCATTTTGGAGCCCTCGGCCTCGTTCTCACACTTATGCTTTTATGTAGATCTCTCGTCCCAGATACAGCAGTCCCTACTCGTGGCCTCTGAGTAGCATCCTGGCCTATCAGAAGCAGTGGGAGGTACGCAGGAAGATGAACGCCATCGGCTGGGGAGGGAAAACACTGGAACAGGTAGGATTTTCTAAGCGCTCAGATCATGTCTCTCCCATTTTTACTTCCTCTTTATTTAATCCCATTCTATTTCTAATAAATGTATTTATTGTTGATGAAATCAGGATGATGTTCTGGTTTTAACTTATGTTTTAGGTTTATGAGGATGTGAGTCAGTGCTGCCAAGCTCTCTCTCAGAGGCTGGGGACGCAACCGTACTTCTTTAATAAACAGTACGTACTCTGTCTGCATGTCTGAAGTTTCTCTCGCGGGAAAATGCTTTTTACTGCTCAATGAATACTTTTTATTTGATGCTTCTGCTTTTTCATGGGGAAGCTGGTGTGGAGGCCTCTCTTGAGCACCACCTGGTGGTGAAGTTACACCTCCACACCCTAATTAATGAAAACCATTAGTTTCAGCCTCAGAATACTAATTCCCCTTTAAAATGTCATTTTAGAATAAAAAATGTCATAATTGTGTGAAAAACTTTCTTGTTTTAAATAGTCGTGAAAGATGTGATTTAAAAATTCTTGTTATGATTGGAACGTTTGCAGATAATGAATAATGATCTGACCTGTGCTTAGCATTAAGAGTTAGCATGCTACATATGCAGCTTCTGCTCTCATCATTTTCTGTGTTTTGGTATGTTGTAGGCCTACAGAACTGGATGCGTTGGTTTTTGGTCACCTCTTCACTATACTGACCACCAGACTGACCAGATCCGAGCTGGCAGAGCGGATCAAAAGCTACAGCAACCTCCTGTCCTTCTGCAGGCGCATCGAGCAGACCTATTTCGAAGACAAATCTTCTTGAAGGACTGAAAATAACTTCTCTTCATCTCACCTTGTACATTCTGCATTTCTTTCTGTCATTCCCCTCAGTGTCACAGTGAGAAGCTGAAAACCGCCCACACATACAAGCCTAAGCATTTTAATGACTTTTCTTTGCTAAGAATTCAGAGACGCCAGTTCTTTTAAGAATTAAAATGTGTTAACACATGAATGGATGTGCCAGAATGGGAGAATAACTAAAACTGCAGTAAATGTCACGTGTGTACTGTATGAAATACATCAATTAAAATCTTGTCAGAGTGTTTGTGGGGAAATGCAGCAACGTCAGTCTGATTAACCTGGATTATTTTAGCAGAACAAGTTTGCAGAAAACAGATCAGAAGTGATTTAATGCTGAACAGAACAGCTAAAGCGTGCAGAGCTTCGTGAGCTGGATGAACGACACAGAGGTGCTCTGCAGGACTGGTTTTGCTCCTCATGTTGCGTCTCGCTGTGCGCTTTAATCACCCTCTGAGCGGGGCAATATGGATTTCACAGCTGTGTGACATGATCGCCAGAACTCCACTTGACCCGACTTTGAGGTCAAAGGTCAAGCCATGTTTTTCCTCCTGGAAACAGGAAAGATAATTTTTTTTCTTATGTACAAATCCCTGAACATGATGAAAATGTGTTTTATTCCACATTGTTTTATTTGTGTGAAGGGGAAGTGCCTAAAGACACTCGTAGACACGCCCCCCCTCCTCCCAACCCCGCCTATCCAATAAAAGTATTGATATGTGAGCATCGATGTGTATTTTATGTTTTTAAAAAACCTTGAGAGACAGATTGACAGTTTATTTCCCTGAAGCATTCTTGAAGTGGAATTATCTGACTTCTCCGGCTGATGAACCACAGACTTGACTGTTTCTGCCTCCAGGTCTCATACAAGCTCATTGGTAACGTCTGATCACCTCTAACTGCCCTGCGATTGACCAGGTAGCGCGTCTGAGACAGACAGAGCGAGTGTTTGTCTTGCAGGTTTCCTGAGAGGTCAGGGTTTGACCTGTGAACTTCCAGGAGCTGGGACATCATGAGTGATGACCCCCAATGACCGAACGCTACAAAACCAAGAGGTCATGAGTCGAACTGCAGACAGAAACAAACGTACTTCCAATGCAGACACTTCAGGTTTTAGTTGCATTTTTGGGGTTTTAGCTTTGAAAATACAGCTGAAAGTCTGAAAATGTGATGAATTTTATAATCAATCTTTTTCCTTTGTGGACTGAAAGTAAGATTTCAGGGAAAATAAACATTATTTGTGATTGAAATAAATTCATTAATGAAGTACAGTGTTAAGGATGTGTCCTCAGGCTACTTTTATAAGCTCCCAGGTGCAAGCAGATGAGCAGACTTTTCCCTGATTGCCCTTTGTTCTGGTCTCCTGCTGGGAGACACTGCAGATCTGTAGACAGGATTACCTCTGATTCTACGATTGTCTGACCTGCTAACTTTTTTCTGTGTAATCACAACATTGTCCCTGCAATGAGCAGAGACTGCTGCGATGCAAATGGTTCGTTTTAAGAAGCCTCGTCTTTGTGCAGGACCAGATAACCAGCAGACGGAAAAAGCAGCCACAAGGTGACCTGATCAACGGAGTGGACAGACTAGAGGCTGTTATTCTTTTTATTATTGTTTAGTGGCACTATGTGTTCTTTTTTCCAAAAAAGATTTTATCATTTATTTTTTTTACTTAATGTCAGTTTAAATTTCTCCTTAGCTATTTAGAGGCTTAATTTGTTGTTTTTGTGGTCGTTTTAAATCATTTTAGTTGACTTGTGTTGGTCTATTTGTGTTGGTCACCCGTAGACTGGATATATTGCCTCTTTGTTATCACAAACCCCTTTTTTTTAAAACTTGATATAGTTTGGCTTTTTGGTTGTATATTTCCATATTTAGGCTTATTTCTGGATGGGAATTTGCAGTCTTACAGGAGGTTCTGCTAATTTAGGCCCTTTCAGAAATCTGTTTATTGTGGAAATATTTTGTAAAGTCATTTTTCCCTTTTTACATGACTATATGTTGTCACGATTATAAAGAGAAAATATGCAATAAATCTAATTTCTGATTAATTTACGACCCCAGAAAGTGGAAGAAACATGGGTTGGTGGCTTCTATCTGCCCAGCCAGCTGAAAGATTTATTTCAGTAGTTTTTCTACCAGATGACTGAAGTTTAAAGTCCAGTCCTGGGGATTTACTATCCTGCAACTTTTGGATGCATCCTTTCTCCAGCAGGGATAGTAGATCCTGAGTATTGAACTTAGGCATCCCATGTAAGACAGGGGTGTCCAAAGTCAGTCCATGATGGCTTAGGTCCTGCAGCTTTTCCACGTGTCCCGGCTAAAAAACCCGCACACATTTAAACCGAGCCGATTAAGTTCTGTAGAATTATTAATTTGATTTAGATGTATTTGAGCAGGAATACATGGGATCAGCAGGAGTGTGGCCGGAGATGGACACCCCTGATGTAAAATGGTAAGTCTGTAAGATGTAATGACAGATTTTCTCCAAAAGGGGACAGCATGATGCTACAGAAGGGCCTAGCTGCAGCTCTTCATTTTTTACTGATTACCTGATCATAACGAATTGGCAGGTCTAGCTGGGACTAGTTGGAAAACATATTTTTAACCACTTTGCAGTACTGGTACATTTCAAACCTGTCCCATTTTTAAGGAGGAAAGTTTTTCACTGTGGTTTTTGTTTAGTGATCCACAAGAAAAAAGAAAAAAGTTCTCAGTTCTTATTTTTAATGATGTGAATCTCTACACCGGGACAACATGTCACCATCACCATGTTGTCCAAGCTGCACTGATCATTCTGTCTCCATATCTATGCTGGAAAATGATGCAACAAAATGCAAAAACATGAGAAATTTAAACGAGTAAAGCTGTAGAGATTATTTTTTATTCTAATGAATATTGATGCTTGATGCATCATTTCATCACAGAACTCCAGACACCCCCCCCCATGCTTTGATTGCCTTTTACACTGACTTTCCCTATAATTAAATGAATGTTTTTTTTTAATGAATACTGACACATTCATCCCAGGGGAACAACACATAATGCAATAATACTGTTGCACAAACAAATAGGAAGTGTGTGCAACATCCAATAAAGGAATGCTTTTGCCAGTTCTTCAGTAATATGCACTTATATTTTAGTTTAGTTTAGTTTACAGGTCTTTGAGCAAAAAAAGATAGCTGTCCTAATTACAAAGATAAGTGTGCACTTGTGTGTGTGAGGTAGGTTGTTGAAATGCATTAAAAAAGTTTAGTGTTCAGGGGTGTAAATGTGCATCTGTGCGTGAGCTGTGATGTGAAGTGTCAGATTAAACAATGTGCCTGGAGGCAAGTAATTACACAGCTTGATAATCAGAGTGAGCGATGATTCATAATCCGACTTTAAGAGAATGTCAGAAGAAAGGATTGTTTTCTGAGTCACTTTATTTGCATCCAATAAGTGGGATGAGCTGGTTATGCATGTGCATGCATATGGTGGACATTTTTTTAGTCTGATAAAACCAATGCAATATGTCTCCTCTGGTGCTGAACCAGTTTACGTCTAATCTCATTGGCATAAACTGGATCTGCATGACGTCTCAGGTGTCAAAGCAGAGATGCAGCTTTAGTGCTTTGGTTGCCTCAGGCAGGCGCAGAATGAGCCGAGGGCCCGTGGGTCTGTGTGTCTAAGCTAGTCGATGTGCATTACATCTTTACATGGAAAAATCAGCACACCCTTGAAAAGCACAATTTCACTGAGGTTTAGCGGTTGACTTTTACAAAATAGAATGTGACACAAGCTCTGACATTCACTGTTATTTCCCACCACTTTGCTGTGACTTTGTGCGAGCTCTGCGCTGCAGGAAATCCTGCTCTTCTTGTCTCGTATTACATGCTCATGGCAGAAAACAGAAAACTATTTGCATGAAGCCATTTTTAGCAGAATAAAGCGAATAATTACCTCAGTTTTAAATGTTAAAAAAGAATTTAAAATAATTACTTTGAAAGTCAGAGGAATACTTTTGTAAAGTAATTTGATTTGTCATGAGGGCTGCAGCAGCTGCAAACACTCTTTTATGTCTCCAGTGAGCTTTCTAAAATAAAAAGGATTATCTCAGATTTTGTTTGAAGCTCAGCTGCCCGTAGCCAAATTGGATTTGAAAGATTTGGACAATTAAAAGCATGCAATGATCTGTATGCATAATCAATGATTTTGCTTGTTAGCTTGTTAGATCCCCAAATTTAGGAGAATGCACAATCCCTGGAGAAGCATTTAAAAGCAAACAGAAAGATTTTGTATTCATGAATGATGTTGTTCAAGGCTGAGGGAGGCTGGAGCCTTTCCAAACATGCATACTATTAGTATGCAGTCTGCACACAAGCTCGTCACAGGTCCTGGCGAACAGAAACTGCAACAATTATCAGTTGATGAATAGTTTGTTAGAAGAAAAAACTAAGGAAACAGTTTCATTTGTGAGTAAAACAAAACATTCCAGAAGAGTTCATACCTATGCTGCATGTTTCAAGGTTTGCTGCTCTGATCTGCTGATTAAAATGAATCGGATTAAATGGACATCATCAAAACTTATCAAGTTTCTCACCTGCCTCCAAATCATCCATGTCATTCAGTCAGATGTGTTGGAGCAGGCAAGCATCTAATGCTATGCTCACACGGCAGATCTGAACGCTCAATTTAGATTTTTTTGCTCATTTTGGATTTTTCTTTTTTCTTTTCCCTCGAGGATTACAAGTCCACATTCTTGTCCTTTAACTTAAGCAATGAGACAGATTAACACAAAATAGGATACATTAAATCTTGTAATCAAAAGACATATATTCTGCTAAATTTGGCTACTTGTAATTTGGCTACATGTAGCATTAGTTTACATCTGTTAAAGTTTGTTTATGTCTGCAGGTGCATTTCATGCAAAGTCTCACGTTTTTGTTGACATTTTCAAGGTGATTGTGTGTATGCGTGTGTGAAGTCACAAAAAGTTTGAGTTTTTTTCAGTTGAGACAATGCAGTATTGATAATCTCCTCATATTCTTACAGTCCCTTACAATACCAAGCACATGCATGCAGTCTCGTGTTTAATTACTTTCTTCCTCCCTGACTTCCATGCCTCATCCGATCAACAATGTTGGGTCTCATTGTCATGCTCAACCTCATCCTCCACAGTTCATGCTGATAAATCTGCTTTTCTGCTGCAGAAAAACCTATAATTTACATTTGGGGAAAAAAGCTAAATAAGTCTGATTAGCCTGAAGCAAAGCTGCTGTTTACTCTATTAGGCTTAAACATTTGAATGTCTCAGACTCTCATTCACAAATTGTCTTACAGTATTTCTCAGTTTTACATACAAATCACCAAATATTTTATTCTCAGCCTGGCAAAGTTTGTTTAAAATAAAGATTAAATACTCTCTGCAGCCCCACACAATAAGAGATCTGTGCTCTTAAGTGGCATCTTGAATCTATGTCCTTAGATTTGGAGTTCAAAATACAAATAATTTATTTTCATTTTCTGTGTAAATAAAATGGCTGCACATGTCAGCATTAAGTGTTTTGAAAACAAATATGCATTTAGAAAATAAGGGTGGAAAAAATCTAACATGTTGAGTTTGAGCCCAGATTCTGTGTTGGGAGTTCTTCCATCAACGCTAAAAGACTTTTATACACAAACACTTTAAATCCTTTTGCAAAGTAAACAATCGTACAATGATTTTCTGCCCAACTCTGAAAAAAATCCAATATTTCTGGTTTTCTGCTATGATTTATCATTAGCTGTGTAGTCAAGACAGCAATCACTTGTTTCAGAAGGGAATCCTGGTTCCATTTACCGCCAGTGAGACCCGTTTCCATCTGTCTGAGTCTGGTTTACAGTACAATCAGTAACTGAGCTGCAGGGATGTGTGTAAACTGAGACAAATTAAATGTGTTTAGTCAAATCTTGGCAGAAAATATGAGCATCTTTTGAACATAATGAGTATACAGTTGACTGGAGGAGAAGAGGATTATGCTGTAAGAGGGGGTTTTATAACTCTCTTCATCACCCTCTTCATCATATAAGCATGTCGCTGTTGGACATGCAACCGCTGTGAACAGATCATAGTCTCCAGTTACACATACAAAGTTTATTTCACTCTTAAATAACTAAAACTGTAATGAAAGTAAATAGAAATTGTGTTATTTTTCTCTAGCAGAGAAGCTGCTTCATCAAGCTGCATTTTATTCATCAAGCTGCATTTTATTTATTTTTTACATAAACTCTTTTACTGATCATTAAGGAACTGAAACTAACAGTAACAACATAATGAGACTGGTGTGTTTTTGTCCACCAGCTCAGTTTTAATGAGTGACAACTAAGATATCCAAAGCAATAAACTGACCAAACTGGTGTCAAATGACATTTTAATGTTATCTCCTTGTAGCTGTTAGCCATGCTTTCCATTAACACACTAGAAAAAATGGAATCAGTTTCTTTTAAAACTGCAAACAAAAACATGTTTAAAATGTTAGTGTTGGTGTTGCAGTGCTCCTCTTCATCAATGCCTGAACATTCCACATTTCCATACTTGTTCTAATGTGATGACATTCACCACATCTCACTAAACACATGGACTCGGGACCCTTGTGATGTGAGCTTTGAACACACATCATCTACACATCACAGTCATTTTCTACTTTCTCAGGATTCTTCACACTTCAACTCCACTGTCATGGTTAAGGATTTGTAGAAAGTCAAAATACATGTTTGACACTAGAATGAAGGCAGCCATGAAACTCCTGATTCATGTGGAGTCCAAAAAAGTAACGTATTACCGTTTCTGAGTGTCCAAGCATGAGACGGGCTTTAATGAACATATGAAAGGACAGAAACAGTTTAAGAAAATAAACACTTCTGCTTCAATGGAAGAAACAATAAGCAGCACATGCCATGTTGAAAAGGACATTTTGCTTTCATTCATGTAAAGTAAAGTCATTTTAATGTCTCTTTTTACTGGAAAGTTTATTTTCTGGATATGGAAATATGCATATTGCTCTATTCTAACACATTGAGAATGCAACAAAATACCTCTTTATGCCACTGGGTTTTATGAAACTAGTTATTGAAAATAACACAGTGGTGTGTAGAAAATGTGCATTTTAACACAACTAAATTGCAGATTATAATGTGAAATCCCTGACAAGGATGGGCTGAAAACACCACATACAGATGAGAGATTGAATAATACTGTCATACTTTGCAAGGGATTGGATTTTTGCTCTCCTATAAGAAGGCAATTGATAAAATAACATTATTATATTCCAGCTTCATAAAAACCAGCTGCTCCATCACAGAGGTTCTGAGTCAGTAAAGACATCTTTTATCTTCCAATTGAAGCACCGCATAGACGTGACACTTGAGTGTGTGAGGTACAATAACATTTCTGAAGATTATTTCCAGATGGCGAATGTTGTTGTGATGTAAAGAGACTGACAGCAGGCAGAGTAACTTAATGCATGTGCTGATACGAAAACACCCGACAGAAACTTGCATGTTTGCAGCGATGGTTTACTTAACTCAGAAACTCGATTTTAATATTAAACAGCAGCAGATGGCTTCTTCTGAAAGGAGGAATACGAGCCCCGGCATCTCCTGCAAGGCTGAATGTATGCAGACACAAGCAGGAACAATGCAAAGGCATAAAGGGGGAAAGCAACATTTTTAGCAAAAATAGTAAGAATAGTAAACAGCGCAGTTTTCAGCCTGGTGAGTGAGTACTGGGTGTTCTCAGCGTGACATCTTCACACTCTGCTGTTTGTGTTTTTAGCACCGGAGAGAAGAGGGAAAGGTTTCAGTCGAGACACACAGTTGTGTTAGAGAGGGCGAGTCACTCGGAGCCACATGTTTTACATGTTAGTTAATGTTGTTTAGCTGTAATTTGAGGTGTGTTTCATTTCCTGAGGCTGTCACTCTTTCTGCAATGACCTCACTGAGTATGTGCATGCATGTGAGGCCCTTTGCAACTAAGGGGCTTAACTGGCCTCAGAGACCCCAACACCATGTAATCACACATATACACATGTGTGCGCCCTGAAATTTAATGATCATGTGAAACACGGGGGAAAAAATGCAGCGATACGTTCATGTGTGTGAAGACTAAACAGTGACCTACATTGCTATTTTTACTGATTAGAGGTTGTTCATAATGATACCTATTACCATCAGACCTTAAACAACACGCAGACACACATGCAGACACTCTCACATCCACCCCGAGTATATGTTCTGCCTTCTGGAGCTGAGTTGCAAGCGACGTGATCTTGCAGATTAATGCAGAAAGTAAGTAGATGCCCTTCATTTAACCTTACTGTCACCTCTTTTCTAGCTATTTATCTGAGACAAACTAAGTGCTGCATTGTTTTATTGCTTCTCTTTGCATGAAATTATTTTAGTTGTTGGTTTATGAAGAAGTACGCTAGCACATTAATGCTACGGTCTTGCATTTTCCCAGTGCTGATTTAGTGTTTCTTTGGAGTTTTTGCCTCTCAGTTGGCTGCATTCGACACAGCTGGAACACCTCTCTATGTGTGTTAGTGATGTTTACTGGAAACATGAGAGCTGAAGGTGAAAATGTGTGATTGTGGGTGGAGAAATGTGCTTCTCATGTACTTGTCATGTTTGTAGCCTGTAAACCGAAAGGTGTGTAAGCTGGTGTCTGCTTTCTTTGCCACTCCTGCCTTTTTCCCTCTTTCATGTCATCCCTCCTGCCCATTATTTCAGTACATGCTTTTTTATGGGTGTGCTCTGTTATTGCATTTCTTTTTCCATGTATGTGATTCCATTTCTGTTGATGGCTGACCAAAATGTCCGGTAATTTAGTGAGCTAAAAAAACCCATTATGTTCAGTCAAAGTGAAGAGGCGTTTCCTGAGCTGTGCTGTCTTCAGCTCAAACTGATGCCCATCAGAGATTTAAAAACAGAAGAAAAAACTCAGAAACTTTCAGGACAGCAGAGATGGACCATAATGTGTTTTCACACAGAGGGTGACTCAGACTTTTCCTGCATTTATAAAGCAATTACCGTCACTCTCCACCTGAACAAATAAGCTGTTGCTGTCAGGGAAAAACTTTGTATCTCTAAAATGTCAAGCGAGGAAAAGGTTACGAACATCTGGTGACAACGCATCAGCGTTTGACAGGAGTCTTAAAATCATTAACATGTAATTGTCTGGTAAGTACTGGCTGAGCCGCAAAAGCAGAACACACAGAAGCGAGAGCGGCTTCCAGCTTTTAAACCTAAACTCTGCACACGTTACAACTTGTAGCCATGTTGTAACTCACACACACACACAATGACACATTCTACCACTTTTTACTGAACAGTGTGTGTCTTCACAAATCACCTCAGATAGGAAGCTGTCTGGGGCATCTGGGCTCATTCCCGGGGGGTATTTTCAAATTAGAAACTCTGTAACATCCACAATTAATGAAACTACAAAAATGTCATTTGGACTGATCTGAGTGTGACACAGGAATGTTCCACAACTTCATCATTTTATGCATTAGCAAACTCTTTTATCTGATGTAAATTTTTTATTTTACAAGACATTTTACTCAAGGTAAATGGCGGCCTATTCTTAGAGGCTAATGAAGGATCATCTGGGGAGTGGAAATCCAAGAGAGACAACTTTACAACATTATATGTGAAGTGAATCCAGGATGTCTTGAAGCAGTGTATGGTTAAGTCTTTTTCTATCTTTTTACAGTTTATCTTTTTGGCTTGACCATAATTTATTTATTTTTATTATTTCAAAGGAATGTTAACTAAAATTAACACATGGATGTGATGTTATCATGCGACAAAACTCAAAATATAAAGAAATGAATATACACTTGTGTTTACAGTGACATACTTAAATTAGAGGTAGAGATGATTCACATAAGAAAATATGCACAATAAGGTTCAGTGTGTGCTTTCCAAAAGGCAAAGGATGTTAGAATGATAAAATGTTATAAGGCCAACATGGAGATTGGATTGGTACATGCTCTTTGGGCTTTAAAGATAAAGGGAAAGAAAGACATCAAAACGTGTTTGAAATATAAAGGATTGTGAAATACACCAGAAATAGCTGTATGAAGTCAAGACAATATATAAACCCAATTTTTCATCTATTAAATAAATGACATACGCTCTTACAAACACCCACACATACACACTGCTTCCTCACTGTGAAACCCATTTTTAGAAAATGCAAAACCTCAAACAAAACACACAGCAAAAAAAAAAAAAAAAAAAAAAAATCAAATTAAGCAGTTTTAATAAGTCAAACCTGCACTAAAAAATCTTTTCAGTTTCTACCTTTAATCATAGAGATGTACAGCAACGCACACACAAGGAGCAGCAGCGATAGCTTGTTAGAGCAAATCATGTGTTGTATTAGATATTAATTTGTCAGCTGGTCGCACATTTTCCTTGACACATTATTAAAACAGACTTTGAACCAGAACTTGTGGCTAATTGAATTAATCAGGACTAGATGCTTCTAACCACGGCACAGTTGCTACTTCTGCAACTGTAACAATAAATCTTTTAAAAAGCAAGTAAAAACTTGAATGCATTTACTTTCAGGAAATTTTAATCACCTAACTTTGATTGTTTTTCCTTTTTTTTGGTTTCTTGCTTGTTTTTTAATAATAAAAGAAAAATAATAATAATGAAAAAAAACTTTTACAGTTGTTCTTGCCGATACTTTTGGTCACACACACACACACAGAAACACACATACAAAGTGGGCAGTGATGTGCAAAAACCAAAAGGACGCTTACTATCCAGATCCTCTTAATGATGCTAATGTCGTTATATTTGTGGATAATTAACAGGAGCTATTTATGGCTCATTAATCTATATTGAGTGGGACTACAGATTAATTTACTAATCATGTATCAAATATAACTCCTGCCATCAGCCACTGGCTTAATACCTCTACTGCACGGATTCACAAAATTCCCATTTCTGACTTTCATGTTGCCTCTTTTCCCTGTTACTTTTTTCCTCATCGTGCCTCACTGATGTTCTCTGGTGTCCCGTAAGCATTTAGCCCCAGAGCTACAGAGAAACTGGGCTTTGGTCCTAAAATCTAATCCCACTGTTTGCAGTTTGAACTGTGTTGCCAGAAATGGCAACAATGTGAAATGGTGATAGTATTTTTCGGTGCTAAATGAATGCGACCCTCCTCCATCTGGTTGCTCCATTTATTTGTCACTAACCGCTCTGGACTCTAGTCTGGTCTCTGGTCGGAATTCTGGTCTGGTCTCTGGTCTGGACTCTAGTCTGGTCTCTGGTCGGAATTCTGGTCTGGTCTCTGGTCTGGACTCTGGTCGGAACTCTGGTCTGGTCTCTGGTCTGGACTCTAGTCTGGTCTCTGGTCGGAATTCTGGTCTGGTCTCTGGTCTGGACTCTAGTCTGGTCTCTGGTCTGGTCTCTAGTCTGGTCTCTGGTCGGAATTCTGGTCTGGTCTCTGGTCTGGACTCTGGTCGGAACTCTGGTCTGGTCTCTGGTCTGGACTCTGGTCTGGACTCTGGTCGGAACTCTGGTCTGGTCTCTGGTCTGGACTCTGGTCTGGACTCTGGTCGGAACTCTG
>JBAMHX010000018.1:23361536-23372638 GCA_037177515.1 Pseudomugil tenellus | reverse complement strand
TCTGGTCTCTGGTCTGGACTCTGGTTTGGACTCTGTTCTGGACTCTGGTCGGAACTCTGGTCTGGTCTCTAGTCTGGACTCTGGTCGGAACTCTGGTCTGGTCTCTGGTCTGGTCTCTAGTCTGGACTCTGGTCTGGTCTCTGGTCCGGACTCTGGTCTGGACTTTGGTCGGAACTCTGGTCTGGTCTCTGGTCTGGTCTCTGGTTTGGACTCTGGTCTGGACTCTGGTGTGGTCTCTGGTCTGGACTCTGGTTTGTACTCTGTTCTGGACTCTGGTCGGAAGTCTGGTATGGTCTCTGGTCTGGACTCTGGTTTGGACTCTGGTCTGGACTCTGGTCAGAACTCTGGTATGGTCTCCGGTCTGGACTCTGGTCTGGTCTCTGGTCTGGACTCTGGTTTGGACTCTGGTCTGGACTCTGGTCGGAAATCTGGTCTGGTCTCTGGTCTGGACTCTGGTCTGGTCTCTGGTCTGAACTCTGGTTTGGACTCTGGTCTGGTCTCTGGTCTGGACTCTGGTCAGAACTCTGGTATGGTCTCTGGTCTGGACTCTGTTCTGGTCTCTGGTCTGGACTCTGGTTTGGACTCTGGTCTGGACTCTGGTCGGAAATCTGGTCTGGTCTCTGGTCTGGACTCTGGTCTGGTCTCTGGTCTGAA
This sequence comes from Pseudomugil tenellus, assembly GCA_037177515.1. Taxonomy (NCBI): domain Eukaryota; kingdom Metazoa; phylum Chordata; class Actinopteri; order Atheriniformes; family Pseudomugilidae; genus Pseudomugil; species Pseudomugil tenellus. Next base: position 23,371,984 of record JBAMHX010000018.1, on the reverse strand, counting down.
CTCTGGTTTGGACTCTGGTCTGGTCTCTGGTTTGGACTCTGGTTTGGACTCTGGTCTTCACTCTGGTCAGGACTCTGGTCTGGTCTCTGGTCTGGACTCTGGTCTGGTCTCTGGTCTGGTCTCTGGTTTGGACTCTGGTCTGGACTCTAGTTTGGACTAGTTGACCTGAGTCTTTGGATCTAAGAGCTCTGATTGGTTTATATTCTCTGAACATATCACAGATGTATTCTGGTTCTACACCGTTCTGGGATTTATAAACAATCAGCAGGGTTTTAAAATCTATCCTCTAACTGACTGGAAACCAGTGCAAAGATTTTTAAACTGGTGTGATGTGTTCAGATCTCTTAGTCCCTGTTAAAGCTCTTGCAGATGTTTTATGCTCCTCCTCTTACCCAATTGTTGCTAGGATACGCTCCAGCTTCCCCCAACCCTTAATTGGATTAAGTGGTTAAGACAATAACTGACTGTCAATGTGTTTCCAATCTGTAATGTATCAAATCTGAAGAAATCTTTTAAATTAGCACTTCAGAAGTTTTGTCATTTTTCTCGGTGACATGTCCCCTCTTTGTGTCTCATCCAGCATTGTTCTTGCTTCCTGTGCTGTGAGTTCTCTCTGGCCAGAAACTGCCAAAACTAAGACATCTTTCCATCGTCTGTATGCAAACGTATGTCATTAATGACTTTGGTCATAGTGTCTCAGTGCTGTGTGTTTAAAACCTGACTGGAAGACATCATAGCTGTTGTTTTGTGTTAAAAATCATTTAGCTGATTAAAAACAGCTTTTTCAATGCCTTTTCTCCGAAATGGAAGATGTGAGATCAGCCTGTATTTTTTCATCTATGTCTTGTCCAGATTGTCCTTTTTTAGTAGAGGTTTGATAACAGCGGCGTTCAGTATCTCTGGGAAGACGCATGAAGTTAAAAACAAATTCACTATCTATAATAGATCTGTTTTCTTGGTCTTTGATACTTTTTTGAAGAATCCTGTAGGCAGGATGACCAAACAGCAGGAGGACGAGTTCAGCTGACAAAAAATATCTTTCAGATCTCTGCTGTTAATAAAAGTGTAACATGATGTTTAAGTTGTTTTTCTGTGGACAAAGTATATTTCCTGGTCATGATGAACTAACAACACGTCTAATATCCTGGATTTTGTCTGTAAAGAATTTGGCAAATGCATTGCAGGCCTTGGTGGAAAAAGTTTTTTTTCCCACCATAATTAGGACAATAAAAGCACGTTAAACCCAACAAATGCTCAGAGTCATGGTTTCTTTCAAGTCTACACTCACATCAGCTCTGATTTGAATCCTGGCTTCATTGCTCAGGAAGTTTGCCACGTTTGGGATTTGAGCAAATTTAGATTTGATTCAAGGAAGAAATCCCTGTCAGCCTACATATGCAGGTCTTGATCCAAGTACAGGAAGCTGACAAAAGAAAGTGCATTGTGGGTTCATCACAGTTCAAAATGTATGTGTTTTTGGGGAGATAGATGGTTCTGGACAGGAGAAATAACTCAATGAGGAAGACTCTGGTAAATGTTCAGATAGAAATCTGATAAATCATCAGATGTGATGCAGCCACATATGAAACTGTTATGTGCTGTAAACCAAAGTTTTTCTGCAATAACCAAGAGATAAATGATTTTTCTTCTTTGATGTGTGTCTCATGTTCTCCAGTAATTCTCTCTTGCAGAGAGTGGAACGTGTAGCCATGATGGAGAGTGCAGCATGATCAGAAGAATATTGAACCCTCCAACTGAACGGATACACAGTCTGATATACAGACAATCTTTTTTCCAGATGATATGGTGCCAGCCGGCATCTATTTGCACAGCTAAATACTAGAAAAATTCCCATAAATGGGACTGAGACTCCAGGGCCATGTGCGGACACAGACAGAGCTGAGGGGAACAAACAATAAAAACAAATACAATGCCAAAAGAAACTGATTAAAAATGATAATAGAATATGCACAGATTTTTTTTTGAAGTGATACACTTATTTATTAAGTAACATGTTAAGATTTAAGTAATATGAAAGCTGCACACAAAGACCTAATTGTGCCCGAATCTGGATAGCCAGTCTCTTTGTTCTTATCTAAGAAGAAATTAAACATGCAAAGGTTTTAATGATCGCTAACATTTTTGTAAAATGTTTGCAAGCAGAACTTGAGAACAAACAGAGTCAGACCTAACGTTTGTTGCTTATAAATCTTATAGTGTTGGAAAGACTTTTTCTACTGGTTGTTTCCCTCTTCAATGGTGCCACATTTGAGGTCCAGCTGCTGACATGTAAATTAACCCTGTTCAGTCCTGAGTTCTGCAGTTTGCCTCTGATAACCCTCCTTCTGTTCGGGGGAGCGCCGTTAGCTTGGCTAGTCGACACTGGCGAGCATCCTCATGTCAGTGTTTTTCATAACTACAGTAATAGTTTTCTAGTAGTTAGTGCAGTTATATAGCAACAGATGTTAGTGCTATTCCCTCTTGGATCCCTTTTAATCTAATAGCTTCCTGGATCCCAAGGCCATCTGAGTGGCTACCAAACTCATCAGGTTGCTGTCAATGTTAAGAGATTGCTAACCTAAAGTAAAACTTAAGAATCTATGTCTTTCTGCCGGAGTCCTGTTAAACTCCTTGAAGTTGTACATTGTTTGAAAACTGTATGCTTGCTCTCAATCCCGATATCCCCAAATAAATTAGAGGAGCATTGAGTTCTGTATAGTGAAGCATTTTAGTATGGTTCCAGTGGTGTAGCTGTAAAAACTGAAGTTCTTGGACCAATATTCTGTTCAATGAGAACTTTAAAATAAGCTATTGCCACATGAGGCTGTTGCCACATAAGGTTTCTCTTATAGCTTCAGGCGAAATGCCAAATCCCATCCTCCAGTGAATTTGTAATGCAATCCCTTACGAGTTGTGGAAGTAGTCGGAGCAAACGCCAGATCTGAACAACATTCCCTGCCAACCTGCGATTGTGCACACACTTCACAAGGTTGGTTGTTAACATCAGTGCTAGCATAATTAAAGATACAGTCCTGTTCAGTTGGTTGTATGTGAAAATGTTTCCCCATAGTGACAAGCTGCTCGATGAGCAGAGACAGATCTGTTGAAACTACACTTTCAACAAGGATTGTGAGCTCAGCATGGAGTCCTACATCAAACATGATGCTAATGCTACTACACGCAGAGACACATTTGATATCCTGAACATCGGTTAACTGGGAGTTCACGGAAAGTTAATTTATGAAGTTTTATAACAGCTTGTCAGGTCTGATTTGGTTGGAGCTTTGTGTAGACAGAGAGAATTAGTTGGTATTACTCAAATCAAGTGTAGCTGATTTTATTATTCCCTTAACGTGTTTTTCTAAATGTAGGTCTGACTCCATCACCACGCCTGGATTTCTGACGTGATTGGTGGATTTTAGGTTTATAGAATGAAGCTTTGTAACCTCTAATTGTTTCTCTTTGCTCAAGTGCTGTCTTTTCCAGAATCTTTTACGATGGATCCAATAACTTCTTAATCCCCGAAAAAAACGTAAATTATCATCTTTTTAAGCGTAAGAAGCTGTGTGGGATTTACAACAGACCTCTTTTGCAGAGAAGCCTCTGACAGAAAGCTGTAACTGACTAACTGCTAGTGTGATTTTTTCCTGCCAGAATAAAGAGGGTTCACTATCTAAGAATCCTGAACAATAGTTACTGAAGATGCACACTGCAAAAAAACAATAAAAAACAAACAAAAACAAAAAACATTTCTTTATAAATCTTTTTATTTTTCATCCTTCAGCAAATATGTATCACCAATTTGTACTCTTTTGCTTCAGTGTAGTGTCCTTTAAGTGCTCTACATAACTCAATAGTGCTTACAGTGCCTTGCTTACTGGAACATGAATCAGAGAATCAGTCTTCTAGGTTTCATCAAACTGAATATTCTCTCGGTATAAAACCACGGGAGACTGCTCAGCTGATTGAGACTGAAAGTGATGTGATAAATATTAGTCTGAACTGTTCAGCCTTGGATGTGTTGGCTGGTAGAATGTTACCCAAACGTACTGGTGTTTATTCTTAATAAAAGACCTCTATATTATTCATGAACGTCTTACATGTCAAACTGAATAACTTTGTCAGTGTCATGCCAACTGTTAACTGGATGCCCACAAGTTTGACTGCATCCATGTTCTGGCAAATGACTTAATCTGTTCTAGCAGGTACATTAACACTATGTTTAGTTGGCTTTGTGTGTTTCCTGCACGTGTGACGTAAGCAGACAGTGTGTGCTTAATGTGCATCATGATGGGTTGGTAAAATCAGAAGAGTATTTTTGAAGAGGAATTACAAATAAAATGTTAAAAATGCCATTTCAGCTGTTGTAAACACATATTTCAGGATGTGCACATCCTTCCAGATTTAAGAAAAAGAGTCCGATTCCTATATTCTTTTCTGTCATGCACAAACACGCCACCCCTGAACAAAAGTATAGTGTACGACAAAATACTTTCTTTCATCGACAGTGGTCAATAAAATTCAAGGCACAGCTATACAAAAAGCTTTCATCAAAGTAGTAGTAATACTATTCTGGCTACCCTGCAAACTAACAGAAAAAACAAACAAACAGGTGGGAATAAAAAGTGTTTTTTAGTCAATTTTACCATTTCATTTAAAATACAGGGAAATTACAGATGAGACCATGTAATATCCCACCACCTCACAATCTACTTTATAAACATTTTACAGTATCTTACTCTCCATATCACAGTTAAAAACTAAAATAAAATTGACTTACACTGCATTTTGGTAATAAATCAGCTAATAAATATTTGCTATATGATATTGTTCAGGTTTAGCTATATTGGCAAAAAACGAAAGGTCTGCTTTTAGTTAAGTATTTCTTTAAGGGAGGAAATATTAATGGTTGTGGATTGGGGTCAGTATCATATGTAAAAAACCTGATTAAACTGAGCAAAACACTTTGTATTTACTGTACGGTTAATCTTGGATAGTAAAATATGCATACAGTATAACACACACCGAAGGCTTAAACAGAAATAAATTCTGGATTTGTCCTTTAACCCTTAAATCTTTTCATTCTTTTAGTTTTATGAATCTCTTTTCATCATATATAGATGATGAAAAACATGGAGCAGGTATTACAATTCTTGCAGCACTTTATTTTAATCTCATTCCTTTGAGTGTGTGTGTGGGGGGGGGGGGGTTGCGTAGACATTAGTGATGGATAAACCTTCTAACAATCAATTTTCTGTTGCTTTCTGGGAAATGCTTCTTATTCCACAATTGCAGAAGCAGTGGAGGAGGATAGATTGGTTGAGGGGGGTGGGGGGGCTTAAATCCAGAGAGATACATAGAGACAGGGAGGGATTTCCTCTCCCTTTCCAGAGAATCTGGCCGCTTCTAATAACAAGCTTAGACCACCCCCACCCCACCACTCTTCCATCTTATCCAGTCGATAGGAAGACAGATAATTTAACAGCATTTTAAACACACACTCTGCTCAGATTAACGCACACACGCACAGTCCAGATGCTGTTGTCGCCTGCATACAATCCGATGTCAGACCCCCTGCTGCCTCCTGTGTTTACGGTGGGCTTCAGTGTTTTCTACCTTTTCTGACCTCTTTATTGTAGTAGTAACTGGGGTCATTCAGCCTTTGTGCAGGATGTAGAGTAAATGCAAGAAAATCAAAAAAGGATCTTATTTTATTTGTTTATATTTGTTAATATGGAAAAATGTTGTCAGACTTTCAGTCTGAGTGATAATCAAAATGTTATTATTATCAGCATGACACTGCACACAATGTCAGCTACTGGGTTAGTTTACAGTCCGTCTATCTGAATAATAAATAAAGTTATAATAAAAATGAATTATACTGAAACAAGTAATTTGAAATAAACAGATTTAAAAATGATTGAAGCTGCAACAAAAATATTCAAATCAATCAATATCAATAATAAAATGAAAATGTTTTAATTTGTATGAATAAACTCTCTGTGAAAAGCTGAGCTTTCACCATTGTGCTAATAAAAACATTTTATACATTTAAAATACATTTATTCCTCCATGAGGGATAGACTGCGCAGAGGTTCCCCCACATCACCGATTCTGAGGCTCGGCCGCGGTGTTGATCCGGTTTGGTTGCATCAGGATCAGCTTTATGCAGATCTCACTGGAGCAATTTGCAGCTGAGTGTGAAGCAGTTGGGATGAAAATCAGCAACCACAAATTTGACATCGTGGTCTTAATTCGGCAAAGAGTGGCGTGTCCTGTTTTAAGTCAGGACCAAGGTCCTGCTACATGTAGAGGAGTTCAGTATTGTGAGGTGTTGTTCATGAGTGAGGAAAGATTGGAGGATGTTTTATGGGCAGATTGATGCGGCATCTGCAGAGATGTGAACTCAGCATCGGTCTGTTGTGGTAAAAGAACTTATGAGTCTGCTGGTCAGTCTATGCTCCTACCATAGGGTCACGTGACTAAAAGAATGACATCACGGATACAAGCGGCTGAAATGAGTTTCCTCTGCAGGGTGGCCCGGCTGTCCCTTAGAGATAGGGTGAACAACTCTGTCATATGTGAGATCAGAGTAGAAAAGCTGCGCCTCCACATGGAGAGGAGCCAGATGGAGGGAGACTCGGGCATCTGGTTAGGATGCCTCCTGGACGCCTCCCTGATGAGGTGTTCTGGACATTTCTCTTTGGGAGGAGACCCCAGGGAAAACAAAGACACAAAGGTGGGATTATATCTCTTGGCGACCTGAGAACATCTCAGGATTCCCCGAATGTGGCTGGGAAGAGGGAAGTCTCAGCTTCCCTGCTTAGGTTGCTGCCTCTGCAACTGATCCCAGATAAGCTGTAGAGAACAGATTGAGGGACAGTTAAAAAGATTATTCTTTCAGAAATGATTTAATAAAACATTCACAGCTCAGTGTTTTTGGAAGCATGACTGCATTTTACAGAGGTGGTCTGGTATAAACAGTTTTCCAGCTGATTGGGGCAGAAGGCTGGAAGCAGACCTCTGCAGTTGTAGTGCAACTCTTGGGTTGCTGTTCTGTTGTTTTCACCTTGTCGATGTAATGAGGAGGCGGAGCGATTGCGCTTCCTGAAATTAAGTTGAGTTCTTTTAAAATACATGTAACTGGGACGTGAAATTACTTTTAATTTCATGTGATAATAACCCCTTTTTGTGCACCAGATTCTAACAATTTTCTTTTTATTTTCATTTTAAAATCCTCTTATGAATCAGCAGACCACAAACACAAAACTATCTGGACAGTCTGAATGGTTTATCTCTCCTTTTTAGCCTGTTTATTTTGCTTTTAGTTAGCTACTTGTTTCTACAACTAGATCCTTTGAGGGATTGTCAAGATTGCAAAAACGCAAAGCCTCCGTAAAGTAACATGTACTGCCTATGTAAAGAGAGAAAAGAAGATAGAGGTGAGGATTTGTGTAAATGGGAAGGGGGGATAGAGGATTTGGGTTCAGCTTGAAAGCTGTATCACTCCTCTTAGCTGATATTTCAATTCATCTCTGTTATGGAACAAAAATCCACATAATGGATCCTCGGAAGGATTTGATTTAGACATGGTGTAGCTGAGGCTGATGGGAATTCCATCATTCCTTTTAATCTTATGATCTCAAGGTTTTTGTTCATGTTTCTAAAAAAACAACAATGCTGGAACACAGAATTTTAGTTTGTTGCATCCCTTCCAAGATCTGGCTCCCCCAGAGCTTATGTGGGAATGACCTTACCGGGCAGAACCTGTGCAGCACCTGCACAGGTTCTGAACCAAATATAGGCGCATCTGAGTCAGTGAGGTGAAACACAGAAACAATTTTTAGGGGGGAAAAAAGAACTGCTGGGGTAATTATCACATGGGCAGTGAACACAAACAGACATGAAAGGAAAATTAAATCAAAAGTACAAGAGACATAAAAATGATTCTTTAGTGATCACAAAGCTGACACTGTGGTGAGATATTTGGTTCTTCTGTAAACGAGCATTTCAGGAGCTTTGCTTTGTGTGTCTGTTCCATTTGCATTCATTATTCCCTGCCTTCTTATTTGTATTAGAATTGTGTACATTTAAGCTTAATTTATGAGAATTTGTGGAACTGGATATCACAACTGATTGAGAAAAATAAAAGAGAGAAAGCAAGTCTTTGTGATGTCCTTGTCAACTCAAACCTAAAATTCTGATTTCTAATTCCCCATAAACATAGCTTACCATTTTTTCTTTCACTATTCTTAATGAGCTGTTAAAATATGGCAAAGGCATTATTGTAAAACTGAAATGTTTTGCAATGAGGATGAAATTATTTAATGGGAAAACAGATCGACATCCTTATTATGCAGAGTCCCCTTCTTCATGCATCATGTCCTCCGGTTTGTCTCCTTTTTAGTTACAGCTGAACTACTTAGTTTGAAATTATGCTTTTTTACACTCTGGATTTGATCTGCATGATAATCATAACATTTCTTGACAGTTATATTTTTCTCAGCAGTGACGCTTACTGCTAAGTCGAGGACTGCATGAAGTCAGCCACTCAAGTGGCTTTGTAGGGATATTTGATCACTTCTCTGTTGAGGTCACTTCAATAGATTGGTTTTCTTCTTGACTTGTCAATAGTTACAAAAAAATCTGAGAATGATGCTTCTACTGCATTGGTCCTCATTGCAAAGCATTTAAATTTTAAAATAATAGCTTTGAAATAATAAAATGATCATGTTTTCATTAGAGCTGGTTTAAAGGCAACTGGATTTATTTCCTTTTTTAATTAAATTTGTGGATTTATCTTTGAATAGGAGAAAGTATGTTATAAGACCAAATGCAGACACAATTCCAGAAGGGAGTAAAGTATAATAATAAAACTTTATTTTATACAGGAGACACTGCTATGACAGGAGGCTGAGTAGCATCAGCCAAGAAAGTGAGTGCACTAGACCACAAACTCAGCTGGCAGATATAAGGAACACACAACACAAGGTAGATGTTGAGGCACTGAACAAAGAAAACCCAATACTAAATATACTGAGGGAAGTAATGACAAGATGTACATGAGGCAAGAAAATTCTGATGTGACACTGAAAAAAGAATGAAACAAACTCAGCAGAACCAGGAAAAATATCTGGAAAAATAGGAAGCAAGTATGAAAATAAAAAAAGCAAACTAATGACGATGGAAAAAACAAAACAAGTTAAACAGAACTGAAAAAAATAAACTCAATGCCAAGAAAAACAAAACAAACACGACACTGTCGTCATTTCAGCAATGAGAGTAAAAAAAGACACACTGGGAAGAAAAAAAATTGATGGTTGTTTAATTTTATTGACTTCCGTGGTGTTTTAAACACTTCTTTTGGTAAAAACAGACCTGCCATCTTAAGTCCCCATTAAATCCATATCACATTATGCAAATAGAAATCCTGAACCACAGTCAGGATGTGGTAAGAGTCAGAGCTGTTGTATAAGTCCATGGGATGACTCAGGGATCAGCTCATCTGCTTTTATCAACATTCTTTGATAAGCTGTGTTGTAATAAAGTGGCGATATAGTTTGATCCCTCACCTGGAATATAATTAGATTACTCAGTTGTTCAACATAAGTCATCAGCAGCGAAGGAAACATGACGCCATGGCGTAACATAATAAGACGAATAGTTTGAATGGCAGAAAACTGAGGAATTCTTCTGTGCAGGATCACACCGACTTCCTCCTATTGAAACAGTAGCTCGATTTAACGCGCGCGCGCGCACACACACACACACACACACACACACACACACACACACACACACACACACACACACACACACACACACAAAAGAAATCACTGGGAAATGCTGTGACCTTTGTCTTCCTGTTGAGTTGATGGAAACTTCTGACCAGACCACAGCTGGACAGCAGCTACTTTAACTGAAATATTAACATTTAGAAGCTGTAACATCACTGTTGCGTTGGAAATGCTTCTGTCAAACCACCTTTTCTTTATTAACTTCACAATCCACCATACAAAACATGCTGGTCACATTTCTGGATATTAATATTTTCTGTAGTTTATTCTCAACGTTCAATGTTGATTTAAAGGAAAACTTTGCCAAAATAATTACCAAAATTGTCAAGGTGCTATTTTTGGTCTCTTATGTTCACCTTTCACCTGCAAATTGCTGGTAAAGACCGCAGCTTCTCACGATCCTTCATTGGAATGAGTGGTACAGACAATGGATGGATGGCTCCAGCTTCCTTCGCACTCTGAATTGTAATAATCAGTATAGAAAATGAATGGATGTTCTGTTGCTTCAGAAAGTGATTAATAAATTAAATTTGACATCTGGTTCTACATTATTTTACATTAAAAGAAAAACATGCTGTAGGAGACTGTTTTTCCTGTCAAGGACGAGGACACTGGTTTCTTTAGATTGAGAAGAATATAAATTTAATAATG
>JBAMHX010000018.1:23321250-23338810 GCA_037177515.1 Pseudomugil tenellus | reverse complement strand
CATCAATCAAAAGGACACGCCTCTAAATTTAAGATTAAAATAACATAGAAACCGAAGCATTAGAAAAAGATTCACCCTCTCTAGAGTTTACATGGCGTTAAATTTGACATATTAAACCGAAAAAAGTTATTGGAGCCAAACATGTTTATTTCAGCTGTGAAATCGGACATTTTAACAGGGGGGTTTATGGTGATTGCTCTCTAATGGAACCAGTGATCTAGCGGTGAGGGGTGAACTGCAACTATTTCGACTTCCTTTTTGGCGTCACAATCGGCAGGCCAGAGATTGCCGCTTGGCTAACCCACAACCCTCAACTGGAATAACGGGTCTATAAAATAAATGAATGGCAGATTTTAAGATTTCCACCTGATAAAGCTTTGCTCATAGTGGAGACATATAGTGCTCATATCCTGTAGTGCTCTATCAGATATGGAGTTCCCCCCCAAAAATTATAAATATCTAAATCTGATTCTTCTGACTGACTCATGACACGGTCAGCCAGGATACTGTCTTTGTGGCTGTGTATGCATGTGTGTGTGTGCATGTGTGTGAGGGAGAGTTGTGGCGATGTGACTTGCAGGCGTATCTATTGGTAGAATATTTCAGCTCTGTGATTAAACCCGTCTTAAGAAAATAATACAAAAGTGAATAAACAAGTTTACGCTTCAGAAAAGCTGAATAAATCAAGATAAACAGTGTCAGAGACACGTTTATATGCTAACTCAAGCCCTTTAGTGATCCTGCGAGCCGGTACGTCCATGAGAAATGCTCACAGCACACAGATAATTTCATTTAGGTAGGTTTCTGCAGGCTAATGTCAAGCAAACAGTCACCTTTTTCATTTTGCAGTTGGTCATATTATGTTCAAATATATTTTTTTTCTGTAACGCAGATAAGAAGGAAAAGATATGAAATCATCAGAAGGAAGGTTCATCCTGCAGGACTGTGGATTGTCTTTAATAACTTCATTAAATTAATATTTTCTGTTTTAAATAAAAATTTTGAATCATGGTTTTAGAGCTGAGGGAAGGTTAAAAGAAAAGGATGCAGGAAAGTGCAGGATATTCTGTTTTATGCAGCCTTAACATGCTCATAATTATCAGCATGGGATGATAAATATCTGCACAAACACTGTATATGATGGCAGTATGGCTGGCTTCCTGCACAATAATGCATGTGCTATGCTGCAAATCTGCCTGGGTTTTTATATTTCAATTTAGCCCTTTTCAGCTGGGATGAGAGAGACATATTTGTCTCATGAACGTCCTCTCATGAACAAGCCCTTTTGAGCCACTAATCCTTCTCACAATGACTAAAGCGTTTAAGTTTTTTTTGTAAGTCAGCTTATAACCTTTAAAGATGCATCATTCAATATCTGGAACTGTGACGTCATGCCCTCAATCTTTGTTTCTCTTTACACAATCTGATCAACTTACAAGCTGACAATAAGAACAGCAATAACTTTACTTGAAATGAGACATTTTCAGCCGTTAACTGTAAAGTATTTACAGAAAAATACAGCAAAAATTACTCCGTGTATATGAACTTTGGCCAGACGGGGTGCACACAGAGAAACAAACATTCACCCAAGGACAGTTATAAATGACCAATCAACCTAACAGGCATGTCTCTGGATGGTGGGAGGAAGCTGGAGTACCCAGAGAGAACCCATAACAATAGGAGAACACGTAAACTCCCAGTAGAAAGACCAGTGTCTGATCTGAGGCTCCAACCAGCAACCTCCTTGCTATGAGGTTGCAGTGCTAACCGCCACACAGTCCGTATGCTGTTAAATTCTTTCAAACAGGGAAACAAACTTCTTGGCTCATAGCTACAAGGTGTGAAGATGTGATGAGTGACAGACAGACTAAAGGAAAGACAGAATTAGTCCCTCAAACGATGACATCATGGAGGACCAAATCAAATTGCATTTCCATCTTTAAAGCACAGAAATGACAAAAAGAGTTAAACATTCAACTTCAAATGTCCTTCAGCGACCTGCAGGATTATGAAGTCTTGTTGGTTTGTGCTTTAGCCTTTGGTTGGCTCAAACTAGGTCAGACCTGTCTGTCAGTCACAAAACATCCTGGAGAATGACAACTGTATCTCTGCGTCTGTCTGTTTTTGCACATCCGTCACAGTTGCGCACACTCTGCTGCCTGCGGACAATGTACAGATGCAATTACAGATATTCCTGGATGTTATTTATTCTGCATACCTCTAAAAGATGACTTTGATAACAGAAGCTGTAAATAACTGTGAATAATCTAGTGAAATCTGTGTGTCTGACACTTGCTGGTTCAAAAAGCAAAGAGTGTCAACAGCAAACGGATGATGATTCTTTGACTTTAAATGCATCATCCACCATGTTCCCTTTTTAATGAGCCTGTAAAGACATGAAGCAGAATCTGCTTGTAAGGTGAGGTAGAGAGTATGATGAGGTGGTAAAAATGAGAGCCGATAACATAAATGTGGGAAAAGGAACAAGACAGAATGATCAACATGAGACAGAAATATTTTGTTATAAAATATCAATTCAGCTTTGGAAGCTTGGAGAGGAAGGTAAGCCAATCCCTGGAACTAGTCCAGAAGCAGGGACACCCTGGACAGGTTGTCCATCACAAATTCAAAGAGGAACAAAAGATCATGCTGGAAAAAGACATCGGGCAGATAAAGGATGAAAGAAAAAGATAGAAATGTGTATGATAACAGAAAGGAACCCAAACACATAAACAGAACAAAAAACATGACATCAGCTGGAGGTTGAACACTGAAAGACGTCAACGGGGGGAGAATGCATTCATCAGCAGGAGTGAATGCCAGGAAGGGTGTTTCAACTTGCTAATGACCATAAATTAACTGACCCGTTGGCATTTCCCCAAAGGTATTGTGTTTACACTTCCGTTTTCTGATAAGAGGAGGAGTGGACACTGGCTCTGTAAGGAGGAAATGTTGTTTAAAAAATGCCCTTGTAGGGAAAAAGTCTCCATCGTCTCAGGAAGAACTGTCTGTAAGAACTTCGTCATCTTATGTAAGAAGTGCAACATGTAGAATCTGATGGTGAGGAAGATCCTGGAAATGGTTGTTTAGACACAGATTGATGCCCAGTTTGTCAAAGAGGAATAAAGTCAGTGTTTTAAATTCAGTTTGACTCCCCTGAAATGAATCTGGAATTGTTACAACACATATATGATCAACTAAACACACCAGTCAAAACACCCTATTTATTGTTTTTGTGCCATTAAATGTGTGTGCTATGAATGTCTGAAATGCTTTTTCCAACAAACCCTGTAGCACTGCACAGAAAATGATTAGTTCATCTGATATACACACAATCGCTTCCTGCAAATTACAAATGAGTCACACTCAGGAGAGCCAATTAGAAAACAAATCACATGTCGGACTCAATTTTCCTGATGAAGATTTCTTGTGTTAGCATAACTGGAGGTATCATCTAAATATGTACGTTTAACGAATAATTTTCCTTATTTGGTCAAATTTGTCAATAATTTGAACAAAACTGACATGATACTAATAACAAAAAAGCAGCTTGTTTGAATTTCTTCTCTTGAAAACATTTGAAGGTCTTGTCTGTGAGAGAATACAGGAGTACAGAACACAGTGTGATTAATTTCTTTGTTCAGAACATGATGCAAGGAAGAGTACGCATCATTTAAATGGGAGAAAGGCCATCTGAGGGAACACACTTAAAAGCAGCTGTGTCTCGGCATGTGATGAACAGGGGTTTGTGTGAAGAAAGGAAAAATAGTCAATTCAGTGGTGTTTTATAAAACGAAGAAACAAAAAAAGTCCATTATTAATCGCAGATCATCAATATCTCACACACATCACTTTTAATCATGTTGGAGTTTGATGTATTATCATAAACTTGATGTTTTTAAGGGTCACACGACAAAAAAAGAATATTACAACACACACAAAGTGTAACATTTCCCCAAACATACATATCTATAGCTTTCCACCCGCTAAACAATCAATGCAACAAACCTTGCGTGTGATGCATGTGGACTGTATGCGTGAAAGTTTCCACCCAGTTATCCCTGCACAGCTGAAATTGCTCAAGTATGTTTTTCCCTGTTACACTCTCCTGAGAGTGGTAATGATAACAGCTGGAAGACATCATACTAACACTTCTGCTGTGTCACTGGAGCTAGACTTTTGTTTTTACTCAGAACATATTGTTTTGCTTACTGGTATTCATTCGAACTGTTTTGCAGGTTTTACAGTGGTTGCCAGTGTTAAGCTCATCAACAAGGCTTCTCATGCTGTGGTTCTATTGGATAGAGAATAGATGAAGGTTGGAGCAGCAGTAAGCGTGCTGGATGTTCCTTATTGTCTCACTGTGTAATGTGGGACCAGTATTTCGGAATAATACATGGTTCTTTAGTGTATTGTGGTGAAAATGGTACAGTGGAAGTCTAAATTTAGAGAAGATAACAAGGTCTATGCCATCATAAGCGACAGCTAGGGTATATCACTGAACGCCCCCAATCCTTGAATAGACAAAATACCATAATGTTTTTTTTTTTTTAACTTGTCTTGTCCAGCATTAAGGCAGAATTGTGATCTGTCTGCTGTGTCAAGAGGAACTATATGTATATACGTGTAAAGATCCTCTTGATAATCTGAATTCTTTATTGATTTTAGTTAGTTTGACAGAGTTTCCATGTATTGCCAACCGGAGGGGACAGAAAAAGGATGAGAAGACAAGAGAAAAGGAAAGAGAACACAAACAGAACATAAAGAAGAGACAGAAACACACCACAAAAGAAAAAACTGCAATCTAACCACAAATGCTTTGCCATCCATCACACCTGGAAGAGATTAATGGAAAAAAAGGATCTCATGATATGATCTCACAAATAAGAGAAAGAATGGCAGCTACTGAATAATCTAAAGGAAATCTTAGTGACTGTGTCGCAGGAAAGTGAACATGCTCAGGCCACCAAACCCCCCCAGCCCCCCCACCCCAGAACCAGCCCACCTTAATCCCCAGACACACACACATACACACACAACTCTTTACATATCCATACTCACCCTCAGTCCCCCCGCCCACAGTCCACACACACCCCTATACATGCATACACACCAACACACCCATCCTCCTCTCTCCACCCAACATCTTTCACACCTACACCCAGGTACACCCTTCCCCTCACTCTCTCTGCCCACCCGACCACTCTCTCCACCCCCCCCCCCTCCAAAACGCACCTCCCCTCCCTCACACCCTCCCTCCCTGCCACCTACCACCCCCCACTCTTCCGTTCCTCCAGCCCACTCACACCCACCTATCTACTCCTTCTCATGTTCCCCCGCCAACACACTTCCCCCCCACCTGCTCCAAATTTGCTCTCTGAGAGACCTCCAAAGTGGGCAAGGGGACAGGGAGGCCAGGAGACACCCCCTCCCACACACACACACACATAGCAAGCCCAGGATCCCCCAGGGCCCATAACTACCTCCACCAGCAGAGCTAGCCGAAACTCCAGATGTATGGGACCACAGTCTGCCCAGTACGCCCGGAAATGGGGGTGTAAAAATGACCTCATCACTCCTCCCACCAACAGATATAGTCAAAAATCTGATTTTTCATGCACAAAGCGCCACCTGGTGGAGAAACTATGGATCCCAAAATGCCGAAATTGGAGCCAGTTTGTCCCTTTGGGGACCGAAGCAGGTACACCGAGTATTAAAATCAAATTATACAAATTGTTTGAGTTATCGCGCTCACTTGTGGTGGTTCGGGAAAAAACCATAATATCTCCAGCACTCCGCGTTCGAGGATATAATTACTTTCGGATGTAACAAATTTTCATTCAACTCAATAAATGAGTCCAGAACAATAAAATGAATGTCGTGTTTGTCAGTAGAAAGTAAGATCAGTGCAAACTGAGGTGAAATAAAGTCTCATGGTGGCTATAAAGTGCTGATTAAGTTATGATCAGATTAAATTTGCTTTATGTTAGAAGCGACTCACACATTATCTCCAAATTTCACACTCATTGCAATAAGAAATGATTCATTTCATCTGTTAGCGGGATCCTGAAAGGGAACTAAACAAGAAAACACAAAGAGAAAAACAAAACCTAAACAAAAGGATGGCAAGTAAAAGCAAAACAACACTGGTGAGTCTTTGTGACGCTGATTTCTGGGGAGCTGTGTGAAGAGGTGACGGGAGGTCAGTAGAATACCAGATTAGGCCATTAAAGAGAGAAGAACTGTGCCAGTATAATCCCTCTCATTATAATCTCTCTTTCTCCCTCCCTGCTGCTAATGGCTGGAAGACAATAAGATGCACTAATCTGTCTACTGGGATGGCACAGGACTGTGCTGAGATATCTACTGGAGTGCAGAGCACATAGGCTAAAGTGTTTTGAAGATTATTTCCCTGGCATTTCTGCTTTATTAGATAGAGCCCAGAGGGGGAACACATGAGCGATGGGGGGGAGACAGAGACAGACAGAGAGGGTTAGACAGCAAGAGAGACAGAGAGGGTAATAACGGAGAAAAAAAATCTTCAATGGCTGTTGGTGTTTGTACATTTTTTTTTTTTTTTTTTGGTTAAATGACGCTAAATGGCTTGTGGGCAAGAAAAGTGATGCAAGTCATTGAAATATCTTCCAATTTGTAACCAGTCAAAAAACATATTTAAAATGAGTTTCCAGTTTGCTTTTTATTTTATGTAATTCCTTTAAATCTCAAATTTAGTCAGAATTATTCTCATAGTGTCTGACAGTTTAAAAGAGACTGCTCAAGTCAGGGCAGTGAAGCCTGTGGATATGTGTGTGTGTTATTGCAAATCACATCACTGGTTCATGATGTAATACGGCTCGGAGGTGGTGGAAACATAAAAGCTTGAAATAATTTGACCCCACGAGGTCGAACCAAGGGGACATGTGAGCTATCCTACATGAGCAACACTAATGTAAATAGAGCTGAGTATGTTTTTAGTAACGTTGTGATTCAGACAGAACTGTGCAAAACGTATATAATTTTAACAAGTTACAAGTGTACAGAGTAATTCCTCAATTATGTATTTAATGCATGGATTGTTGTTAAAATAGGTACAATGATTCAGGAACTTGATGATCCTAAAAGCATCACTATTTTGACTAACTATATTTGTAAAGCTCCCATTCACAATAATATCACCTAAAAACAGACAAATTCCGTCTAATTCAGTGTAGTGCAGTTATAATCCATTTAAAACAAATCCAGTTATATGATCTACACTAGTCCAGCTAGTAACAACCGTATCTGCATCATATCAGCAGATTTCCAAAAAGAAAAGAACATTTTTTACGAGATAAACACCATTTTCTTTGTGTTTTGCATGAAGTTTGTTTTTAAGTCTTAACATGTGCAAATTATTCTAATGGTTTTACTAGCAGTATGGATATAATGCTCATGTTTAGGTATTACCCCACAACTTACATTTAAAAACAGAGAAACCAATAAAAAATACAAAATATGCCCCAGTTCATTAGCGATCGTTTATTTTTTTCACCAGTTAAAATTGCACTCATTGCATTTTTCATCAAACACTGTTTATTATACTCGTGCCTTTATTTTTATATTTTTCAAGTTGAGTTCCAAAATATACATTCTTTTACAATTTCTTAAAACATTTGTTAATCTTTTTGTGTATAGTTTGTACTTAGTTTCTGCTTTACTGTTATTTATTATATAAATATTTTAATTGAGTTCTTATTTTGCTTACAAGCCTTTATTAAACTTTTAGTCACCTATAGCTTTGTTTTAGCGTTTTAGTTCATCGTAACAGATCAGACACAGCAATATTTATCATTAAGATTCTTAAATATGTCAAGAAAAGTGTTGTATGCAGTGTAAACATTGTTTTTTTTATATTATTTTCCAGTCCTGTTTTAACAGACTTTGTTTAAAAACTTTTACTCTTATTTTTTGAGTGGTTTCAGAGTTGTTTTTATTGTCATTAAGTTTTTGTTAAAGTTAATTATTAAAAATACTGGTAAGTGATCACTTACATCATCTATTAATTTTCCACTTAAAATATAGTTATTTAGTATATTAGTACATATATTGTCTATTAAAGATGAGTTATGTTTAGTTTTCTGGTGGGTCTAGTTAATTGTAATACATTCCCTCAAGTTATCTATTGCTATTGTCATACTGTCGATTTGTTTCACATGTAAGTTTTTATCCATAAATAATGCTAATGCAGGCAGCAGCACTTGAAGTGGATAATTGACAATGTCTCATTAGGTTTAATTAGTGTTGATATTTGTTGGTTACAGTAATACCTACAGTTATTATTTATGTCTTAATAGAAGTTTCAGCTCCATGTCATTTCCTATTCCATATTCATCATAGTCATACAGGTTATATTCCACATATTGAGTAATAGTCTCCTCTTCATATGTTAATAAAGGATTGTTGGTATGTCAGTCATACGGTGTGGTAAGTGTCATTGCTTTATCTTGGTTCGGTTGTTCGGTTCATGTTCTTCAATGCACAAAACTTTGGCTTCTTCAGGTGATCCCAGTAGCTTGATGCATATTCTGTAATTTGAAGTCAATGTGGCCCAGATTTTATTTTATTTGTTTTTTAGTAACCGGGCTTTTCTGTATCTGTGTTTTGGTTAGATTTTAGTTTAAGTATACATTTGTTCCTCTGAAGTTTTTTTTTCCTTTCATGCTTGACTGGAAAAAGCTGAAGCCTCCAGTTCTGACATAAACATTACAAGGTCTTGACTTGGATATCTGTTATGTGATCTGCTACGTGGACTGATTTTTGCCCCAGAGGCATTCGTTTCTTCTCCTGGATTCGCACATCCATTCATGGAATATGTTTTGCCTCTTTGTTTGGGTCAGTGCAGCACAGTCCGTTGTCACAACCATTAAAACTTCTTATATGATGCTTATGTATGTCAGTGTCCATTCATTTATTCATTTAATACAGTGATCTATATTTTGTTTGTTTGTTTGTTTATTTCAGGCAGTAATATTTATAATAATAAAGGAGATATACAACCGGTCCTCTTTCAAACAAAAAATATAAACAACAGAAAAAATAAGTCTGCCAGAAAGGCAATGGGAAGAAGAAAACTTAATAAATCCCACCGCATTTCTATCCAGACACATGCAGCAACAGCTACCAACAAAAACTGGCTTGCAGAAAGTTAGGCCAAAATTATACAGAGTGGATATTTTGAATCAAGAACTGCCATCAGCCATGAAGCTTTCACTGTCTTTGTCCTTCATTTATTTGGCTTTCCTTTCACAAGGAGAAAAAAATGAAACAGGAGTCCCAAATTGAAAATGTCGAAAACTCCCTTTTTGGAAAGTGGCCTTTCTAATGACTGATAAAGACAGGCATCTGAAATGGTTTTAATGTCATCTCTCTGCATCAGCCTTCCTCTCTCTCTCAGTTCTCTGATGGGTCAAGACCTAAAATGGGTCACAGGCCTATGTTTAATGGATCCCTATATGACAGTAGTGATATGCTTTCAGCGCAGGTCCCATGATGAGAAGCTAAATGTTTCACTCGGGTCCCAGGCTGCAAAGGTTTAAGAGCCCTGGTCCTAAATGATAGCTAGACCTCCGGCTTAGCAGTGAAATGTAAGGGGACACTGAGTCCTTGGCCTTCACTCTAATTCTCACCCAGGCCCAGTGAAGGGTCTGTCCACAGCTGATAAGTGGTTTTAATGTGATCTCCACTCTTTTTTCCTGCTCCCTTGCTCTTTTCGTCTTCCTCCATTTTCCTCTCTCCATTTCTTATTCCTCCTCTTGTCGTTTCGCTCACCTCTTCCTCTCGTTACACTCACTCTCTCGCTTACTTGTTTCTGTCCCAAACTAGATGATGGCGTGGCTCCAGGTGTGGATGAAAGGACTAATGGCTTCCCTGGCATTGTCCTCGTTTGTCGTCATTGCTGAAGACAATAAACTTCAAGGTGTGACAGCAGAAAGACAAGACTTAGTTGGCATTGTGAAGAAAGAGTCCTACCCGGTCTTGCGAAGACAGAAGAGAGTCTGGATTTGGAACTATCTTTTTGTGGAAGAAGAGAACATTGTGGATAAACCCGTACAGATAGGACAAGTAAGTCAACATCTGCGATTTGATTTCTCAGTCCAGTTTGAGGTCTTTGATTCCTGGGTTTCTGCCTGAGAAAAAAACCCTAAATTAGATTTTTGTCTTAACTGTTTAGTTTGATGCTTCAGGATTAAAAAACTTGGGACATGAACTTGTTGTCTCCCAGCTCTGTAATGCTTATTAAAGTAACGTCAGAATATTCAGTTTATTTGGAAAAGATGTGTAGAAAGCTGGTTGATTTGACTCCTACTTCTGTTTACAATAAGTAAGTATTGAAGACAATCAGTAGAGAAATACTTATTTTCTTTTCTTTGTCTTTGTCAGCTGAAGTCGAGCCTGTCTGTGCCGGTGAAGCACTTTAAAATAGAAGGTGATGGAGCAGACAGCATCTTCACTGTGGGTGAAAAAGGGGAACTGTTTGTTACCAGAAGTCTGGATAGGGAGAAGAAAGCCTCTTACAATCTGACTGCCAAGATGTATGATGGGAACAACATGCTGATTGAGGATTCTGGAGACTTTGTCATCTATGTGAGAGATATAAATGATAATGATCCTGTATTCTCCAATCAATACAACGTATCCATTCTGGAAAGGTCTCCAAAAGGTAAGTAGAGTCACTTTCAAAAGGCAAAACAAGACAAAGCAAATTTATTTGTTTAGCACAATTCAACACAGGGTGATTCAAATTGCTTTGCAGAAAATTAAAATAATAAAGCAAGAAATAAAGAAAATGACAACTGATTAAAATCATGAAGATAAAAAGATAAAAAGAGATAAAAATTAAAAATGATTATTCAAAAGAGAGTTATCAGAGAAAAATGACCAGTTGTTCATCAATATCCATCCATTTTCTACCGCTTATTCCCGAACGGCGTCGCAGGGGGGCTGGAGCCAATCCTAGCAGACGATTGGCGAGGGGCGGGGTACACCCTGGACAGGTCACCAGCCGATCCCAGGGCCACATATATAGACAAACAACCACGCACACAAACACTCACTCCTAAGGGCAATTTAGAGTCCCCAATCAGCCTATCCCCAAGGTGCATGTCTTTGGACTGTGGGAGGAAGCCGGAGGACCCGGAGAGAACCCACGCTAACATGGGGAGAACATGTAAACTCCACACAGATAGGCCACCGCCCAAGCCAGGGATCAAACCGGCAACTTGCTTACTGTGAGGCTACAGTGCTAACCACCTCGCCACCGTGCAGCCCTTCATTAATATCATGGAGGCTAATTACAGTCACATTCTCTTAAATAAACATTTATGCCCTACAGCCAGTTCAGAATCACATAGAAAATGGGACAAAGGGTATGGAAAGTATTTATTTGGCATTCTGTAACCTTCCCCTGTTTTAGATAAAAAATACAGTGAACTGTGAGAAGGTATGAACATATCTCACACTTGCCATAATCACTAGAGCATTCATGTGTTAAATAAAGCACATTAGTGACACAAGTAGCTAAACTTTAGCCACTAATCATATTACAATAATCAGTAAAGCAGCAACGAAGCAAAAGAGATTACTCTTATTTTTATTACATTTCTGTAAATTTTTCTGCTTAGCTCAGATAAGCTTCATCTATATAACACATCAAACAAGCAAATGAAAGTGAAATTAAAGTGCTAAAGAAATAAATCAGAGATACTGACGCTGGATGCACGAGTCAGTACTTTCACGGAAGTTACGGAAATATTATGAAGGTAACGATGTAGATAACCAGCTGTAATCCAGTGTTTAAGAGATAAATATGGACTGGTTTTTTCAGACATGATGATATTACTTAAATGAAAAAACGTTGCCATACGCCGTGTGTTGCCTGTATATGACCTGCAGCTAAGTAGGGCTGGGCATTTATGGGAAACATTCACATTATGCTAATGGTTAATATAAAGCTGTACATAGAGAGTACATGCTTTGACAGACAATATCTGGTATTCAAAGGATAAAAACACAATTGTTTCTGTCTATCTTAGAAAAAACCACATTAACTGAACTTTCTGTGTCATTTGACTACATAATAATTTCCTTCATCCAGGAACAGCAGTTGTTAACGTGACTGCAAGCGATGCAGACGACCCCAACACAGCTAATGGAGAGCTCAAGTACACTTTGTTAGATGGACACTTCTTGCACGGAAATGAGCCTGCCTTCACAATCAACCCCAGATCCGGTAGGTTGCCGCAGTGATGGCCATCAAATGGATTATTAGGGGAACTAAGATGTCAATGCTAATTGAAGTTGTGCCTGAATCAGAGCTGACCTCAATGCTGAAACTTTGTGGTGCTTTGCAGGGATGATCATGAGCGCTGTAGACAATCTGGACCGAGAAACCAAGAGTCACTATGTGGTGGTGGTTCAAGCTCAGGACTTGAGAGGACTGAAATCTGGCAACACAGCAACCACCTTTGTAAACATCACCATTACTGATGCCAACGACAACATAGCGTCTTTTTCTATGTGTAAGAAACAAAGCATTACATCTTATATAACAAGTAATGGGAACATGCGTCAGCTTACATGTCATCATCCTTAATATGTGTTTTCTGCCCACAGCACATTATGTACTACAAGTTCCAGAGGATCACAAGCTGAATGAGCAAATCGGCACTCTGACATTGGAGGACAAAGATGAGATTGAGAATAAATTACCCTTGTTGACCGTTCAAAATGACTACAAAAATATATTCGGCTTTGGACTGAGCGATGAGAAAGATGGCAACCTCATACTCAAACAGGTAGGCAGCTTGTATGGAAACATGGTGTTGCAAATGTTATTAAATACACAAGCATGTGGGAGAGACATAAAAGAACAAAGACGTATATGCGGACGGGTCGCAAGATTGTCTGTTCCTAATAATAGTTATGCCAACCACTGGCAGCTATGTTCATACTGTTGGATGAGAAAAACTGGAGTAGGAAGGAGATTTGAATACTTCCAACCTAAACAAGAGTTCCTCACACTGAAATGTTCAAACCCCCAAATTAATAAGAAACTCCAACACAGATGAGCAAAAATCACATTATGGCACCACCAACATCCAAGAGCTGAGCAGTGGGATGATTCCCACCAATTTCATACATTTCACTGCACTGATATATTGACATTTTCCCAGCATTTTTGTTTGATTGCACCTCCGTGCATATCGTGCCACGACTTAGTCTGTAATTACACTGCAACATTTCAACCTGCAGCCACAAACGTGACATGTTTTTGCAGGATGACAGTTGAACCACCTCGTTCTGGTTGGGTAAGACATTTATGTTATAGCAGGTTCTCCTTTCCTGTATTGTACTCTCCAGATAAAGTGTTTAGGACATCAGAGAGCTGAAAGAGTAATCTAATGAAAGAGCCCAGTTGCGCCCATGCCGGCATGGAAGTGAATCGCAGCACAATCTTCTCCCTGCTCAGCTCGCACCTTCTCATCTTTCTCCCCGCCTGTGTTTACATGCACAGAGTAAGCCGGATATCGGCCCCACACTGGAAAAGGAATTATTCTTAAGCTGTTTAAAAGCGTCTGTGATACCTTGAGACTGATTATCCTTGTTGCCACGGATAATCCATTTAAGAGAATATTCCTGTCTACCTGTAGTGTTCCACTCACAGATGAAAGGAAAAAGACTGTTTTCTTAGCTCACTGGTAAGAAATGATAGTTCCAACGTGGTGTCTGCTGTTCTGTAATTGGCAACAGAAAGTTGAAGCCCAAGTTGTGTAAATGTATATGTAGAGTAATAATGTACAATAAGAAGTTAAAAAGTAACATTTTGTAGAACCTGACAAAGGCTGAACAAAATAATATGAGTGTGTAATATTTAACAAACACTTACAGTCCACCTTTTGTGTTAAAAACTGAGATTTCTAACACAGTCTCAAAAGAACTGTTGAAGGTCAAGATGTTTGTTATTAAAACCCTGATCCAGTAATTCAGAGACACTTTAGCAAAGCCACATAGTTTCAACTTCTATAATGCTTAATAAAAATGGATTATACAGACCAAAACTGTGCAGGTCCAGCCTTCCATATGTAATCTAGCAGATTTTATCTTTAATTCATTAACTGAATAAGTATATCTAGAACAATAGTAGTTTTTAGAACAATAATAATAAGAAGAAATGCACCAAATAAGTTACACCCATTTCCTGCCAACCCAGTGCAACACTGAGTTACAGACATTGTACAGATTTATCCAGTTCTGAGAAAGAACACTGACGCAGTCTCATTCCCAGCTTGATGCCTACACCTTTATGCCATTTTGCATCAGTTTATGAAGTACAGGGTACTTTTCTAAATTTTATACATGTTTTTCTAGAAATCACAGTGGTCACCTTTCAGTATTACCAAGCCATAGACCATGAAGCCAGATGTGTCCTGATGAAATGAAAAACAGAGAGAGAGAGAGAGAGAGAAAACAGCTAAAGTGCTTCAACACTTTAAGAAACTGCTGTGTACTGTGTACATCCTCAGGAAAAGTGCTTCAGCTAAACTGTGTGACATTTACAACCTTTTAACACCTGAACTCATTAATGATCCTTGGTGAGCAGACAGAGGTGAAATTTCTCTGAGGACAATAATAAGTGAGGAATCTTGTACACTAAACCAAAAAAGGTGCAAATGCAACATGTCCTGAAATGAAAGAACACATCGCCTGAGGATGAATCCCAACATGAAACACATCATCTTCAAATATTCATGCAGGATATAGTCAGGGGGCTTTAGGTAGTCAGAAATCAGTTTATTTGTCCATGATAACTGTTTATACAATAACAACATGTTAAATTAACATGTAGCACCATTAAAAGAAAAAGTTGTTCACTAATTTCCATCAACTCTGTCGTTTCAGGCTTTGGACTATGAGACAAGAGATACTTACACTTTTAACGTCTATGTCCATGAAAACTTTAGCCCAGGTTTTCCTGCAAACAAGGCAGAGAATGCAAACAGTGCAATCACCACAGCACAGGTAAGCACCACACATATCTTATAGGCTATATGCATTATACACAAACAAATTGTTTTTATGATCCTCCCTGACTTCCTGAAGCAAACCTGTTGTTTACCTGCAACACATATATAGGTAACCATCAGGGTAACAGATGTAGATGAACCCCCGGATTTCACCCAGAACGTCTACAACTTTACTGTGAGAGAAGAGCAGATGGTGGACAACATCGGATTAGTTTCAGCCACAGACCCTGACAAGCAGAAATCCATACGGTACCATTGCACTCTCAGTCTCCATAATTGCCAAGAATGTTTTTGCTGAAATCCTGAGTGTGGAGGAGTTGCTTTGCTCAACTCTTGCTCTTGTTCTGTAGGTACTCCATCATAGACGGGGACTGTCCTGTCAGGATCGACCCATACTCGGGTCAACTGTCCACCCTGAGGAAGCTGGACAGAGAGCTGAAGGCAAAACACACATTTGAAGTTGAAGCACAGGAGGAGCCATATGGTATGACACACTCATAAAAACTGCATTGCTTTATTAATCCCACTTCTTTTAAACAATAGATCCTCAGATAGAAAATTAAAACCATGTGTTTTTACTCTAACAATGGCAAAGTGCAGAGGGAGTTGCACAAGAAAGACCAAAAGAGACACAGTGTTCTCACATTTGCAGTGCAGCTCTTTTCTGGGTTGGGATGGGAGTGTAATGCATTAACAAGGATTTTTATAGACTTAACACACTGCTATAGCACCTGGTTGACCCACATGGGGAAGGGGAGAGCAAGCAGGAAAATCACATTAGTGTGTTTCTTTGTTCACTTGCTGCTTTCAAGCCAAACTCTATATTTTTAGATCAGCAATGAACGGAATCCAAAGATCTATTTTAGTTGCTTGTCACAATGTTTAAGGAACACAATGGTCCCTTGAGCTTGACAAGGTGTTCAATATACACTATTTATACTGTACTAAAGATAGTTTCAAAATCTCACAAGATTCTCATATTCATCAAAAGATGAAAATTGGAATGGAGCATTGCAGATGAAAAATAAATGTAAAAGGTGCTTTAATGTGACAAAAATAACTACCATGGCGACATCTCACATTTAAAGCCTTTCAGTCACTTGACCTTAATCACATCCATCAAAGACAGAGTTATGCACATTCAGTCACCTTTGTGGCTTATAATTGCTGGCTTAATGCCCATTTAGGCATATAACAAACAACCTGTGTGTGCTCAGTGATTAACACCTGATGGAAACATCAAATATTTATGAGCAAAATCCCCCAAATATATTTGAAAAATTGGTAAAAATGTAATTGTCTGAATGACAATTAAATTTTTCAGCTGTGAGAATTAAATATTCTGTTTAATTTTGGTGAACTTGACTTGAGAATCCATCCAGCAACAGAAAAAACAATCTGAATAAAAGATCTAAAGGGAAACTTGCATTCATTTCTCCCACAATCTCTGTTTTATCTCTTTTAATCTCTATTTATTTTCACAGAAAACTGAGTTTCACATATGTTGACTAAGATTACATCAACAGATTAAAGTTCCAGTGTTTGTTGTCTCCTCTAGCATGTTTAACTTTTTACAGGCTGATAGATCTTGTTAAAGTCTGACTACATTCAGCTTTATAAAAGCCGTAGTTAATGTTGCGTTGTTGGTCTGTCCTCTATAGGTTTGAAATCCAAAGCAAAAGTTAACATCATTGTTACTGACATCAACGACAATGCACCTGAGCTGGATGTGGGGGACGTCTACATGTGCGAGAGGGATCTCCCCAACACAGTGAGCAAAACGCTGTTCTTATAAATCCTTTTTTATTTATTGCACTCCCTGCATCTTTTAGGTAGAACTTTTGTAATTAATGTTTATAAAATGAAATAAATCGAATAACATATCATAGTTAAATGTGTGAAAGGGAACATCTGGCACTTTTAGTTTGCAGTTCTAAACTCTACTCTCTAATCTCCATTTTTTCAGGTCATAGGAATTTTGAGAGCAACAGACAAAGACGACCAACAAGCCACCTTCAATTTCAGGCTCGCCAGTCCAAGCTCCAACTTCTCAATCATAGACTACGGCAGTGAGTCTTTTTGTGCTCTGAATACATATTTACCTTTCTTTTCTTGGCTTTCTAAACAAGTAGAAGAGCTCGCACTGTCCTCTGCACACGTTGCTACGCAACAACTGAGACTCCATTTGTGCTGTGAAGGTAAAATTTGATGTTATTTTAACTTTTTAAAGCATAATTTGGTTCTCCAAACCACTTAGAGAACCTGTCTGGGCTTATCAACAGTGTCTTGGATACACAGCAGTAAAAGCAGAATTGAATGAAAGTGGGTCAGACTAGATAATGCTGATGATTTTAAAGCAACATGTTGTGTCAACATGTCCTGTTCCTTCAAAATATTTGTGCAATGAAATCAGTTGCAAATGTTTAAATGTGATAAGTCTTGCACTACATATAAATGTATGTATATGATATATATTGTATATTATATATATATATATA
>JBAMHX010000018.1:23310259-23320279 GCA_037177515.1 Pseudomugil tenellus | reverse complement strand
TATATATGGCTGCAACGTCACCGTGTCGGTTTAATCCATGAAGGCCTGCTGAAGCATGTTACTAACATGTTACCGACTGCTGGAGTCGAAGTCTAAAACCTCAGGTAGTCAGATGAAAGATTTAGGTGAAGTGTTAATATTTAATTTTAGGGAAACTTGAACTATGCTTAAAGAAAGATAAACAGAAAAAAAGGGCTGAACTTCCCTCATCCATTTCCACCGTGCTCATATCTGGGGGGGTTTGACACGCTGAACTGATGAAGGAAAGCAAGAAGACTACAGAGTGGAGCGAAAGAAAAGAGAGATGAGGCAAAGATGAAAAGGAGATGAAAGGAGGCAAAAGGAGGAGATGGGGAGCCGGGGATAAGTATAATAATACTGTTGTACTGTTAAACGCGGAGAGCAAGTACAAAGTAAAGGTAGCACGGGAGGATGCCGAGAGGACGATAAAGCTGCAAGGTAGGAAATGGTCAGAAAACAGGAGAATAAATTAGAGAAAACAAAGACAAGAAGAGAAGAAACTGCAACATGGTGGCATGACATGAAATGAAATGTTTAAATAGATTAAGGAGACTGACTGAAGGAAGGGACAAAGAGACGGGGGGTGGGGTGGGGGGGGGTTATAACTGTTGGTGTGAATCTGTGTTCATGCATGTCTCTGTGGACCAAAAAAAAGACCTTCAATAAAAAAAACAAACACACACACCTCAAATATTAAGTACTTGTACAATCGTCATTTTTTTTAGATCTTAAAATTTTAGATTAATCTTCACCATGCCAACTGATCCGACTGACAGGGTCAGTATGGACAGGACTTAGTTTTCAGAGCTGGAAAGTCACTGCTTTCATAGCAGACAGATGAGAAAATGTCAGATGGGTACGAAAAACAAGGACAAAATGTGAAGAAAAAGAGTAATGAGATGGCGAGAGCGAAGGAAGAGGTCTTGAGAGGACAGAGAGAAATATCCAGAAATGCAGAGAGACAGCAGAGCGAGTGAAAGATGAGATGGAGAAGAGGGATGAGATGAAGGGCAGACAGACGCTGTTTTCATCTTTTATTCACTTAGTTAAGGCTTCATCATCTGTAACCCCCCCCCCCCCCTTCACAAGGAATGTGTGAAAGATGGACGCAGTCTCAGAGGCTGACAAGAGAAGACATTTCAGAAGTTCCTTCAACCTGTTTTCTATCTGCCACTCTGCAGAAGGCCACTGCTTTTGGTCACAGAGGCTTTTTCAACATCCAAACAGTTTTCCGGAATCGTTGATGATAATTATCCACTGCTACAGAATCCGTGTGTGAGCTGAAACATTCCTAAAAGGCTTGTCCGGCTGAGTGAAACCCACATTCATCAAAGCACTTATTTATGCATCTCCACAGTACTTTGCATTTTATAGACTTTCCTCTAATTTACACGAAGCTTCGGAAATTTCACAAACTGCTTAGACTCACTCGGATACTTGAAGATTCCTGAACAGTGGAGCCATGAATCTGAACTGGAATAAAATGGATGAGTTCAATGTTCCAGACGGATTCATTCTCCTTTCACCAACACCGTCTAAAGTTCATTCTTAAATCTGAATGTCAGTGAAGTTCAGAGTTTTTTTATTTAAAGCTGAGCTGCTTTTTCTTGGTTTGAGAGCAGAAGGGTGTTTCCTGCCATTGTACTGGCTGAAATTCCTTCACTTGTTAAATATTGTGGAAAACGGCTCCCCCCCCCCATCTCAGCAGGAAACTTCTGCCTGCCAGGAATTCAGCTAATAACTGTATTGTTGGTCAGTTCTGCAGAAAAGACATTATTAGTCTTAACACATTTAATGGCTTTTAACCAAGTGATGGCTGATAGAGACTGATTGCAAACTCTTTAGCTTGCAAACTAGATAACTCTTCCTCCGGAAGACAGACGCTTTGGCTTTTTATACAGTCCAATCAACTAGTTTTAACATCCTGTTTTCTGTCATTTTTTGAATCCTAAATGGATCAAAGTAGCAGATATTCCCAAACCCTCCATCTGCTTTTCGGTTATGACTCTATTCTCACTGTTCTCATCTCATATGTTCTGTGTGAAGAGAGATTCAGCATTAGATCCCCTTCAGGATAAGATGTTTGATCCTTTTTTTCACATAGCACATTCATGTGTACACTTTGTGTATCAACATGCCGTGTTTTACAGACAGCACCGCAGCCCTAAGGGTGAATGGGCCGTTAAGTTTTGAGGACCCCAATGATTACAGTGTGGTTGTGCACATCAGCGATGGAGAAAAGAGCAGCGTCACCAGACTGGCAATCAAGGTCTCTGTGCATTTTCTATTTGTTCTTTTTTATGTGCTCCAATAAAGATCAAATACTAAATTATTTGTTGCAATATTTGGTGTAATACAACTTTTATAGAAGTAAAGTAGTGACAGATTTGTATTTTGTGCAACATGTAGTCGTGCCAGTGCAATGCCAGGAGGATTCCTGAACATTGCAGAGCTGGAGCTCGCAGGATGGGAGTCAGCGTGCACGCCCTGATAGCCATACTGCTCTGCATACTTACTATACTGGGTGAGTTACATTTCTCTCTTTTTTTCTTTTGCCGCATCTTTTTCTTCCTTCATCTCTAGTCTTAACTTTTTTTGCACACAGCTCTTGCAGAGGGTTTTCTGTTTTCTTGCTCTTAAAGCGACCAGAGAAACTTTCTTTTTCACTAACTTTTACCTCCTTAAAGTGCCTGTAAAGGGAATTCCACATGTTTCCAGGTCTGTAAAATCTGTTTACAAGTGTTAGAGAGTGCTAAAGCACATGCGAAAAAGCCTTTTGTTGTTCCAGAGGGAGCTGCATAAAATCTGATAAATTCCCTTAAGTGATGTCACTCTGCATGACTTAAAAAGAAAAAAATCTGGACTGGAGTTGTGGAGGCAGAAAGAGGTGGTCTTACCAAGCTATTTTTGCTTGTTAGCCATTAGCTGAGGCAAGTGAAAAAGACTGTGGGACAGCGTTTGAACGTTTTTACAAGGACATAAAAAGATTATCTTGAGTTTTACTTTCCTTTTGAAAGTTGATCATTGTATAACATTAGTGTTGATGATATGTGTGTTTATTATTGATACATTTCCTGGAAATACTCACCTTTTGCTGCTTGTGTGTGTGTCTGTGTGTGTGTGGTAGTTGGATAAATTTATTCAGCCAAAATGTGAAATTGTTCCAGTTAAGCTGCTTTTTCGTTTGTAAAGCAAAGTTATTTTGCTCTCAGAACATTGGATGTTTTTGGTTCATAAGCATTAGTGGACAACTTCTGAGTGTCTAGTGGTTAGAGACATGGACTTGGGACATGAGAGCTTTGTCTTAAGCCCTTGGACTGCACTGGAGGTGAACCACTGTGGGCTCCTAGCAGTGCCCTTCGTCCCTCAAGATGGGAAAAATACAGTTAACCTCCCACTGGGAATGAAGTATGCTTCACCTATAGACTGAATGGAGTCCAATAGCACCAAAACACAGATTATAGAGTAACTATAACAAGTCAGACTAACTCGTCTTCTTTGACACAGTACACCCGCGATAATTTTATTTTGTCTTACAGTATTTAGATGAATACATAGAAAGTATAGTAATGAAATTATAGAAAATATAATATAAATTAACTTGTCCAGGGTGTACGCCCGTTCCAGCTTCTTGGTTCCAGCTCCATGCATTCGTCCCATCCTCAAAATCTACCATCCTGCAACTTTTAGAAGCATGTCGTCTCCAACACACCTGAATCAAAAGGCTGAACTCCCTCATTTACGCGTCACTCAGCTTTGCACATTCCTGCCAACAAGACTTTTCCCCGGTGTGCTGGAAAAGGGTTTGGCATTGATTTAGCATTGAAAGATTAGACATTAAACAGGTCGTCTCCCCCCTCCCCCCCCATATTTAAATATTTTTTTTTAAAAAAGAAGGTCAGCTTAAGATTTTGGGTTGTACCAAGAACACCTGTAACTATACCTGTAATAATGAAGATTACGCCATGAGAAGTCAGTGAAACAGTTTTTTTTTTTTCGAAGTGCTTTCAAAACATTTTATTTATTATTTTGCTTACAGTTATGTTAACAACATTTCTAGGCCTTTCCTTGACTTTCTTTACTCTGTTGTTTTGACTTTAGAAGAACAAAATTGTAATTTCCTCCACTAAGGACGTTATGTTTTCGGGAGAGTCTGTCTGTCAGCAAGATAACTCAAAAAGAAATCGATCAATTTTCATGAAATTTGCAGGAAACTCTGGAAATGGAAACAGTAATTTTGAAGGTGATCCGGATCACCGTCTGTATTCTGTATTGTATTGAAGTGTTCTTTAACACAGCGAGATATGGACATGTAATCACAATATGATGGAGAACTGTGAGCTTGGTGAAGGTTTGTGCTCTCTGAGTGCTTTTTTAGTTACATCAGTAGCACAATGTTATGAGGAAAACAAAGCTCAAGTTCCTGCCTCAGGTTTTACTCATCACTGGCTCGGTAAACAACTTAAATGCACATTTGTACGACTAAATCACCTGATGAATGATTGGTTTTAATCTTTTACCTATAGTGAAGGTGAATTTATTTCTTCTAAAAAAATCTGATCAAAAACAACACAACGCTTTGAATGCTGTTTTTCCTTAGGAGGAAGGTGTGAACGTGTAACATCCATCATGGATACTAAAATCTACTGCTGAGTGATTGTATTGTGCACAAATTAACTTGCTATTGCTGTGCAATAAATAGGATTTGTGTTTTGTGGGGGAATTTCTCCCCTCCTGGTGTTGTTAGTTTTATGAATAATGCAGTGGCGGATGTGAAAATAATGCCCACGGTCGTGAGCTCAGTATTCTCTTTGAAACCTTCGCCCCCCTGCTCCTCTTTTTTCTGGGAAATAGAAGCACTTGTCATGTTATATGAGAGGCACAGTGGAGACAGTTGGCCAAACATGAGGGAACTGAAGTTGGAAGTTAATGTTGCAGCGGGATGGAGACGGAGAGACGGGGAATAAAATGTTTATCTAGACTTAGATATCAGATGTTGAGACGGGTGAAACCAGCGGAATACAGGCGAGTAAGACGGAGATCTGATGTTAAATGAGTGACAGAGAGACAGAAAGAGGTTAAAGATGGAAAACGTTGGCGAGGAGAAATGTGGGAAAAGCAGCAGAAGAATAGCAGTGGTAATGAGGAGAGTTTATCAGCTCTTTAGGTGCCGTCTGCTTATCAAACACCACCAAACACTCAAGCTATTAACTATTAATACACTCCTTCACTATCGCGCTACTTTTCCCTTTCATTTTTCCTTCATCTCTCTCTTCCTCTCTCGCTTTCCCTCTGGGTCTCTCAGTCTCTCTTTTTGCCTTCCACCCTTCCTCTTTCTATCTCTCTTTCTCTTTATCAAACACCCCCAAAGCAGGCAAGATTAACTATTTAATGCACTTGTCATTATCTGTCAGTACCCAAAGCAATTTCCCCTGCTCTCCATTCACAGGCACATTTTCTCACATGAAGTCAGGTTTGACACAAGGAAAGAAATTTTCTCAGTCATCTTCAACAAAGAGAGGGCTCCTTCTTCTTTTTTCCCTTCTCTCTCTCTCTTCTCTTGTCCCTCTAAGTCTGATATCTCCAGAGCTTATTAAACTGCAGAGCATGTGTTGTAAAAGATTAATCTGTTGGTTTCCCATGCAAACTTAAATTAGTCCCACTCGTCCTCAACTAAAAGGCATTGCTAATGCTGCCTGTCCACTGAGATAGAAAGAGGTTTATATCAAGACTCAAGCTTAGGGCCTAATCTAATGTCAAATGTATCCTTCCTCCTCTCCTTCTCTGCTCTTCTGTCCTCACTCTGGATTTCTTCACCCAAAAGTCTCCCATTTCTCCCATTTCCTCCTCCCTCAGCTAGCAGCTGCTTGCCTCATTTGTTCCTTCTGTTCTCTTGTTTTCTTCACTTCCTCCCTCCTGCTTCCTTATCCTTGTTCTTTAAGGCTGCTCTCTAAGGAAGCGCAAGCAAGAAAAACTTTATTCGGTTCCTCTTGGAACATTTTCTAAATGAAGTTTGGCTTCATGCAGCGTTCAACTTTTTATTCATTGTTTTTTTCTTTAGACTTGGAAGCTGACTGTTTCATAGCAAGCTGTTTAACCCAATCCCACAGCAAAACCTTTCAGTACATGAACAGTTAGGAGCACAAATATTCCCACAGATTACATAATTAATCATCACCAAAGCTGAAATAATTGATGAACATTTTGCATACTTTATCAGAATAAGGAATTAAATCATCTTTCACATTTCAAGATTATTTGCTTGAGTGTTTGCAAGTGGCAGAAAATGTAAAGATTTGGTGGTAACATATTCTGATGTGCTGGATTTTGATTGATAAATGTATCATTTTGATCAACCTCTACCATGTTGTATGACAACCAGCACATAGCTGCAATCAGCCTGCTGAAAGCAGTGCAACACGACAGGTTTTCTTGGCTTTATTGATGAATAAACTGTCAAGCCTCTGCCAAAACAGGCTCCCCTCTCACATTCCTTTTCTGAATCCCAGAAATAAAACCACACAAGCAGATTGTTACTGGTTTCTGGGCGTAAAAACAAACCAGTGGATTTTAGATGCAAGTGAAGTTTGGTTCTGATGATGACAGAATCCAGACTGTAATTCTTATTAGCATCAGCATCCTGAGTCTCAGCGTCCTCGTACGAGGGCATCATATGTCCGGTCGTCTGCACCATTATGCTCATTTCTGTGTAACTGAAACTTGTTTAACATTTACACTGAAGACCAGGGGGTGTCAGAAGAGCACTTTTCCCATTTAAAATGATTTTCCATTGAAGTCATATATTAAAATATATACAATCATGTATATAATTGCAAATCTTCATCAGGTCCTCCTTATTACAAATAGCAAGAATACATGAAACGCAAGTCACAGTGAAGCTCAGGTCTTATCATGATATTTACAGTTTTTATGTATGCTTGACAGCTTTATATTTTGTTCATGGCCTGTGCCTTCATATGATTTCCTCCTTATAAAAAAAAAAAACTGCAAATCAGCAGATTATTTAAAAAACTATCTGTGGTTAGGATGGGTTGGTTTTGTTAATGTGGGATGTGATCTGTGGCCTCCTGTGACTCATTGAATAAACATTTAACCCTGTGGCTGCCATTCTTCTCCCATCTTTGTTCCTGAAAACTTTAAACACACTTTGTCGGTTTAGAATAAACAAACTTCCAGTTTAGACTTTTTTTTTTATTGTTCCTTCACCTCTTGGCCCCCCTTTCTCTCCTTGTAGCTGTTTATTTCTCCGGCATCTGCTTAGAGAGATTCTCCTTCCTTTGCCAACCGCCTTGTTTTCTTATTTCCACTTCCCCCCTCTGTTTACTGAATCTTTGTTCCTGTTTCTTCTTCTTCCTACCCATATCTCTTTTGTAGTTTTTGCCTGCTTTCCTCTGGCTGAGTAGGTTCACTACAAGTTTTCTTGACATAGGTGACTCACTTTTGCTTTATGTTAGTGCCTCTTTTCTCACTTGCTTCCTGGACCTCATCTGTTTTGGTTTTCTGGTTATCTGCGTTTTCTGGTATTAAAGAATGTGTGGAACTATGCTTTCTGTGTTCTGTTAATACCTGCACTTGTTCTCAGTACCCAATTACTTCCTCCGTGAATCAGACATGTTGCAAAGAGATTTTGAGCTTCACATCTGTCATGTCTCCTAAATAAATTTTTTATTTGCATCATTTACTTGTTCCCCAGATGCTGATTTGAAATGCTGTTCCAAACTGTTTTTGCTTACTGTTTCATTAATCTCGAAATCTTTTCTTTGAAAAAAGACAAAAATTTTTTAACAGTTTAAGATGCAGCTGAACATGCTCTTAAGTAGGATTCTGAAAATAATGAGAATTAATGTATTCCACCTCTGCTCTTCATAGTCATAGTAATCCTGTTCGTGATGAGGAAACGCTACCAGAAAGATTCTCTCGCCAGCATGAAGAACAGCGGAGAGATTCACGAGCAGCTGGTCACATACGATGAGGAGGGAGGAGGCGAGATGGATACTAATGGGTATGTATGTGGTAAAGAAGCACCACAGAGAAGCTTTTCAGCAAATCTTTTTTAACCAGAGAAAGATCAACTGAACGGCTTAGAATATTTGTTTAAAGTTTGAAAATAATCACAATGGATTTATTTAACCTCTTAAATGTTTTGCTATTTGTCATGATACAACCTGTGCAATGGAAACACATCCTAAAGACACATTTCTCCTCCCTTACCTACGTAAATGGAGACTTCCTTTTCAAACTATATGCATCCATACGTTGCCATGATAGTCAAGTCAATTCATCCACTAGATTGCAGTGCTGAGTTCAGAGTTCATTTCCCGGGTTTTTACTGTTCCCCTCGTCTTCATCTGTATTCATCTGTTTATTATTTCATTGCATTCTTCCTTCTGCTCCTCTTCTTCACTTGCTCCTTTTGAAATGAAAAAATGAAAAATACTTTATTAATCCCAGAGATAAATTCAAATTCTGTATTTAATTTGGTTCAGCAGGTTATGGTTTTAAGCTGGGACACGGCAGGATGTTTTCCACATTCTTTTCTGACTCGTGTAGAACTGGTGCTGGAGAATTGACATATTTGTTTTTAGCAGGTCTTGGGAACTCTGGGACTGACACCATCTGGACCTGCAGCCTTATTCTGGTTCAGTTTCATCGGTTGTTTCATGACTTGATTACAGAGGGAGACGGAGGGAGTGGAAGTTGAGACAGAGGAGGTTTCAGACAGAGTGGAGGTGGACGCAGAGAAGGTTTCAGACAGAGTGGAGGTGGAGGCAGAGGGGGTTTCAGACAGAGGGGAGGTGGAGGAAGAGGGGGTTTCAGACCGAATGGAGGTGGAGGCAGAGGAGGTTTCAGAGAGAGTGGAGGTGGAGGCAAAGGGGTTTCAGAAAGAGTGGAGGTGGAGGCAGTGGGGGTTTCAGTAAGTCCTGATGTGGAGGGAGATGAGGTTGTGTTGAGGTCTGGGACTGAGCTGCAGATTGACAGAGTAGAGGTGTGACAGCAAAGCTGTCGGCTAATGGGGCTAGCATGTAGGCTTATTTCAGCTAGCAGTTCCATGTCTCTGAGCAGAACTTCTCTTTTACAGTAACATGTCCAGGATGACACCAACGCTGGTTAACTAGTACTGCAACTCCACCTCCCTTTAGTTTTCCACTGAGTTGTTTATTGCGGTCTGCACGGAGCATCTTGAAGCCGTGTACAGATGCATTACAATCTGGGATATGTTCCGTTAGCACCCGGTGCTCGTCAGTTTTGTTAGCTTGCTATCTAACATTACTCATCACAACATTTGGAAGAAACGGTTTAAATGTCCACCATTTTCTTGCTGCGTCACTCCTGCCCTGCATCCTCTTCTCTTTCTTTTCAACTCAATTGGTATTTGGGGTGTTATTTTACTGATAATCTTGAATTTGGAGAGCATTATCATTTGATCTCAGTGGTAAATAAGTCTAGTTGCTATGGAGACTAGCAGTGACTCACAGTGACTTACAACTTTTGCAAGTTGTGTGTTTGCTCTGTGCAACTCAACCCTGTAGTATTGTTCTGTTTTTTGCCTCAAGTAACAGAAACAGAGAAAATTACATACGTGTCCAATGCAGGAGATGGACCTGTCCGTCTGTGGTCCCGTCTTCTGTACGGAGTATAAATGGGCCTTTAAGGGAATGTGGGACTAAAGTCATCTAAACTTAAGCTACAATATGCTGCATGTTTTAAACAGACTAATAGCATAAATGGAGTAGTAGATTTAAAATGAATAAAGAAATTAAATAAATCAGTATGTGCACTGGCTTCAGTTGAAGTGTAGTATAAATCTAATGCATTATTTTTATGTCACGCTCTGTAAAAGTAACTCAAAAACAATGCAAATTTCCAATATTAAGGACATACAAGATATAAAATATCTCCAAAATGGTAAATGGTAAATGGCGTTCACTTATATAGCGCTTTACTTTCATCTCTCGATGCCCAAAGCGCTTTACAGAT
>JBAMHX010000018.1:23265787-23280005 GCA_037177515.1 Pseudomugil tenellus | reverse complement strand
TATCTATCTATCTATCTATCTATCTATCTATCTATCTATCTATCTATCTATCTATCTATCTATCTATCTATCTAGTGAAATTTCTCTGGATGTGGGGGAATGTCATTCTTGGTAAGGAGAGTAAGATGCTCTGAATGGCTGAAAGAACAGAGTAAGAAAAGAGTGAGAGAGAAGATATAGAAGGAGAAGTGAAGGGTAAAAGCTAAAAACATTAGCAATCTGCTAATGTTTTTGGTTCCAGTATTGACTAACACTGGCTCCCTCTGACTTTAGCACACTCACTCTTCATTGTCCTCTTCACTTCATTAGCTCTGTCATTTCAAAATGAATGTATTGGCCCATCTGTTCAATGTCAACATGATGGATAGATGGTTGGATGTGAAAAGTATGAAAAGGATAAGATTTAGATTCATTCCTAAAACCTATTAAATTCTAAAACTTTTCCCAAATAGAAACTCCTCCATGTGGACCGGTCCCTTATTTACAGCTCATTGCAGGACTATTTAAACTCACAGAGAACCATATCTGCTTTAAAAATTGTGGCACACTTTCAGATGTCTGTTGCTGCTGCAAAGGCATTGTGTGCACCTAAGTTAAGGAGAGAATCACTGTTTTCCTGGGTTTTTTTTAGGAAATTTCAAAGGACTTTGTTTTAATTTGAAAAGTAGTGGAAAACTTTATCCATCAATCTTTTATCTGGTCATTCAGTGCAGGGTCATGAGGGGGATCGAGCTTATCCTGGCAAGCTGGAACCTTCTTGTTGAGAAGCAGCTGTGCTCATGACCACAGCTTCAGAAAACTGAGACATTTTAATTGTAGAAAAAATACAAAGAATTTGACGGATTATTGACCTCTAATTCACAGAAGCCACTCTGATGGTGTAGGCAGTGGTTAAAGCTTTCTGTCTGCTGGGAGGTGTGGGTATGTTTGCGGGGAACACTCGTCATACAGAGGAGGAGGAGTGAAATCCTGGCCTATAAATAAGAACAATAACATCACACTTTTCACATTTTAAATATGGACAAAGAGAGAAGGGGCTGTCCTTTTGCAGACACGCTTCAGAAATTATTGAAAGAAAATGTCCTAAATAACAAGAAGATTAAAAGATAAAAGCTACTAAAAGACCAGAGTGGGAACAAATCTGCACAAGATTAGTTTGAATGCGCATTGATCTGAAAGAAATTGCGGAGCTGATACCACCTGATTAATTAATAATAATAAATGATAAGAATTAAGGAAAGGGGTGTGACAACATTTTACCTTCATAAGCAGCCGGAGATGGATGGACTTGCACTTACTGCATCATTTCAACACATGCCATTATGTTATGCAGCATCAGGATATATAAAAAGGTGTTGGTACATGTGTGTGAGGCTCCAGAGGGGAAAAGGCTAACACAGCAGAGTGTGTGTTTTAACATGATTAAACACCACCTCTCCCTCCTCTTCCTCCTTCTATTTCATCATCTACTCTCCTCACCTGTCATTTTCCCTACACAGCACTTCTGAGAAAGAGGCAGAGCGAGCGGAAGTGGGGAGGAAAGACTTAAAAGGGCTAGACATCGATTCCCAGACTAAGAGCGAGACAGACGCAGTGTGAGTTGAGGAGGGTCAAGGAGGAAGAGATCAGTGCTGTCATTCAGAAAGGAGACATCCATCTGAAATGGCTTTCTGTGATATGATGTTACAACTACTTTTGCTTTCATTTATGTGACTGCTGCATTGGCTCCGGCGCTGCCAGGATGGGACGTAATCAAACTTCAGCAGCAGGAAAAAATTAAAAAATACAAACAAATAGAAGCCTTGCAGATTGTTTCCAGATAGTTAGAAATAAGTAGATTTTCAGCAAATCATACAGATGATTTTTGAGAGATGCTGATTTAAAAACAGCTTCTGTGTGATATGATATGAAGCATAAACCTGCGGCACAGTAATAAAAAGGCAATACACCTTTCCACATGATGTGCAAAGCCGAGCCGAGTGACATTTTCCCCAAAACCAGGAAGTGTTTATGGTCTGGAAGGTTGCTCAGCTGGGCGTGTGGTTGCATGTCCAACTCTCAGTGGACAACTCTGCGTTTTCTTTTCTTCAGATCCAACCAATTTCACAGCTTTTGCATGTCTCGTCAGGCCAGAGGTGAAAATGTTGTTGCAGCAAAGTGTAAAATGGAAGTAATGAGAGAAAAGGATGTTTTAAATGTGCAGGGATGCTCAGCCTTTGCTTTCTGTTCTTTTCAGTTCTTTTCTTAGAGATTCTCCTGCATAGCGATGATTTTTAAAAGAAAATATGTTTTTGTCTGGTTGCTTTTTTTGGCCCAATTCAACCCAAATTTGAGATTTTATGCTGTGATGAGAGCATTATGAAAAAATTTTTTAAATAATTTTACACTATCAATGTCAGCCAAGTTTGTTCATTTATTAACTGTTTATATTGTGACTCTTCAAAGCGGTTGCTTGAGCCTGATGAAAGAATAGTCAATGCAAAAGTGCTCGCAAAGCAGGGGCTCTAGGTAGATTTCATCGGATCCTCACCACAGCTGGACCCTAACAAAGATACCAGACAAGAAGAAATCCATCCACACACTGGGAGGTGAATGAGTGTCGCAATAATTCTCCCAAAACTGGACCATCTTGTTCTGATGTGACCCAACTGTCTGATTTCTGCTCATCCAGACTCCTGTTGATGAACTTCCTCCACAATTCATGGCTGGATTTAGCCTGTTCTCTGAATCTAAGCTGTTCATTCTCCAATAAGAACTGCTTCCATCACGGGCCAATCATGACCTGAAGGGTGTGTTTATTGAGCAATCAAAGCTGGATGACTAACCAATCACAGCAGGATATCTGCAGCCATCGGCAGGATTTGTCTCC
Organism: Pseudomugil tenellus; assembly: GCA_037177515.1. Taxonomy (NCBI): domain Eukaryota; kingdom Metazoa; phylum Chordata; class Actinopteri; order Atheriniformes; family Pseudomugilidae; genus Pseudomugil; species Pseudomugil tenellus. The sequence continues at coordinate 23,277,136 of JBAMHX010000018.1, read as the reverse complement.
AGTTTGGTTCGCAACATAGATGTGCCACATAAACTCTGGATTTGTATGATTCCTGTTTACTCTAAGAGGGGATGGAAACACTTCTTAGTAGTTCTGCAGCTCTGTGCAGTGACACAACCAGACCAAAGCAGAACTAGTGAATCTCCAGGGCCTCAAGTGCACCTGTTCAGACAGACAAACAGCAGAGAAATCAGAAAAGGCTTTCCTTCATCTGTGTCTCCAGTGCTGCAGTAAAAAACATTGATGCAGATATCTGCATATCAAGTCAAGCTTAATATTAAATAACAGGAAATATAACATCAGACAGACTTTGTTTCACTTCTTATTCTGTTCAGATGGGTTATTCATTTCCTTTTATAACTGTGGTGACATAAATAGCTAAAAGACCGCAGCAGGGCATCAGAAAGAAAACTGATTTGTTGCAGTCTGATCATTGCTTCAGGGTCCTTTACACTACCTGATGCAAACAGGACAAATAAAAATGTTCCTTTACTTCTTTATCATCCAGTGAAGACTTTATCTTTTCTGCTGTTTTCACAATTTTACATTCAAAATCACGTATAGCTTGTCAGGTATTTTTTTCTACAGGAGGACCATACGTATGCACACTCCTCCTTCTGCATGTAGTTTTAGTCTTCAATCCACATCATTTGATGCATCTCATTCCAATCTTGTCTGATGAGATGAAGGCACCTACACGTAGAGTAAAAAACGACTGTACTGGAAATAACTTGTTCTTGCTCGTCAACACAAACAGAAACTAGCAAAAACAGCAGACAGTCATGATGCAAGTCTGTGCTTTTCAGCCTGCATCTCGAGGCACCAAAAGCCTTTTTTCATCATATTTTTCCATGTTAAAAGATTTTTCACCTGCAGTGGAGGCTGTTGGATTCAAAAGAAACCATAAAGACCCCTTGAGGCAAATTTAGAAATTAATTGGGCTCTCAGTCATCTAATTTTCCTCAGATTAAAAAACAAAAAGGCTGAATCTCATTACAACTGGGCGTTTCATTGTAAGGCACAGAGTGTAAACAATCCAAAGTGATTCCAGAAATGGGTATGAGCACAAACTCTAAAGCCTGATCAGGGTTTCCTTTTTCTTTTTGTGGAATAAATAGCTTTGTGCTGACAGAGCAGATTTATGTGCAGACTTGCTGGGTAAACCTAACGCTTATTATCTAAATCCGAATGATCCCCTCATGCGATGTGTGTTAATGTCATCATGACCACGTTTGGTTAGTCAGTCAGTGGTTGTTTATGGAGATAAACGACTTGAACAAGTAGTCACAACAACAACAACAACAACAACAAGGGACATGAGAAGATAAATGAATTAAAAGGGGCTGGATGATTAAACAAGTGGAAAACAGGAATATGGGCCAGCAGGGTGTGATAATCTGTCTCTCTGCCAACAATCCCACAGAGGAAAGGGAAGGAGGGAGATTAAGGGGAAGTATGATGTATTCTGACCCATATTCTCTCACACACACACACACACACACACTGATGTCTTGTGACCCATATTCTACCTGATCTAAATACACAGTTCGATTGAATACTGATACGAATGAGGTGGAGTGCTGCAGTCGGTGTTTAGGAATGAATGCACTGAAACCCTTCAAACGCCACCAGAATATGACAATTATATAACTGGTTAACTTCCATTTGAGATGCAGCACAGCGTTCTTTGAGGTTTTGGTTTCAGCAGATCCCAGCAGCCTGCTGGATGGTGAATGCTATTTATCTTTCACACTCAGCTGTGGCATCCAGAAACACTCTGCAGTAAAAATTAGTCAAGTTTGAAGTTTAGACTGATGAATATTAAATACCTTCTTCATTCTGCAGCAACATTACGAATGTGTAAAGAAATCCCATACGGTCCTAGCTTTAGGAAATAATACGGTGCATTTCAACAGCTGAGCTGTTAATTGGTTCAATGAAGCAGAAGGACTAATACCTTTCAACAAATCAATAAAAATGAACAAATATCAGCTTTCTGTAGCATAGCAGACTGCATATGTAGCTATCGAGCTATTTGCTTGTTTGGCTGAACCCAGTAAAGTTCATGATGCTTTGTTCTGCCTTCATCACTCATTTCATACCAATCCAACTGCCAATCATCCTAACAAGCTGCCAAGTTTAAAGCAACATCAGGGAAGTGTGTGTCACACTCGCACAGGCCTTGCAGATAGAATCGCTGAACACATTCACATTTCAACAAGCCAGAATTTTAAAAAATAAGATGTTTGATCTGTTCTGAGTTTACTCTGGTGGGAGTTACGTTGGTCTCTTTCTGCTCTCAGCTGGCCTCAAGTATGAGCTCCAAACTGGCCAGTCCAGTAAACAAACAGGATTACAGGATGGTGATATAATTCAAAGAGAGAGCAAGGTGATGGGTGTGCGTTCATGCACTGAAAACAAACACCTCACAGCAATCTCAATCAAATACAGCCAGAATTAAACGGCATTTTATTCATTCTTAATTTTCCACCTTTTGTTTGCCAAAAGTTATTCTGTCAAAACTACTATATGAAAAGCTATATATTGTGCATGTTATTTGCAGGACAACAAACTGGGAGGCAACTGCTTGGGAGCCAATCAGAGTATGAGTCTGAAAAGCCACAGATGAGAGATGTGGAGGTCCAAAATGCAGGACTGCAAACCAACACACAGGATTTATCCAATGAAAACAAAAGTGCTGCAGTGGCAGAATTAATAAGACTTGAACTCCAAACCAGCTTGCATAATACCAGAAACTCAGAAACAATTCAAACAGAAAGACCAAGGCAGAAGTATTTATACAACTAAATAAAGAGCAAGTGTGATCATTCAGAGACACAAACCAGGTGTAACAAAAGAAGGTGTTCAAATCGAATCAAACTTTATTTCTGAAGCAATTTTTCCCAGAAGAGGCAACACAGAGTGCTTGACATAAAAAACAATTAAAATAAAGAAAGCCTTCAAATAAAACAGTAATTTAAAAACACACTCACCCACACACTTACACACACATGATCCACCAGCTCTTGCATTTCTCCACAGCTCTGACGTCTTAACATTTCCCATATGTTTTTACCTTTTGCCACAGTTATTTCACATTGCTGTAAAGTGGGGACACTGTGGCCTAAACTTAATGTTTCAGGCAGAATAACTGTTGCCTCCCACAGTAAAAGATTAAATAACTCTTTGGATCACTCTAAAACTGTATCTGAAGATCATATTGATATATAAAGTTGAACATTAAACAAGATGAGACGCTGAAATGTGAGTCTGTGCTGAACGCATGTCTGATGGTCCTGGGGTGTAAACCAGAAGCTTCTGCAGCCAGTGGAACAAAGTGCAGATGTACTGGTGCATCTAGTGACACATTTTTAATGTTGTTAAGGTCACAGAGAGCTATTTTTTTTCCTTTATACAGATGTTTATCTTTAGAGGTTTTTCAGTTTTCAGTTTTTCTAATTTTCTCTCTAAGAAAGAAGATTCAGAAGGATCTTCCTCATATTCATCTGTCTAAGCCTGTTCATGCTCCTTTACACACGTAAACAGTGTGAACATCACTGCCCTCATGTTTCCATGCATCCTTTATGTTGCCATGTTATTAGTCAGCTCATCCACTAGTTGGCAGTGATGAGTTCAGAGTTCTATTCCGCGCTTTGACACCGAGTGGGGGCTGTAACTGAGGACACATTCACACAGTTTCTCTGTAAATACTCCCACCACATCTGCAGTTGTTGCTGTTGTTGTCATCCTTCTGCGTCTACATTTTCTTCTTTACTTTTTGTCCTTTTTACAAGCACTGTGATTACTGGTTAAATGAAAAGGATTCTTACTCCAACCAAATTACATGACAATATCTGTCTGCATATCCATCTTCTGCAATGCATATAAGCAGCCCTCAAGCCTCCTTCTTCCTCTGCTTCATAGTAACATGATGGTTTAATTCTCAATGATCTGTCTCCTTCAATACCAAAACACTCCCAGGAAAATTCAGACAGAAAAAGGAGGGAGGGCAGCAGGCAATTCGGGAAGTAGAGAAAGAAGGATGTGCGTGTCCGAGAAATATTCTGCTTGTGCCGCCTGTGGTCCTTTTACCTGTCAACGGTAAGGTCAAGACTTTTCCAGCATGTTACCCAAGTGAGGAGATAATACTTGTTATTGGATGTCGCATCCACAGACCCTCCAAACAAAACTGGCTGTTGTGATCAGGGCACATTACCAGTCTCTCTCTTTTTCCAGTTATATAAATTATTAATTGCATTTGTACAAATGTTAAAGGGAGCAGTTGAGAAAATCTAATTATTTTTTATTTATTACAGCAGAAAAGCTTTACTCCCTTCCAGGTACACATAGTTTTACTTAAACTCATGCATATTCAATAGAAACTGTCTTGTTTAACTTGAGTCTTTCTGAAAGGGATATTTTTAGTGTCAAAACAGCACATGTGATGAAAGAAGAGAAAAGTACTTGAATGGAATCAAGTGGAACACTTCTGTTGGCCAGCAAGGTTGAGTTTCTGATTCTAAACATACTAAATTTCCCCACTGCATGTGCATGATTCCTATCATCTAACATTAATATTTCTTTGTTTCAGCTAAACTGTCATGAAGACATTCTTACGTGTCTCTTGTGTAAAACAAACCTGCAATGTTCATGGAACAACAACAAAAACATCTGAAGTAGGCCTATTATTTTTTTCTGAAAAGTATAATCATAATAATAAACATATTGCTATGGACTAATAGAACCAGCTGGGAGGTTAATTAGTGTCTGCGCTTGTTGATGCAAATCCAGCATAGGTCAAAGTCACTATTGGTCTTTCAGTCCCATGGAAAATGGGAAGAAATGTGAGTCATGTCTGAGAAATGAAAAATTTGTAGTATAGTACTGCTGTTTGGTATTGTAACCAAACAGCAGTTTCAGGTATTTGGTATTTCAAATAAGAAATCCACAACATGTAGCCTTTACTTAACCCTTTAAGGCTCCATCAATGACAAAATGCTTTAAAAATGTCCCATTTTTTTAGTATGAGGCCTTTATTTTGGAGTTCGCCCAACCAGTCTACGTGTTTTGTGTCTCCTGAGTGGATTCTCCGGGAGTACGGAGTATCTGACCCTGTTGTGCAAGCTGTCCAGTCTCTGTATGATCGTTGTCAGAACTTGGTCTGCATTGCCGACAGTAAATCAGATTAATTAATTAATTAATTAATTTAATTAATTAATTTAATTAATTAATTTAATTAATTAATTTCCAGTAAGTTGGACTCCGCCAAGGCTGCCCTTCATCACAGATTCTGTTCATAACCTATATGGACAGGATTTCTAGGTGCAGTTGAGGTGTTGAGGGGATCCGGTTAGGCGACCTCAGAATTCTACTTTTTGCAGATGATGTGGTTCTGTTGGTTTTATATGGTTGTGAATCAGCACCTCCAAATCCAAGACCATGATCCTAAGCTGGAAAGAGGTGGAGTGTCTTCTCCTGGTGGGGAATGAGGTCCTGGCCCAAGTGGAGGAGTTCAAGTATTTCTTGGGACTGCTTGTTTATGAGTGAGGGAAGGATGAAGCATCTGCACTAATGTCAGAGGGAAGTTTAGCAGGGAGAGCCTGTGTGTGTGTGGCTGCAACCTGTCCCTGATTGCAGAAATGATTGGGTACAGGTAGAAGCAATTGAGGTGTGGCAGGACTTTCTTTCTAAAGACTCTAAGGATGGACAGAGAGGAGAGGAGTGGACAGAGAGAAGGACAGACAGGACCAGAGGCTACAGCCGTAGTCACAGCCTGAGGAGCCAGGCAGCGCCCAGGCTGTGCCAAGGAGCGCTGGGCGTTGGGTCCACTGTGGAGACGTCGGGTCCCAGAAGGAGGTACCAAGCTCCAGAGGTGGAGGCGCTAGGCGCCGAGACACCAGGTCCTGTGTGGAGGCGTCGGGTCCTAGAAGGAGGTGCCAGGCTCCAAGAAGAACGTGCCAGATGGAGACACCGGGTCCAGGAAGGAGGTGTCGGTTCCACAGAGGTGAAGGCGCTAAGCGCCATGGCCAGGATGGAAACGCCAGGACCACAACGGAGCATGAGTGAGGACGCTGTTCGTGAGACCGACGAGGAGGAAGGAGCCAGTGACAGGACATGTTGGCGAAGCAGAGGAGGGGGAGCATTCAACAATCCCCCTACTTCAAGCTAAGCTCTGTTCTGGTCTGTCGTGGTGAAGAAGGAGCTGAGCCAGAAGGCGAAGCTCTCGATTTACCAATCGATCTTTGCTCCTACACTCACCTATGGTCATGAGCTGTGTGTAGTGACCGAAAGAACAAGATACCGGCATCTGAAATGAGTTTCCTGAGCAGGGTGACTGGGCTCTTTCTTAGAGATAGTAGCTTGGTCATCTGTGAGATCAGACTAGAGCTGCTGGTCCTCCACATGGAGAGGAGCCAGATGAGGAGGCTCAGGCCCCCGGTTAGGATGCCTCCTGGACACCTCCCTGGTGAGGTGTTCCGAGCACGTCCCTGCAGGAGTTGGCCCCGGGGGAGACCCAAGACACGCTAGAAGGATGAGATCTTTTGGCTGGCCTGGGAACGCTGGCAAATGTGGCTCGGGAGAGGGAAGTCTCTTTCCTTTCTTAGACTGCTTCTCCTGTGACCCAGCCCCAGATCAGGCAAAAAAAATGGATGGATCAGTGATGTCTTTATTTGGCCCAGTAACAAAATTTCACAGAACAATAAAAGAAGGGGGGTATTTCTAATTTATTTGACCAGAATTGTGAGCAAAGTTTTTTCCAGAAAAAGCTAAATGTCTCAGAAACTGTATACATCCCATAAGCCATGTTGTGTTTTCTAGTACCAAAGAAGCACTACGTAACTTTTCGACTTTAAAACTCACATCTGGACCTTTTCATGGCACAGTAATATCGTTATTACATAACATATATCATTTACTACCCAGGAGTGTCCAGAGGTTCAGCAACTATATAATAGCTTCCAACACTTGCAAAAGGACATAAGCACACTGACGGTTTGAGCACAGCATGACTGATTCAGCAAAGAAAGGCACAAAGACGTTATTGGAGGAACAGAAGAAAAGAAAAGAGAAAGGGGCAGAATAAGAGTGAACATAAGACTGTCTTTTATTGTCTATAGAGAGCTCACAGTGTTGGTAGGATTTATAATGAATGGTGAATTAGCAGGCGATCTGTCCTGTAGGAGTTCTGTACAGTACCATTAAAGTAATGCTCCACAACTTTCAGACCTTAAACTTTGTGCTTCTTTCTAATTTTGATGACAAAATGTAATTTATTTTGTACATTTCTTGAACTCTTTTGTCCCTGCAGCATTTGAAGCTGGAAAACAATACTTCATTTGTCTTTTTAAATAAATGTTGAATCCTTTCCTGTCATCATGGCAACAGGCTGCTTAACAGAAAAGATAAGATGTGCAAATGTCCAAAGTTAAAAACATCTCATACATTTTATGCTTCTGTTCATTCTGCATGGTAACATTTTGGAGCTGGATTGTATCAGCTGAGAGGAAGCAGCAGAGACGCTCGGCTGTGATATGTGTTGAGGGAAGGGTCTCTCAGTTCAGACAGCCGAACTGATCCAATCTAACACGACCCTGTGAGAAACGGCTGCATGCTGAGCTGGAGATTATTTCAATATCACTTAGACTAATTGGCTTTAAAACCCAGCTGTGTGGCCAGACACTTGCAATGATGTTAATGAATCTTAATGAGCTTTTCAGTCCAACTGTAGAGGTACAAATTGTTTTGTGTAAAAGGGTTTTTTAACTTCCACTGTGAAATGAGATAAAAGCTGGGCTTTAGCCATCTTTCCAAGAGAACAAAGCAGAGTTAAAATCAGATGCAGGATTGTCTGGACTATAGCTTTGTCCCACAGTGTGGACAGTTTGCTTCAGAGACATGTATGATCAGAAATCCTCAACATTCACATTTCTGCATTCTGAAAAGCATCCACAGCTTTGTGTGCTTTGTGTGCTGTTGCAGGATAATATCTATATGGAATTCTCTCAGTATCAGTCAGTCTTTTCCAGTCTTATCAGTATTATTTGTATTTGATTTAATCTCTTACATACATACATACTTAGATACATTCAGTAAGAGAAAATCGGAATAATCTGAGCAACCGTTGAGATGATGTTCCGACCTTTTTCAGACAATCAGGCTTAAAGCATCAATGACACTGAGATCAGTGTGATCAGCTGTGATCATGGAAGTTATGTTTGGATTGCTCATGTTTATGTGCACACCACAAACTTCAAATGCAAACAGCAGCAGAGGATGCAAATTATCTAAAAATTTTTACCTCTCTTTCATTATTACAGGAGCTGTGGTGTGTGTGTGTGTGTGCGCGCGTGTGTGTGTGTGTGTGCTACCAGGTTCTCAGAGGGAAAGAGGTTGTATTGAAATATTTTGGATGATAATATGAAAACCAACAACTGGATTATCAATTATGAACATAAATAAGTGAAAGATAATTGTTACCTCGGCAACAACAAGTCTTCATTGGCTTCATATTTTAAAATAATGATAAAAACCTACAACAAATGAGTGCCAAGAGGCAGAGCGCTGCAACAACAGTGGGGTTGCAGGGGTCAGTGAAAAGCAGCAGATCCAGCTCAGATCTCCAGCCCACACAGAGATCCGTCTTTATGACACACATGCTGAAGTGGGTCAAATATCTGCTCAGTGCTTCTACTTGTGAAAATGTGTTTCCACAAAGGAAAGGACACCAATTTCAGCTTTTCAGTTGATGAAGCTTGAAGGTTGTAGATGGAGCTCTGTTGCTCCACAAAACAGCTTAAACGCTACAAAACAAACCGAACAAACCAAATATATTCCATTCAAAGCAAAATGACTCAAAAACATATCTGATTAAATGAATTATTTCTTTTGTTTCTGCATTAAATGAAATTATTTAATTACATCAAAGCTATATCATCTTTTGTTTTGGTTACTGTTAACAAAGAGATTTAAGGTGGACAGACGAAGCCTAAACCGATGTTGAGGAAAAAAGATCGATGTCGCTGCTGTGAGCCAATAAAAGAGATGCAGATTATTTATACTCTGACCAGGTTGCTGCCTCCACCATGACGATCATAAAGGGATGGAAAGATGGAGGGAGGAATATAAATATGTTAGAGAAATGAGCAGAAGGTCAGAGGACGTGATAAATGGAAACCACCATGGGAGATAAAAACTCATGGAAGTTACAGTAGAACAGGCAGAGTACTGAGTGTTCTCTGTGCAACACGCCCCGTGTATGCATTTAAGTAAATTAACCCTCGTTATCACCGTTAAACTTTTCCAGTAATATAATAAACTCTATGTGCACACTTTTATTCTAATTTTCATTTCCGTTCAGCACTAAAGTAAATAAAATAATTTTTGTTTACTGTTGTGATCAAACCTAAAGCAGCATTGCGTCTTTCTGCTGATCACAACGATCCTTACATCTGACCCTGTTGTCTCCAGATTAGTCTGCTGTCATTCCTCCAGGAGGAGCTTCTCTCGCCATTATCAATTCTGTGCATGTTCAGTCAAAAAAGAGCCGATGGTGTGGTTCATGTTGGAGAAGGTGGTTTTTACTCGTGAAGACAAGCTGTCAGTCTGAATTAAAGGGCTGCTTGATGTTTTTGTGTAATGAATGCAGCACATGCAGCATCAGTCAATACCACATGATCTTAACTCGTATGTGACACATGAAAATGAATGGCGGTTAGAGCACAGAGATGCAGAGTGTAAGCTGAGATAAGAAAACATACTGTCAATATACACATTTTAATGATTAAAAACTCAGTATTCCCTTTCTGCACATAAGAACATCTAAAAGATTTTTACCCAGAAACATCTGCACCGTTATCACAAATTCATCTTAGTGAATCACAGCTACAGCTTACAATGAATGTGTCCATCCACCTGTCAAATGAATCACATGTGAACGTGGAATAAATAGAACAGATAAATTTTATCCCGGATAAAAGCAACAGTCTGACGGATGGACCTTTCTCGCGCAGATCACAGCTGAAGAGACTCATTTAATCATAAATGTTGCAGAGATTGGACACTTTGTTGCTTATTAAAAGGGTTGATATAACTATCACTGTTTGTGGGCTCCCTGCTAGGGTGCATCTCTACAGAAGGAGAGACATTTCGGACAATATTAGGTGCAAACAACAAGACATCAATCTGTAACAGATTCATTATGGTGCAATTGAAGAACTCTCTGCTCCTTCGCCCACAGCAGCCAATACAAAAGCAGGTTCAATCAAATCCGATTGAAGAGCTCGAGCAAAACGTCCTGAGGAGACGGAAAGTCTCAGAGTATTGGGACAGAAGTAGTCCAAGTGGTATCGGCCTAATTTAACTGCAGGTGTGTCTCCATTATCTAATTTGGAAATTGAGCAGAGGTCTTCCAGATGTGAACAGATGAGTAATTATATCCTCAAACACAGAGTTCAGGGATATAATGGTTTCATCATGACCGCCGCTGCCGGATATCCTTTGTGTGAGCGTAATAACTCCAACAGTTTTCGTTTCGTTTCGTCTTCTTCCGCTTATCCGGGGTCGGGCCGCGGGGGCAGCAGCCTAAGGAGGGAAGCCCAGACTTCCCTCTTCCCAGCCACATCTGCCAGCTCATCAGGAGGGATCCCAAGGCGTTCGCAGGCCAGGCTGGAGAGATAATCTCTCTAGCGTGTCCTGGGTCTCCCCTGGGGCCTCCTCCCGATGGGACGTGCCCGGGAAACACCTCACCAGGGAGGCGTCCAGGAGGCATCCTAAGCAAATGCCCGAGCCACCTCATCTGGCTCCTCTCGATGTGGAGGAGCAGCGGCTCTACTCTGAGTCCATCCCGGATGACTGAGCTTCTCACCCTATCTCTAAGGGAGAGCCCGGCCACTCTGCGGAGGAAACTCATTTCAGCCGCCTGTATTCGCAATCTCGTTCTCTCGGTCACTACCCAAAGTTCATGACCATAGGTGAGCAAAGAGCAAAGATCGACCGGTAAATCGGAGCTTCACCTTCTGGCTCAGCTCCTTCTTCACCACGACAGACTGGCGCAGAGTCTGCATTACTGCAGATGCCGCTCAGATCCGTCAGTCGATCTCACTCTCCATGCTTCCATCACTCGTGAACAAGACCCCGAGATACTTGAACTCCTCCACTTGGGGCAGGACCTCGCCCCTAACCCGTAAAGGGCACTCCACCCTTTTCCAGCTGAGGATCTCAGCCGGATTCTCATCCCAGCCGATTCGCACTCGGCTGTGAATCGCCTAAGTGAGAGCTGGAGCCAATCCCAGCTACACAGGGCGAGAGGCGGGGTACACCCTGGACAGGTCGCCAGCCTATCACAGGGCC
>JBAMHX010000018.1:23242916-23260023 GCA_037177515.1 Pseudomugil tenellus | reverse complement strand
TCTGGACTAGTTGACCCGAGTCTTTGGATCTAAGAGCTCTGATTGGTTTATATTCTCTGAACATATCACAGATGTATCTGTAAAATGTAATCACAGGCCAGGTGGTGATGATTGTCAGATAAAGTCCAGGGTTTTAGAAAAAAAACTTTTACTCTGATCTAAATTAGTTCCCAGTTCCAGACCAGCAGCTTCAAATACAATCAGTTCTATGTATCTTTATCCAGAGTTGGAAAACAGCAATGACAAGCTGACACCTGGATTCACCATGGCAACCGCTGACAAAAAGGGTTCCCGTTATTTTACCCCATTGGACCAAGAGTTTTACTGCATGAGGAAGATCCCTGTAACCATGGCAACAGACTCAGGGTTGGGGGTAGTCCTGAGTTTGAACATGTCCTGCTTTCTGGAAGAGGCCCCTGGTTCCTCAGCATCTGGAAGTGGCTCCTGGTTCCTAAACATCTGGAAGAGGCCTCTGGTTCCTCAGCATCTGGAAGAGGCTCCTGGTTCCTAAACATCTGGAATAGTCCCCTGGTTCCTCAGCATTTGAAAGAGGCCCTTGATTCCTAAGCATCTGGAAGAGGCTCCTGGTTCCTAAACATCTGGAAGAGGCCCCTGGTTCCTCAGCATTTGGAAGAGGCCCTTGGTTCCTAAGCATCTGGAAGAGGCTCCTGGTTCCTAAACATCTGGAAGAGGCCCATGGTTCCTCAGCATTTGGAAGAGGCCCTTGGTTCCTCAGCATCTGGAAGAGGCCCCTGGTTCCTCAGCATTTGGAAGAGGCCCTTGGTTCCTCAGCATCTGGAAGAGGCCCCTGGTTCCTAAGCATCTGGAAGAGGCTCCTTGTTCCTAAACATCTGGAAGAGGCACCTGGTTCCTCAGCATCTGGAAGAGGCCCCTGGTTCCTAAACATCTGGAAGAGGCCCCTTTTTCCTCAGCATCTGGAAGAGGCTCCTGGTTCCTAAACATCTGGAAGAGGCCCCTTGTTCCTAAGTATCTGGAAGAGGCTCCTGGTTTCTAAACATCTGGAAGAGGCTCCGGGTTCCTAAGCATCTGGAAGAGGCCCCTGGTTCCTAAACATCTGGAAGGCATGGATGTACTATAAAACTTACACCAAAAAAGTAGTGAAAGTAGTGAAAAAGTAGTTCCTACTTACTTGTATCTTTAGATGAGATCCTGACAATATGTTTTTTTACTGGTTTACTATAAATATCAATATTGTAATGTGGAAATTATTATAAATATTTAGTATCAAAGGTATAAAAACTTCTATAAATATCATTTTAAAATTAAAACACTGAGATATTGTATAAAATAAAGATTTTGCATTGTATTTGCTGGATGTGTGTATTTGCTGTTAAAATCATATTTTATTCCATTTTTGTGTCAAATAAAAGGTTCTGTCATTAAAGAAACACTTCTTACAATAACCAGAATTACTTAATACAAATCCAGTGTAAATTTTCTACCTTTATATGTTGTTTTTGTGTTATTGGCTTGTGGTATTTGTTCTTCTGTCTTTATTTATAAAAGTTTAAGTGAATGCAGACAATTCTCAATATGCTCATTAATGTAAGCCTCTCAGACTTCCCTCCATCAATCTCAAAGTCAAATAAACACACAGTGTGCTTATCTTCACACACCTGCACACACATTGACCTTCTCTATATATGTCCGTCTCCCTGCAGTGAGCTCCAACCAGAGCCATGGGGAGTACCCAGACTGTCGGAGTGAGAGGGAGTCAGGAGGGGAGGCATCACTCCTGGTGTCTCCGCTGGTGGTGGCCGGGATTGTTATAGGTCTAGTCCTCTTCCTCTCCTGCATCACCATCATCGTTGGCAGCCTGCGTAAAGACAGTCGACTTAGAAACCCACACCTTCGAGCCAGCTATGGTCAGTCTCTCAGATATCTATTGATTTTCTGCCGAGCTGGACACGACTGAATTATTAATGAAGCTTCTGACATACAAACAACTGCTTGACTGACAAGTAAACTGTCTCATCCTGGAAATTTTAAATATGAAGAAGGCGTAGCATTTTGCAAGCCACATAGTGTGTGTTGGCTTAATTGGGAGTAAATTCTCTGGAGAAAAAGAATGAAAAGCTTTGTGTCATTCTTCATGATAAAAGAAATGTCTCAACATTAGTTTTATGTCTCTGTCTCTGCAGGACCAGACGGCTTTTCTTATGGAGGCTCGGCGGGGGAACTGAGGTCGAGCTGCGTAGAGGACTTTCCTCCTGGTTTAGATTTTGACTCATACAGAGATAATCTGTCACAAATCAATAACCTGTATCCCGACTCACCACCTCGGTAAGTCCTGGTGTCAGTCTGAGAAGGCCACTTTATCAGCGGTTTCCCTGCTTGCAATCTGACCTTAATGGATGACTCCTAACGGGCACATGCAGAACAGGGCAGTGAGATCAGTTTCATTTGAAGCAGAGTATGTTAAGGTGGGGAAATGACTAAAATCTTCAGGCCAGTGGTTTTCCAGCACCGGACTGAAAGAACACTGGTGTATGTAAAAAGTTACACCCTCATCCACTAGAGGCTCCAAAACAGAGCAAATCACTGTAGACTAAAATGTTAAAAAGAGCAACTTCACAGCAGACAGTTTACATCCTGGTACAAAACATTTTAAATTTGATTGGTCAAGTTTACCTTCATGACAACTGAGGGGGTGAAATTTTTCATAACTCATCTTTTATTCAATCTCAAAATGTAACATATTTCAGGCTGTGTCCTTTTGATTGACAGGTACCCGATATCCAGCTGTAAGAAGCGAGTAGCACAACCACGGTTCTTAGCCAGCTAATAGCTTTACTTAGGTTTAGCCTGCCTACCTACGTTAGCCAGTTAGCCAGTTAGCCAGTTAGCCCTAAGCTACAGGCAGGGTGATGTTTGATACCCCACTCTCACAGCCCCACTCTCAGCTCCAGCTCTTTGCCCATTTATGTATGTTCTGGGAGCAACGGCATACATGACGACAGCATGCGTGACGAATCCATCTTTCAGAAAAAGATGGCTTCGTCCATCTTTTATACACAGTTTATGGTTAAAACTCACATTGAAGCTGAAGTCATCCACAAGTAGCAATGTGTCTGCAAACTAACACTCCTTTTTAGCCAATTATGTCAAATGTCAGCTTAAAATCCAACTGACCGTTCATCCGGCATCCCCCACTGTTCTCAGTCTACTTAGTTTGACCCGTCTTCTGTGGTAATCCATTTATTAGAGAGCTCTGCTACCTTTGGTGCCCTTTAGAAGGGTGCCGAAATGATTGTGAATCTCCTGTCTGTGTGATGGAGAGAAGGAAAGAAAGAGGTCACTAAAAGCCAATGTCACAGTGTTTTTGATCTAAATGTCAGCTGGCCTAATTGGCAACTTTAATAATTCACATAAATCCCTACCCTGCAGTGTGCATAGGCCTCCTCCTCTTCTTAAAGATTCATTTTTAATCCAAATGATCTCATCTGAGGCCTGATTATATGCCTTTGCTTTAAATTCAGAGTTTAAGATGTAATTGATGATTTTATTTATTTTAAAAGGAGTATTTTAGTCTCCTGTCTCACTTTTGTCTCTGATTTTTTCATATTTTTACTAAGATCAACTCTTCTTCACAATTCAACTGAACAAGACATGAACTGTTACTGATTTTCTTTGGTCATTTCCCACACCACTGCATCGTTGTGCTGAAGTTTCAGCCGACTCAGCACAGTGTTGGTGACGCTCCGCATGCTCTCGGTTCATGCGGATTCCACAGAGCTCCATCGTTCTCACAGGGTTTTTAGCCAAACATTCATCATGTTGCATATAAGCCCGAGCTTTTGGGCTGTGGTCTGGAGGTCTAACATAGCGCTTGTGTTCTTGTTGTTAACAGAGACAACACATTACTTCGCAGGACACATACATCATGTTTGAAGGGATACACCTGGAAGCAGCAGGCTTTAGTGGTGCTTAAATGATGCTTGGCCTTATGTGGGCCAAGAAGTTTTTGCAATATGAAACCAAACTTCTTCCCCAAACGGATTTCTGATGATTCCATTCAGTAGAAATACTGAACACAAAGTCTGTGATTCTGCACGAATTCCTGTTTCAGCTCAGTTAGCAGGAACGTGAGAATAACAGTAAGCGGCGTCACGATGAGAGGAATGAAAGGGGAGCTAGCGAACTACGTCAGCACATTGGCAGAGACTCAGAGTGTTCTGGACCGGCTGTGTGAGCGCCGGACTTTTTGGCCTGCGTGACGGGACTGTAGCCAACAAACACAAAAATGCACATATCTACACATACATACAAATGATACATTTTGTTTATCATAATTCTGGCAACTTGCTGGTTGGTACACTATCAACAAGCAGGTAGCTGCAGTCATGTGATGCTCCTGCAGAGTGAGTGTATGTGTGTGGGGGGGCACAGATGGTTGAGGGAAACTCAGAGACTGCAGATCAACAGCTTTCCTACTGGGACTGTGAACATTAACGCTTCCGACACAAACACACACAGTCACCTGCTCTCAGAAAGGCACAGATACATACACATACATGCACTCTCACCTTCAAGTGACTCACACTCAAGGATCAGTAGCTCACCTGTGGCGACTGAAAGCTTCTACTTCCTCTCAGGGAGAAGCTGGGCAAGCTTCACACACACAAACACACACTTTTTTCTCGTTTTTTTATTTGCATTTCATAAAAAGGCATGTGGAGCAAACCGCTGCACTGCTCCTCTTTTTAAAGCTGCACTTAATTTGCTGTACAGCTTTGAAAGCAGCGCTTACATTAGTGTAGAATCATGTGAAAATGAGAAGGGTTTTTTTTCTTGGGGTTTTTCAGAGTCCATAAAATGCAACTATCGTCTTCCTCTGCAGTCCAATGTGCCAAACTGCCATGAGAGGCCAAAATAGAGAAACAGGCAGAAAACATAGCTGAAACGTATGCACTCCTATGGATGGTTGTAAACTAAATAATGTTTTCTCTTTATGTGTTCCCTATAAGCTGGAACAAACCTGCTCATGTACAAAGTTGTGTATTTGTTCCTGTGTCTCTAGTTTTCAAGCAGGGAATAAGGGACTCAACTTGCTCCATTTGTCTTTCAGCAATTTGATGGTGGACAGTTTGCTAAACTTAGCTGTGAAAAAAACACATTTTCTATCTTTTACAAAACATTTTTACAATGAATTTTAGATTAAAAGCCTTTTCGGAGACATTTAGAACTGGATTTATTCGTGCTTTAAGCAAAATCAAGAAAAACACTAAGATACAAAATCTTTTACAAGTTGGTTCTGATAAAGGTGAAAATAAAATTTCCCAAGGTTACATACACAATAAAAAAATAGACATGAGATTGTATTGTACAAATCAGAATATCCTCATATGGCCTCAAAATTATTTACCTAAAGCACACATCTTAATGTATGTCACTTCCGATCATGTAAAATAGCTAAATAATTCAATTTATTCCATTTGGATGAGTTATTAAGATTTAAATTGTTTTGCAACTTTCTCTGAGCAGCAAGATCAGTAGTTTAAAGCGGAATAGTCTTTTAGGGTACTGGTGGCCTGTCCAGGGTGTCCCCTGCCTCTCGCCCAATGACCTTTATCTGCAGGTCTTGCTGGATAAAAGCTGCAGTATATATTGATCTGTCTTTCCTGTCCTCACTGAGCCGGTTCTGCCAAAGGTTTTACTTCCTGTTAAAGGGAGTTTTCCTTCCCACTGTTGCCTCATGTAGCTCAGGATGGGAGATTGGAGCAAAGTCAAGATTTGATCCAATCTTTTTGGCTCCCTTACAGGCTATTTTAATGAATTGGCTCAATTTGAACTCTGTAAAGTGTCCTGAGATGACATTGTCGTGAAATGGCGCTATACAAATAAAGCTGAATTAAATGACTGCTTGGATAGGCTCCAGTCACCCGCAACCCTGAATTGGATGAAGTTTTTTTTAAAAAAATGGACGGATGGTCCTTTAGGGCCACCATCATGCAGGTGTTTCCCTCTTCCTGTGTGGAACCAGGAGAACATCTAAAGTCAGCAGCTCAGATCAGCTGGTATAAAATCTTCTTAGTGAGGATCTTAACTCCTTAGAAACCTGCTTGGTGCTTTTATGAGCCCAAGTCTGCAGGTCTTTATTGATGCTGACCCACTAAATTGGGCAGTGTTGCTCTCATATTGTTGTTACATTGCTGTATAATTGCTCTGGGGTTGAACTGGGTTTTGTTCAGATTTAACCCATGAAAGTCTTTCAGCTGAGTTTCTTTCATTTGGATAGGAAACATTTTAGTTGGTGCTTCCCAGTGTGTATAGAGATGTCCCCTGCTAAATGCCTAGTAAATGTTACATGTAAATCCAGATTTCTCTTCCTGTCAGTGGTAAAAAGCAGGGCCATGCCAGCCTTTATGTACACCCATAAATACACACTGGACCATATGCTGTCAGCTGTAGCTAGAGCTGTCAGGTGCTCTTCTCTGCAGAGCGACCCAAGATGCCAGAGGTCTTCCCTTTCTACTGACCCGTGTGTAGAAACAAGCAGCACACAAAAATAAAAATAGTTTGTGAATCATATTCTGTGCAGTGAACATCCTCTGCTTTGAACGCCACATTGTAACTGTGTCAGTGTGCGAGCATATTGTTAGTAGATGCGTAAATATTTTTGCAGTTCATTCGAATCACATCGTCTGTGTTGGTTTGTCATTGCTGTTTGATAGAAAACAGCCGTTAGGGGAGATTTCTATAAACAGCTGTTTTTATCCAACAGTAATCACTGTAATCAAAAAGGTGGGCTTATTGTTGAAAGAAAGATCTGCTGACTCACAGCAATTATCTGCAAAAACACAAGTTGCTGTTGTTACCGGAACTGTATTTCCAAATCAGAAGTTTTCCATGGAACTGCAGAAGCAGCACAGTCAGCACATCACCTAAACACGTACTTATCTTTCAATCATACACCTCCAGCTCATGTCAGGAATGATAAAACAAAAATATTTAACGTTGCAGAGGGATGAGCTGTGGGTCAGTGTGTGAAATGCAGCGCTGACACAAATACAGAGCAGGGAGTATGGAAACAAGGCGAAGGGGAAAAGAGTTTAGAAGCAATAACATCATTCATTTAATGAATTATATTTAAGGTGTTAAAACTGTTTACATTATGGATCTGGATCTAAAATCAAAACACACTGACAAGCAGAAGCCAGTTGTATAACTCCCAGCATGCATCTCAGGGGGAGCAAATTATTTTTACTCCAGCCACACCTAGCTAACAAACATAACAGCAGAACACACAAATGTGCAAATGTCTACGTTCATTATCTAGTGTGATGTTTCTGCAGCCAGACGCAGCAGAAATCCTCAGTGGGAGCTGAGCAGTACATTACCCCTGAGACACCGCAGACACAGGGGTTTACAGTGTGTGTTTACACCTCGCCGAGGCTGCTGCAAACTTTCCACGCTCTTCAATTTTCACCTCAATAGGCCGTTTTCACAAATGTGCAAGGTCAGTTTCACAAAAATCAGTAACAAAGAGCAGCACAAAGTTTGATTTTATCCTTTTTAAAACTTCAAAAAGAACTTTGTGAATAATTTTACAGAAAATAGAAAGGCCACTTTTATACCCAGAATAATGATTTTCCTCCTACGAAGCCGGTAAAGCTGCATGTGGTTCCTGAGAATTTTAATTAGACTTGAAAATAACTGTGTGAATTCACATCCATCTGCAGCACTACACATCAGCAGTGATTCAGTCCGACCAATAAACAAGCTTAATTAGCTTATTAAAACCTGTAATTACTAAAATACTGAAGAGTCCACGCTTATTTACAGCAACGCCTTTAGATTTTTCATCACTGGATAGATTGACAGGGTCACAAGGGTTCATCTGTTCCCTTGAGACGGATGAAAGCCTGGTCCAAATGAGATCCTGGCTTAGGGTTAGCTCAGAGCCAGTTTCCAGTTCATGTTAGGATGAGGAAGATGTGCACAATGGCAGCTGAAGCCTGTGCGGTCTGATGTTGGGATCAGTGGATAATGTGGACATAAAGGTCTTTCACACAGACGCAAGAAAAGAAATGAAGATGGAGCCACGAAAGAAAGCGAGACAGAGAATGTCTCTGAACGCACGCTTGCAGCAGGAGAAGCAGACTGATTTCATTAGGCACTGCGCTGATTGAGTTACACTGAATTACTGCTTCCTGTTCTCCCGTCCTCATCTGCTATTTGTCACACGCACATGCACTTATTTCATAACTCTGTTTTCCATTTTGTCTTATTTTATCCTAAATCCTTCTAAATCCTCTCCTGTTTCTGCTTAGCAAAGGAGAATATTGGCGGAGAAACAGAGGAAGTCAGGTTTTTGGAATAACGTGTGTTTATCATCTATTTCTGCTGGAATAGAATATGAACGGATGTTACATCATGGATCTTTCTGTACTTCACTCTGAAGTACAGAGGTTCTTTATGGGTTTGGTTCTGGATCAGATAAGCTCTGCAGACCACCAGGGTGGCTTTGATGAACACATCTCTGCTGGTGGAGGCTCAATACTACATGAAGAAGAGACAAAGTCAGTTAAGATTGATGCTGTGCTCCTTACAGTTTGCTGAATCTACTTTTAGTGGACTGTCAGCACCGGGATGACTTTTCTAACCATTATCTCATCCCAGAACGTTCAGGTGATCTTTACTCTCACTACATGGGACTCGTTTGACATTAATGTTTCAAGGATTGCAGTGCATTAATCATCCTATGCATTGGAGGATTTAATGTTTTTTTACATATATTGTATGATGTGATGTGGTTCTCAAAGTCTCTTACAATTCAAATCTACTTTTGATACAACATGTTTATACTTCAGTGTTTTAATTAAACATCTCTCAGAGGAATATTGATATGAAAGATTTCAGGAGATCAGTTTGAGATTCAAAATGAGGACTGGTGGAGAAACCTGTTGGATTTTTAATGTTGTGGAACAAAATCAAAAGGTCAATTACTATTATTACTATTATAGCCATTTAATCACTTATCTCAGAAAGCTGGTCTGTTTTATCTTCTTATAATGAGCCATTTTTAACCCTGCAGAGCCTGGGATCCCTCAGCCCCCAAAGTGCAGGGGCTCCTGGTGCATGACTGCACAGGACCTGCAAAATAATTACAGTTAAGACCAGAGCTGAGTGGAGTTTTATGCACAAGTCCAGTTATCGAGCTCCACAAACCTGAAACCTTTAGATGCACGCCTTCTTCAACACACCTGAAAGACAGGAGTGGCTCCCACAAGCCTCTGGGGATGATGTAATTCAGCCATTTGATTAAAGTTTTTTCGGATGTTTTCTTCTCATGTTGCCTGGAAAACTTTTCAAAACAGATTCCCAAGTGAATAAATGGAAATAATTAAAATATGCTATTCATTGTTTCTTTAAAAAAGAGAAAAAGAAAAAAAGTAAAATAGAAAGTAAGTTATTTGGCCGTAATTGATGGATCCAAACAGTTTGCATCCATGTGGTTTCATGTGCTACTGGAGTCATAGTAAAGGAGTAGGAACTGTGTATCCTGGCAACCTTTGCTGTTTCATCAATGAAACATGTCTGAGAAACAAACCAGTGCAGACGGTTTGATCCTGTGTGCCATAACACCATATGAGATGAGTAACCTTTTAGAAAGCACTTAGAAGAAAGTACACATGTAGACAATGCTGAAGTATTTACCTGTCACTGCTGTACATGAGTCCACTGGATCCACGCACAGACGAAAACATGTTTGGATACATTTTGTCTTCTGGCCATACTGTTGTTGGCATTTAAAGCCATTTCTTTGCCCATCATCAGTTGTCATTTACAAAATATGTAATACAATTTGGTCTTTTATTTGTTAACACCTCTGGCACAGTTTTAGTGAGTGGGGAAACTTCATGTCTGAGAATAAAAGTATAGCAGGATGATGTTTATCAACCACATGTTAAAGGAATTTACTGTTACACATGACATCTGCGCTCAGATATTGTTGAAAGCACTGATTATGTCCTTTTGTCTTCATCTCTATAGCTATGATGAGTGTGTTGGACCTGGTTCTACTCAGATCTACATCCCCACAGATGACCCGCCTCCATACTCTCTACTGGACCCCTGTCAGAGTGGGGCAGAGTCAGAGGAGCAACCCAGTCCAGATGCTTCTGCAAATTGTGGAGAGACCTCAGCCAATGCCACCTGGCTCCCCCCCTCCCACTACCCGTTGGGACTGCAGCAGCACCAACACATCGCATCCATCTCCTTCCCGCTGGAGGCAGCGCCGCCTTATGAAACAGTGCTGGCTGAGCAGGGACAACCCCTCCCTCTCATGCCATGTGACCTTTATAAACACCAATCAGAGAGAGGGGATGATGGAAGCTCCCAGCAACGCCCAGCAAACCAGATCTCGTAGGACAGTTAATTTGTTTTCTTCACTCCAGCTCTTGGTCGTCCCCAGTTGAATGAAACTAACTCAGATGTGGGGAATGGCTGTTAGGAGCAGCTGTGACACCAAGCAATGGACACCAATGGGATGTACACATTTTGATTTACAAACACCTGGTAAGGCTCAGTGTGGACTGCGATGCAGCCAGGACGGTCAGAGCAAGGATCCCAGCAATGCTCCTTCAGACTCAACTCTTCAGCTTTCACCATGTCTTGAATGTTATTTAGGACTGATGTAAGAACTGTGTATTGTGGAGTTTAAAGGTACCAAATGAAGAAAACTGATTTTTGTTTGTGCAGTTTAGATGATACACAAGCACACAGAGTACCATTCTTCAGTTGTGCTTATTATTCTGTGACGGTAATACGCAGCACATATCTAAAGCAGTAGGGTGTCAATGATAGAGCAGTGTGCTGTTCTTCCTGTGAGATGATAGAACCTAGTTATTAGAAAAAGACTGAAATAGTTGTGATCAGAGCAACCAAAATAACTGCAGGACTTTTCAGCATTACATTACTTTTATGAAAGATAATGTGGAGTTCTTGCAGCATGCATTTGTTACCAGAGAGGATGGGTCTGAACTTATTCAGTGTTCACCATAACTCTTAACAAGGGCTCTGGTTTCAATAACAATGCTGAAAGCAGACACCAGCAGCAAAATGTAGCTGAGAGCCTTCCTCCTCATGAGGTTTGGTTGATGCAACAGAGACATTACACACAAAACTGTAGACTTTATCAACCCTTTCCCTCAGAGATTCTGGTGCATGACAGAATTTAAATATGATCAACATTGTTTCCCAGTCTGGGAAATGTTTGGTTTGTTTTTGTCAAAATCAGATATCTGTTAGCAGCTTTATCAAAGAAACTTTAGACGATACGAGTTGTAATTCACACAGCCTGAAAGACAGATTATATTTTAGATTGTCTATAAACACAGAAAGAAAGAAATCAGTTGTCAAAAAATGTGACGGAAAATTAGATGAATCACCACGAGGTGACATTTCTGGTTTCAATGCAGACCCAAAGATTTCACTTACAAACCGCATCTGCTTTATTCTCACCATCATACGTTGCATGCTGCATCATTTTTCTGATCACAAACATAGCGGATGCTGTGAATGTTATCGTTTTTAGATATCGCTTACCTCAGAAAGCTAAAAAAGCAACAACTGCAAAAAGGCAAGAAAATCAATGCCTGTTGGGAAGGTTTGGGATAAAAAAAATGAGATCTTTGGTGTAAATATGAGAAGCAGTCCATTTAGAAGCAAAATAACAGATTTTAGTTTTGGTAACCATGGCAATTCCAATTCATAGAACATCCTGCCTACATCACATCAATCAATAATGATATTTTACATTAATTATTATAAAATGCATGCTTGTTTTCAACCTAAAACTGCAGAGATGCAGCAGCTCGGAGGCCACAGAAACCTGGATTTATAAAAAGTAATATTTTGTTGGAATAATAGCCTTGATATAAAGCATTCGCTCCATTTTTCCCATAGTCAGAAGCAGAGGAGACGTGTGTGTGTGTGAGAGAGGAGTGTGTGGGAGACAAACCTTGGTCATACTGGAGACACTAATACCTGTAGACACCATTTCTCACCAGTTATTGAAGCAGGAAGTCCTGAGACTGAGCTTCGATAACATTTTAAATGTTGTTTTGGTAATTTTATCTTTTTTTTCCAGAGTTTGCAACTCTTCTTGATTTGGAAAACAGTCATTGTATGATTGTGCTGCTTTGTTTTATGTTCAACAATGTGCCTAAAAGCTCCTTTGACTGTTAGCCTAAATATTGTAGCTGTAATTAATCCATTCTGTGCTTTTTTTCTTGCATAATTTTGACTGTTTTACCTAAAAAAACAACAACAAAAAAACTCATTTTCTAGTTGATCTATTTGACAAGATGACTCACATCCCCAATTTGTTTTTACTATATATATATATATATATTTACTATTAAGTCAATTAATTGTCACTAACAGGCTAAAAATTTCACTAAAAATTCAGCACATCTTCTGTCAATTAACATTATACTTGAGCGTATTAAAGTAAGAAATGTTTATCCTCATCAGGTCTGAAAACAGGACAGATTCCAGGCTTTTTACTTAGTTTTGGTTGTTAAGGTATCATCAGTGTGAAAGATTGTGGGAAGGTAACAATAAAGCTCAACAGGGTTGGAAGTGGGCAGAATCAGCAATCCAGGAATTTCTTCAAGATCAACATTTTATTTTCTATAAGTGGTTCAGTATACAAATCTAAAAAAATGCCCCTGGAAACCTGTCACTTTTTTTGATCTCCCTCCGCTCTTTTTGCGTCCTTCCAAAAGTAAATACTTATATACACACTTAGAAACACAACTGTTCTCACTGAGCCTTTTCCATTTCTCCAAATCTCCAGTAAGCTTATTTTACACCCACATTCCTAAATCCTTAACAAAGATACCAATTCTAATATCTTACATCAAAAGTAATTTTTTTCTTTTTTTTTTTTTTTTTTTTTTTTTTTTGGCGTGATAATGACTGTTTTACAACCAGAGTCCATCTGAACAAGTACATAACTGTCAGCAGTCTCTGACAACTAAAACTCGGCACAAACCTGCTTATAACACGTCAATGATCCCAAAGAGGAAAATGTCAACAAGAGACTGAAAAGTAAAAGACTGCAGGTGTTGCAGTGGCCTCATCAAATTCCAGGTTTCAGTCTGACAGAACTGAGGGATTAATTATTGCTACAAACATTGAACTGAAGCCATGTTGCATGATGGACTCTAAATTCATCCACAATCTGATGCTGATGGCATCCGCAGAAAAATGACCCCTTCATTCAGCAAAAAGAAGTTCCACAACTTCATGAGTCAGATTTAGTTTTCACATGCTGTTTTTGAATTAAAATGTTTAAAGCTAAAAACATAATATCAATATACCTGATTAGGACTTGATCTCATTTTGAAACCATGTAAAGACCAGAGAGTTAGAGGGTTTAACTCTTTTTCATATGGAGAAAAACACACCTGACCTGTTGTCAGTCATAATTTTAGTCTCTTTCAAACCAAATTTTCCCACATATGTTCTTGCAGGACTGATTTCATCTATAGAATTTTAACATTCACCGCTCACTTAATTGGTGATTATTTAAACAAATTAATAAGAAGAATTATTCTAACTGATGTTCCCAAATCCTTCGCAGCAGAATTTATAATAAACAGAGCTTTTCCAGGAATCCAGTCGCCTGCTAGATGATACGGCAGAGCTGGAAGATTAAATTCAGCTAGATTTGAATCCGCTTCTTAAAAACAGTCCTAGAAGATGATTTGATCCTTGACACTTAACTAGATTTAGGACTTTTCTCTGTGTTGCAGTATTTGTGTAGGATGAGGATGTTTTATTAGATTAGAAGAGACGTAAATGATAGTATTACAGTATGTTGATTTTAAACACACTGAAAACAAACTACCATGTGTGTCAGAAAAACGCCTGGATGCATCAGTCTTGCTCTTGTTTGCATATGGTTGCACCAGCTTTCACTGAGTTGTAGGCACAGTCTGTAAGTAAACTGTGTGTAAGTGTTACACGTGTATCAGTCGCCATTAATCTCCCTCTTTTGTGTTCCTTCATGTCCTAAAATAACCTCCTTAGATGAGGTTTCATTACTTTGTACATTTAAATGTTTAGTTTGTTCTTTTTCCTTTCTGTAGAACGGAGTGAATAAATCAGAACTCCTCTGGCCTGTGTGTCTGCTTTTAGGATGACAGAAAGAAAGAAAACACAATGGATACGTCAGGTTTTCTGAATCAAAGTATTCTCCTTCACACTTCACACTGTTCACATGGAACAGCAATTCTGAATTGAGGTTTAGAAACATGTTTATTTGCCTTTTCTTAATTCTGCCTTTGCTCTGGGGATTGGGAAGGGTTGTGGTTGGACAACGCACACTTATGCATATCAGAACTAGATCAGTTGCACTTTTTGTTGCTTTTATTTGTGCTTTTATGGAAACAATATAAGTACAGTTTCTGTTTCAGTTTTGATCGTAATTTTGAAGCACCAGTTCGATACCACTTCCGTTTGTTTAGCAGCTGAGGAGGAGAAGGAAGATGGAGTACCAGAGACGGGATAAGACAAGTTAATGGATTAGAGCTTATTAACATAGGTAAAAAAAAAAAAAAATAGATAAACTAGCACTGCAGGCAACTCCTGTGCCCAACTACACTTCAGCAGTTCGACTGCACTTATCTATGATGTCCTCTACTGTTTGATTTTGTGCTTGTGTTGTTCTTATTCTCAGATGTAAATCGCTTTGGAGAAAAGCGTCTGATAAATGACTGTAATTTAAGGTAATGTAACGGACATGTGCAGAACAACCGCAATTAACTTGGAGTTGAAAAATGTTTAGATGACAGAGGAATAAATCAGTTCAGATTAAAAATGAGAATAAACCAGCCATTTACTTTGGAATAATTCCAAATAATTATTTTCATTTGAAACCAGATGTTTACATCTTTATTATTCAACTCTTTGAAGTTAACTTTTATTTGGAATTAAAGATTTTAACTTAATATTATTCAGAATTAAAAGTATCATCCTTTGGAGAGTATTATTCTTTTGTTTCACGCTTGTGGTCAGGAGTTGTAAAGGATCCTGATTGGACGGGGTGGATGTGATATATTCAATACGGACAAAATCAACAGTTTGATCACAATATCTTAATATATTGATTTATTGGCTCAAAATTTGGTGTTTGCTGATATTTTAAATTAAATCATGATCAAGTTTTGATTTGATTCGATCAGGATCCACCAGTTGATATGAAATTATATCAAAGATAGAAAAGTAATTTCCATTCATATCAAAAAGACAAAAGCAAGTAGAAAAACATTTGACATTTTATTTCTGGACTCTATTGTGAATAATTAGAAAAGTAAAAGAAAAGTGACATGCAGGGGAACTAAATAAAAGCCATTTTTCACAATAAAATTACATCTGTTAAAAGACTATTTATAACGATTTTGGTTCAATCTCATTGGCTCATTGACCACATGATCGATTTATTGATGTAGATCGATTTATCGTTAACGCCTCCAGTATTTACATCTACTGGAAAATAGAAACTAACTCTGCTTCCTGCAACATGGAAGAACACCTAATAAATACTAGTTTCACTTTAATTTGGATTGAAGTTATTATTATAGTTTTGAAGCAGCACCCCGACCCTAGCTTCCTTCATTCACGCCAGCTGAGGAGGAGAATGGAGACCGAGCACTGGAGAAGAGACCGATGCAGAAGACGTGCATCACCACAGCAGGACGGGAACAAGTTTAAAGGAGCGCATACCTGATGAGGAGTTATGCAGTTGATTTTATATCAGAATATTCATATTGCAACAACATTTAATTAAAACATTTAGAAATAAAGACTGAAATCAAATAGAAGTAAAACAATAAAACATTTAAAATAAAAACAATTTCAAGTACAAAATCACAACAGAAAATCACGATTCTCACGTTGGGTGGGGGGTTAAGAATGCACACTGATGGGGGTTTCTAACCTGCAGTGGTAAAGAAATCCATCATTTAAAGGAGTAGTGCACACAAAATGTCTTTTTTGTGCTGTGAACAACATATTAATACTTAATATAATAATAAATTTAAAAAAACATCTACACTGTCATTAAAATTAGTATTTATATTCTTCCAAAAATCTGGACATTGTGGGCTGAAATAATAACCCCTAGGGCTAGGGCTTTACCCACATGGGGTAGGGTTAGGGTTTTTAAACGACTGGGATCTCCTCTACATCACAAGATGATTGAAACAATTTTTCCAACTTTGTGGAATTGCTGTTAGTGAATTTTATAGTTAAAGCACTTTACAGCATCCATAGTTGATCAAAGTGTAAGACAGAGAACAAATTAAACATAATTACAAATAATTATAAACTACATTACACTTAAAATGATGATTAAATGCTGGTCAGTACATAAGTGTCTTAAAGGCTGAACTAAACCCCTGAGATTTACACAAAAGCACATCCTCCATGTTCCAGAGTTGGGCCCCACTACTGCAAAGGCTTGATTACCCCAGTTGCACCTTGACTGTGGGACCAGCAGGTGCTGCTGGGAGGAGCGCCGGGCTCTACTGGCATTTTTTTTCTTTATTTTATTTAATATGGGACAGCGCACATTAATGTGTTCATCAGTCCAGCATGTAAATGTGCCATTAGGCTCATTTTCATCTGCAGTGCCACTGACAGCTTCATGGCAATCCGTCGTAACAATCAGAAAAGTACACATGATACAAGAGCAAAAGCCAATAAAATACTAGAAGAATTGCTGTTCTTGCAGAACAGCACGGTGAATGCCTTTTAAGCTGAAATGGTTGAACTGTAATGCTAAAGAAAGCTAAAATGATCATGAAACATGATCTGAAATTGTAAAAGCAGAAACGGATGCTTAAATAGTGTAAAAAGGGGTTGAAGGTTTAGCAAAACATAGCATAAATGAGTTGAAAAGGGTTGAAACCAGCTTGTTGAACAATTTGTTTAAAGCCTCAGTCTAAAGCTTAAGTCTTTGGTAAAAAAAAGTATCTGAATAAAATGAAAGAAAACTGAACTAAAAAGAGTAAAACATATTTGTAACAAAGCTTTGGAAGCTTAAAATGTAATCTAGTTTAAGGTAAACTTG
>JBAMHX010000018.1:23191421-23202612 GCA_037177515.1 Pseudomugil tenellus | reverse complement strand
AGGCAAATGTACCCAGGACCGTTTGCTGTTGATTAGCTCATCTAAAATCTACAGTAATATATCGGAGGTTCGTAGCACAGGCATGGATCCGGTTAATGTGAGACATTTACTGGATTCAGGGGCATTGGACATGGTTGTAAAAGTTGCATGATGGTAGATCTCGAGGACTGAACGTGGTCACCACTGGTCAAGGAGAACAGTATTCATTGCATAAAGAGGTAAAACCACTTTGTTCCCGCAGAGGAAATCAGGAGATCTCAGGACCATTTTGCCTGCCACAGCGGTGCATCTGTCATGGCCTGAGCATGCACAGCTGCCAAACGGCATGGAGTAAGTTTCTGGGGGTGTTCTTATCTCAAAGAACCTCTTTCTGGTCAAAATCGTGATTACAGATGGGAAGAACTGTTGCCCAACTTGGCAACCTGTTGGTAATTTTCAGAAGTCGTTTCTCTCTTTTCTCCAACAGTAGCATTGGGTCAATATGTGACCATCTCTCAGATTACTGCTCTCATGGGATAAAATAAAACCCAGTTAAATGAGTTCTATGAACTACATTCAGCTGCAGTTCCTGTGCTGCAGATGAAAAACAGTGGGGAAGGAAGGAAGGAGGGAGGCTTGCACCAACAGTTCTAAGAAGTGTAAAAATGTCCCTCAGGTTCAAAAGCACTGAAATCTGGCATGAATTTGTGTCACAGCTGACAGAAACATCACAAGCTTTTAGTGCAGTCCCCAGATAACAGCTATGTTTAACACAACAATCTTACAAATATGCTCAAAGTTAGCAAAGAGTTAATGTAATAAACAGCTGGTTTATTCTTTGTTGCTTCAGTAAAGTCACTTCCTCTCCAGTAAACCTGAGCTGGTGAAGGTGGTGAGAGGCCCTGTCAGGAAAACCTTTCCACTTAGTGTGTCTTCGGGTACAACAGCATCCCCATGTTTCTAGGCACAGCGCTAAAGGGTACTTTGCCCTCATCCTGTAGAGCTGACACTCAACACTTGATTCTTACAAAGAAACAGAGTTTGCAAAACAAATTATGTGCAACTGACTTTTAACTTACAAGTGTAAACTCTCTGAAAGAGCTAATCTATTACTGCTGATCTTCCATCCATCATATTTTTGATCAGCACTTACTAATTAAGTCATTGCAAACATCCAGGAAGCAACTCGCAGCAATAATCTCTTTGCTTTGAGTTGTAATGAACGCATCAGTAATCTAATAAAAGCAAATTGTGTTAATCATTTTAAAAAGAAAAAAGGAGCTTACTCACTTAATCTGTGTCTATAGAAGGATTAGCAGTATGTTCAAGAGACAGTAGAAGACGCACCTTATCTCATTCTTCAGAAAAAGGCAAAATGTGAAAAGCAGCTACATACAGCGGAAAAAAGCAGAAGGTTGGCGGCATCTAAAAATCTTTGAAAAACGTTGAGTGCTGCCAGAACTTCTTGATTCCTCTTCCTCTAAATGCACAGCTCATGCATTCAGAGAAGTCCCGCTTCAACACACACACAATTTTATGTACGATACACAACACTTCCTCTTTTTCAGTTCCCCACCTGGTGGAGGGGGCAGGGTCGTGGCGTCCCCACTTCCAGAAAAGGACTCCAAAAAGCATTTGCAATACATTTCTGTTGGCAATAATCACGCAGTGGGAGAACAATCCAATCACACACTGAGGTGGTGGAGAAAAAAAAAAAGATCTTTTAAATGGGCTGATGCATAAAACAAAAAGCAAAATTTGGCAATAATTTTATATTAAACAGTACTCATAAATATTTTAATTTCTAACATCCATACGGTCAATGCAAGTGTCATTTCATGATGAAAAGAAGGTTAAAAGGTCACACAGAATAACAACTATTAATCTACATGACTGAAGTTGGAGTCAATAATCCACACAAAAGTTAAACTGTTGCTAAAGTGGAGTCAGTGTTTAATCTCCCTACTGATGCACCAAAATCTGCTTAAATGGGATTGAAAATTAGTTTTGGACTACAAATGCATTTTTACTCTCTGTCTATATGAATGAAGTGCATTTAGCAAAGCCAAGGTCTGCAAACAGAAAGGAGAGATGTTGTTCAACTCAAAGAAAACTGATCCCAGCTCATGATGCAGCTAAAAGGTTAGCGTAGCACCGCAGCAGTCGCTTCCTGTACTCTGTGTCACACTTCCTGCCTCGCAGGAGTCAGAGGCAGTTTGCCAGCCCGACATCTGCCGTGCTTTAGCGTCCCACTCTCGTCTCCACCGTAAAGCCAACTGCAGCAGCACAAGCCACCTCGGCTTGATCCCATCTACTCAGATGTTTTTAGTTTCCAAAGAAGGAAAAAAATGAGCTGGTACTTTGACTAATTGCATGAAAAGGTCAGTGTTTCCACACAGCAACTGGGCGAAGCATTGGATAAACACCTATACTTTAAAGTCAGCGTCTGACCTTCACACGAAAAAGTGTGACTTTCTGACTACATGTGTGAAACCATGGAGTCATTCCAGATACAGACTGATGTAAAATGAAGAATAATGGGACAAAAATAAATAAATATGATTCATTTCTTCACAAACACTCGTATGAAGATGTCCGAGCAGATGTTAAATCTTTTCTAACGTTAAGGCTAACGTGTCTTTCAAAGCTTTCAGAGCACTTCTTTCCTTTTTATTAGCTGCAGCTTTCCATTCAGTTTCCACTTTAAGCTAACATGATGGATGGATGTTTCCCATTACAAAACGCGGCAGTGTCCTGCAGCAGCATCAGCGATTAAAAACTATTTTAAACCACATTGAACTGAACAGCATGTCAGCTCTAAAGCTACTGTGACATTTAATTTGTTGTTCCCTTGCTCTTATTTATGCCAATATGTTAAGATTGAAAATAAACTTTTAACCCTTTCAAAAACACATCAGAGTAAAATTTACATTTTTTTTTTAGAAGAGAACTGAAAAGGAATCCGTCTCAATATGTTTGGTTTAAACATGGATTTGACTTTTGAATGGAAAAATCAAACATGAGCTGCTTTATTTTAGTTATCATCACATAATTTTGACTGTAAAAAGATGTTTCTGATGTGCTTTGACGACACTTCGACATTTATAACTTTGTTGGAGCCATGACTCTCCTGGAGAGTCCAGAAGATGAATAAACAAACTTCACAATATTGTTTTCCAGCGTGGAACATCACATTGGAGCAGAGTTTAATCTGCATTGCTGGTCATTTTTCAAAGAAATGCGAGAGGATATTATTGAGGAAAAGAAAAGAAAAGAAAGAGAGGAAGGTACAGAACAAGAGATGAGATAAAAACCAACACTGGACTGACTTTTACTGACTGGTGAGTGCTCAGAGTACAGGTAGGACTAAAGATGAGTTTTTAATAAGCTGTTATTAGGCAAACAAAAGCTTTGTAAAGCTACTTTTATGACGATTCCATGTCTAATGGAACTGGGCCAATTGATAGGAGTACATGAGTAAATATATGAAGCAGTAAAGGGACAGAACCCCAGCATATCTTACTGGGTAAACTGGATATATGAAAGTTTCATGTTTTAGAGCTGCACAATATATTGTTTGAGCATCGTAATTCAGGTATGTGCAACAGTCAGATCGCAGGTCCTGCGACGCAGGAGGTAAATGAACTCTGTACCTTTCCATCTACGACCTGCCAACATGGCTGAGGAGTCAATTTATTTTCATTTATGACTTCTCCAACATATGTGAACAAAACACGTTTAAATCAAACATTTACTCAGAAACTACCATAATACAGGAAAATAAAAACGATTCTCAAATACAGACAAGAATCATACTTTCATAAAAAGGAGATCGGTGCAAGTTAACTGTCAACAAGAGAGTGCAGCATAACTTTTTAGGCTTTTTCCATTAGTACCTGCTCTCCCTGGCTCGACTATAGTGCGATAAATATAGTAGGATTGACATTTTTTCAGTTATCGTGCAGCCCAACACTCTTTTGTAGATTACTGTTTGAAGTTTGGAGCTTGTGATTGAGTTTGCAAACCCACTATCGGTTCGCTTCGGGGTTCTGATTCTTGTCTCCACCTTAAAGTCAACTTCAGCAGCAAGACGCAGCACATATGAACTCGTCATTTAGTTGTTGCTATTTGAGGTTTTTAGCAGCGAGACGTGTAACATCAAGCATAACATCGACTGAGAGGCTGAGAAAACAGTTAGGCTACCTGATAACGGCGACTAACCAGAGCTCCCCAACTCAAAGCAACATTTCTGATCATGCATAATGGCAGGTTTTAAAACAGAGTTCGTATTTAGCCATGTTACAGTTATCATGATGAAAAATAGCAAAAAACCAAAACTCATTTTTCCCGTCAGGATTTAATAATGTTCATTATTGCAGTGAAGTTATTGTCTCTCATTTTATTGGGAATAAATGTGCTTTTAGAGCAAATCTCAAATCAATCAACTAAGAAACTGCAGCAGTTTAGTTGCTGTGACTAGAGAGAACCATAGAGGAGGTCGCAGTCACATGAACATCAGAGCAGCTTGCCTGCAGGCCACTCGGTCACTCTGAATGCTCTCCAATCAGACATCATTCGCACATGACTCATAAACACAGCGCTGCAACAAGGCTAACACAAAGAGCGCAACACTTCCTGATCCTACAAATCAGTGTTTCATTTATGACTGGTTGTTATTGAACTGGTTGCAGTTACAACACGAGGAGCATGGTCATGAGTTTCTGGAAAGGACGGACACATGCTCACACAGGAAACAAAGAAATCACAAATATAGCAATATATTAATTCCATATATATCCAGTAATCAAATACAAGCATCTCATCTGATTACAAAATCGAGAAGCATGAACGGGGAGGACACGGCTGTGAGCCGCTTTCCAACCAGCGCTGGGATTGTCCCACTCTGCTCCTGAGGAATGCCGAGAACTTAGAGCTACAAGGTGCTAAAACTAGTTCAGTGACAAAACACATGAATTAGAACATGACCAGGAGCAACACGAGCACATGCACAAGGACCGGCTTGTTGTGCAAGCACGAGAGAAGCTGGTGTAGAAGTTAATCAGCCAACCTCAGAAATGAATACTTTCCTTATTATGCATCTAAGACATAGAGCTTGCAGTTAAAAAAAAACATGATGGGAAACTTGAACACACTCATCTTTAACACATTTGTTGAGTGGCAATCTTACAACGCAAACCGACCTTTTAAAAATCCACTAAAGTCTGTAAAATTAAGGAAATTGTGTATTTTTGCTGGCAGAAAACAATGGAAATAAATGTCTTCGAAGTGATGGAAACCATCCTTTCATCCATTTTCTGAACCACTTAATTCAGTTTAAGGTCGCAGGTAAGCTGGAGCCTATCCCAGCAATTAGCAAGCAAGAGGCTCCAGTCCATCCTGGAAAGGTCACTAGTTCATCCCAGAACCTACACAGCGTCCTCACACGGTGGGAGGAAGCCGGAGTACACGCCTCGACTCAGCCAACACATACAGGAGGAGGACATGCAAAGCCAACAAAAGGCTCCCGTTTGTTAGCGTGCAGACAGCTGTCATCTCCAGCTTGGCCACTAGATGTCAGTAACATCTCCTTTAATGAACTCTGAATGTAAAGATGGTGAATTATTTCAAGGCTGAATTAAATCTAGATATTTTTTACTGGAAATAATTGTATATGTAGAAATAAACATATACACATATTCAGTGTACTAATGCAGGAAATACTGCATCATATTTAATTTCCAAACATACAAGATTGGAAAAATGAATCAAACTCAGGAAGTTGATGAGACATCAGTTTTGTCACAACACCACCAACCTGACTCAGTTATGATCAAATATGTGGTTGCTAATTAGAACAGAATCATCTGAACCTGGAAGTGGTTGCTTATGATCTGCTCTTACTCAGAGCTGAAAGAGGAACTATTCCTTTAAGTCAATAAATGATGGTGCCACCAGCTGGACGAACGCCTCATGATTCACCTTCTTCGTGCCCAGTTAGTTTCCTTCATTTATTTCCATTTTCTGCATTTTATCCAAATACAGTCAGTTCTAGAAGAAAATGGACGACTCAATTTTCAAGACTTAAAACACACTTTCTATAAAGAATCACTAGTAAACATTAACACATCAGTGCAAACACACAATGTGACGAAGAGAATCCATAAACTGGGAGCTACTGTAGGTACAAGGCTTCTTCCCTTATGAGTACAAATACACGTCACACTTCATGATTGTTTGTTTTTTCAACCTTACCACATGACTGTGTTTCAGCAAAATGAGAAGTATTCCCAACATGTTGCACAATGTGAAATAATCCACTGCAGCTGCAGAAACTTCAGAGTAAGGCAACTTAGAAGAAACCCGTTTTACAAAACTGGAATCGCCCACAAACGTGAAAAGACCTGAGTACAAACTGCATGTTTGCAGAAATGACCCGCAGAGTTTGCGCACAGCCTGGCCTGCTCCACGTTGCACGCAGGATATTCCCAAAACATTCCGTGTGACTTGTTGTTGTTCGTGCACGTGTGCGTGCACTCACTAGTCGTCCTGCTCCGAGGAAAGTTTTCTGCCGATAAATATGTGAAAAAACATTGCAAGCCCGTTTTGCAGCTCTCTGCAATTCAAAACACATGCTTGGGCATACGAGACATCCTCAGCCTTTAGCAGAAGTTCTCACACTGATGTGTGTGTGTGTGTGTGTGTGTGTGTGTGTGTGTGTGTGTGTGTGGTGGTGGGGGGCACTAACAGGCCTGTTGCCAAAACCCCTGCCACATCCTTGTCTGCAAGACATCTGCAACCGACTGCCTTCTTGTCGCGATAAACAATCCGTTTCACTCGCCATCACTGCTGGAATGATTCCCAGCTGCATTTCTGGAAGTTGACAACTTCTTTTAGCTTGTAAACCGAACTCGGCTCTCACAGATTCCGTTTCAGTTGAGCTATTTTCCAGTCCCGCAAACAAAAACAAGGCTCAGACCGAACTGAAAGTAAGGTTTGCTTTGCCTACCTTTGGAAGTTTGAAATGCGGTGCACGCCACGGCTAATAATCCTCCATGGAGCGTCAGGACACTGCGGTGCTTGTGCTGAAGACAGCTGAACAGCCAATCCTGGAGTGTGTATGGGAGGACTGGCAGACTAACTGGCCCAACCCAGAGCCATGCGCAAACTGGGTTGCGCTGCGGTTTCAGGACTTAAGCTGTGTGTTTGCTATTTAAACAGCACAAAGGCCATTAAGTCTAAATCATATTAACTTTTAGCGCCATCAAAGTGAGATAATTTTAATGATTTTAAGTCAGCCTTCCTAATATGCAGCTTTATATGTGGAAGTTCTCTGAAATGTAATAATCTTCACATCATACACTGCTCTGCTAATGAGCTAATTTCAAACTGTCTGGTAGCTAAAGCTAGCAGTGCTAACAGATGCCAACATTAGTTAGCTAGTTTAAAAACCTAGTTTTGCTAGTTAAGTCTTATAAAAGAACGGGTTCTTCCGCCAAATTGATTATTTACTATTATTTATGTAAATATATATCAGTACAATGTTAACAAACCACTTGAGACACATTCTCCATTATTTACACTAATAAAATGGTTAATTTGATGGTAGCTGAACAACTGGTAATGTAACAATAATAAGAGCATATATACTTATCATCTGTACTGTAAAAACAAGCATATACATTTTTAAAAAGGTGAATATCTGTAAGCCTGACTGGTTTGCATGATTTTGGCCATGTCTGTTGACGCAACCCTGCTTGTAATCGCTCTGGTTTCGCTTAATGCAGCTGTGCTGCTGTGTCTTTTATCCGGAGTTTATGTACTGATGCAATCTTTCCAGATGTGGAACAGAAGAAAAGGCATGTGTTAGCTTTGCCCGGAAACAGTTATCTTGTTATTTTGCTATACAAGTAGATAGTTAAAGTTAACATGGGACAGTAAACAAGCCATTACGCAGGTCTAAGTACTTACAGAAAGTACTTCATAATATTTGCTTTTTAACCCTTAATTTCAAGTTTGTAAAAATGAGGAGCCAACACATTTGTGTGCATGAATGAAAAGTATTGAGTGAACATGTGGACAACATTCGGCCTGATCTGGTTCTGTCTCCTCTGATTTCAGCACCTCTACATGTCACATGGATGAATGGCGCCTCCTGGTGGAAGATGTGGACATGAACAGTGTTACCGTCACGTTAGCAGCTTTTTTTCTGTTTGCGTGAAGACTCCACACTCCTTCAGGGTTGTACCCGAGTCAGAGGTCCAGACAAAGATGCATTACTCTGTATGACCTGCTGCTACTGGTTTAAGTCCTGTTCTTTTATCACTTTGCATAACTCAGGATACTCTCCTGTTCACTTGCTTAAGAACAAACTCAACACCATGCAAAGATATCTGAAAGATTGCTAGAAAACCCATTTTTCTTACAATGTGTGCATTATAAATGGGTATAAGGAAAGATGAGTTGTTTTTATTAAACTGTTATGATTTAATGTGTATGATCCTGTAATGCACTTTCACTGTATTGAACTTTTTCATTTCCTTCTACACGTCTCAGGAAGAAAAAAGTGTCATTTATAAGACATTTTTAATAAAACTGCAAAAACATTATATACAAGTTTCTCTCTTTCTCCATCCTCTTATTGTGTCTCCATGTCTTCAGGACTCGCTGCTTCATTGGAAAGCAGTTTTATGGAACAACATGACACTTGGGAGAAGCATCTCCAAGTTCTGCTGGAAAAATAAGCAGGAAAAAAGCTCAGATGCTCCTGTTGGAAAGACACTGGTTGACCACTTCTAGCAAAGACGAGTTCTCCAGAGCTGCAGCAACTCTCTCTTTGTCTGCAAGCTGCTTGTTCACTGCACAGGAAACATGTGGAAAACAATGCGTCACCTTAACTTTAAAACGGCAGCAAGACTTTTAACGGTAAATGCGTTACCTGCTTCCTCTGAGGCATGGGTCCCAGGAGTTATGTGGACATCAATCTGAGCAGAAAAAGGAAAACAACTCTTTAAAAACATTTTCTGTTGTCTGCATTTATGTATGTAATCAGTGTTCTCTGGACAGCACCAAGGCCGTCAGCCATCTTGAAACTACAGCTGCTTGTAAGGGACAAATAGCACTGATGCAGAATAAGGAGGTAAATGTGCATCAGCTGCGAGAACATCCATAGACGTACTTTGTATCTGTCCGGCAGGGAACGAAGAAGCTTGACTTTGATTGACAGGCCGATGAGCGTTGCCATGCTGCAGTGAGGGATAGTCGGCGTGAACGCAACACCCACAGTGCTGTCTGCATCGCTAACCTGAGGAAAAGACAAACACAGAACGTGTGACAGCATGAGGGGACACAAAACAAGCAAGTAGCTTTCAGCTTTCGTTCTCATGGTTACGGAAGAGAAGGATGGCCGACTGGACTACAGCAGATACGGTTTATACATGTCTTCATTTTTACTTTGAAAGGAAAGCAGATACCAATAATCCTTCTTTCCTCATATCATCATGCACTAACTTGTTCATATGTGCACACGGAGCTGATTGGAAATTATAACAGATTTGCTCCACAAAGCTTTACGGTTGAAGATCTGCAAAACAAATATGCAAATAAGTAATAAGTAATTAATTAGGTGGAAATGATTTAATCTGCTAAAATTTGCATTTTGTCCCATCAGGGTACAAAAATCATTGTTCAGGACAAATTTGTGCCCGTTGCCCCCCTGCTCTGTGTCTTTTATCAGAATACGGTGGAACAAACCTGTAAGATAAGACTCATCACACAACACATATGCAGGACCGAACAGATGTTCACTGTCGTCACATTGTTGCACAAAGGGATAAATATTCACATATTAAGATTAATAAAAAGAAAAAAGGCTTAAAAGTGAAAATTATTTCATGTTTTAGTTTAAATTTTATGTTTTAGTTCGACTGAACCTCCAGATATGTGATGTGAGCTGTGACGTGTCTTTATCAGCGGATGCTCTGTAGACCGGAGCGTGACCAGTTGCAGGCTGGTTGCGCTTCCTGCCGCCCAGTGGTCTTTGCAGGAAACAGAACCACGAGCGGGCTACGGAGAAACCTGTACGGTTGCTTTTTGTCATCGCGTGAGTCGTTCTGTTGCAACCAAAAATAAACAAACACAAAAAAATGTGAAAGAGAAACAACAGGACGACTCACAAAACCACAAGATGGTGTCCTGCAGAGACCAGCGAGCGGCAGGAGGGACGACCGGCCTGGAAACGGGGCTGGTCACGTCTCCAGGACGCCGTCAGCAGATAAAGACACGTCACACCCACATCAGCACAGATGTTTTCTAAACAAGACTGAAGACTTTACATGTTAGGACAAATATTGCAGCTCATTAAAGATTAATTGATGAAAAAGAAACTTAAACCAGGGGTGTCCAAAGGACGTATGAACAGGATGATGAGAAACAGGATGATGAGAAACAGGACGATGAGAAGCATAATGATGAGAAGCATAATGATGAGAAGCATAATGATGAGAAACAGGATGATGAGAAACAGAATGAGAAGCAGAATGATGAGAAACGGGACGATAGAAACAGAATGATGAGAAGCAAAATGATGAGAAGCATAATGATGAAAGGCATAATGATGAGAAACAGGATGATGAGAAACAGAATGAGAAGCAGAATGATGAGAAACGGGACGATGGAAACAGAATGATGAGAAACGGGACGATGGAAACAGAATGATGAGAAACAGGACGATGATAAGCAGGATGATGGGAAGCAGGATGATGAGAAACACGACAATGAGAAAAAGGACTATGAGAAGCAGGATGATGAGGAACAGAATGATGAGAACCAGGACTATGAGAAACAAGACGATGAGAAACAGAATGATGAGAAACAGAATGATGAGAAACAAGACGATGAGAAACAAGATGATGAGAAGCAGGACGATGAGAAGCAGGACGATGAGAAACAAGACTATGAGAAACAAGACGATGAGAAACAGGACGATGAGAAACAAGACGATGAGAAACAGGACAATGAGAAACAGGACAATGAGAAACAGGACAATGAGAAACATGATGATGAGAAACAGGACGATGGAAAACAGGATGAGGACAAGCAGGAAGAGGAGAAGCAAATGATGAGAAACAGGATGATGAGAAGCAGGATGAGGAGAAACAGAATGATGAGAAGCAGGATGATGGGAAGCAGAATGAGGAGAAACAGAATGATGAGA
>JBAMHX010000018.1:23160604-23173162 GCA_037177515.1 Pseudomugil tenellus | reverse complement strand
CCATATTAAACTCAATCGGTTTCTCACAAAATGTCCACAAACCTACTCATTCTCATCATCATACTCTTGATCTTGTTGGCATTGATAGTGAAGAACTAACAGTTTTTCCTCATAACCCTGTTCTGTCTGATCATTTCTTAATAACCTTTGAATTTACTTTACTCAACTACACAACAGCCGAGAAGAAAACTTATTATTTCCGATGTTTGTCAGATAGCCTTGTTACAAAATTTAAGAAATCCATTTCATCAGTATTTCCTACAATACCATGTGTTGACATATAGAGAAGATCCATTCGAGATCTCATCCAACACAGGTTGATGAATTTGTTGAGAGAATCACAGTTTTCTTTCCTGTCCTTGTAATCCTAGCGAGTTGAGGCAGATGGCTGCCTTACCTGAGCCAGGTTCTGCAGGAGGTTTTGCCTCCCTCTTACAAGGGAGTTTTCCTTGTCGCCCTATGCTTGCTCAGGATGGGAGATTCCATCAAATCTTGATCAAAGTCAAGATTCGATGCAATCTTGCTGGTTCCCTATATAAGGCTATTTTTTGAATTGGCCGATCTCTGTGAAGTGCCGAGAGACGACATTGTCGTGAAATGGCGCTATACAAATAAAGTTGAATTGAATTGAATTAATTTGAATGCATAAATTTTAAAAGTAACAATTCTTAAATAAAATCAATTAGCTGTAATTGTGTAAAAATTAACTCTGCCATGAATCATTTATGTGAGTGCATATGGTTTGATTTTTTTAATGTCTATCCCTCTGTGTGTGTGTGTGTGTGTGTGTAAAACAGTCACTGGTTCATCATTTTTGTTGACCTTACTTGCTATCTGTCTATTACATTCAGACCTTACTGAGTATTTTACTGGGACGGCACCACGTTCTGCGTGTGAAGGGCTGGTTCTACTGGTGAGAATAACAGCGTTGGTTCTGTTACTTAAAAAAAAATAAAATTACCTACAGTAAGCACCTCAGTGAGTAATGAAGCTACAGCATTATTAGAATAATTAATTACTCAGAAAAGTAGTTAATCTGTTGCTTTTTATTAAATTATAAATATGTTCTGTTTAACACATTAAAAGCAATCATGTTCATATATTTATATTCAAACCAAAAATGAGATTTAACTAATGAATAAATTGGAAACTTGGAAATAACAAACACTGCAGAGGTTAGAGGTTATCACAGTGATGGGTCTGTTGGCCCATTAACGCTTCTACAGTTCAGTCAAAGCAATCCGTCTCAAGAGCAATCTTTGGGCTAATTTCACGGGTTGTTTGTGGACATTAATCAGAGCATTGCTGTACATCTTTTCCTTTGCTGCATACTTCAGTTCAGAAGCAGTAAAGCTGAAGCTGACAGTACAATTATATGCTGTCAGAGTCATCTATCACGTCGTCCTCCCAGAGGTTTGATTCAAAAACATGCTAAAAGAAAGAAACATTTATCACCAAGTCTTCTAAAATCTTAGCAAATGATGGGAAAGGAGTTTAAATTCAAGCCTATTTTAATTTGTAAGAGATATTTAAGCTATAAAAACATTTATAGAAAAATTCCACTAGAGCAGAAGATGATGTACTTTTAATTTGTGCAGAAAATCAGGATTTTGCACAATATATTGCTCACTAATTGTTTTCTACCAGGAAAATAGTTTTTCTCCTGTTACCTAGTTTCTCCTCAACAGACTTTTATTGTTGTTTTGTTTTTAAAATTTCCGGCTCGGTGCGTTCCGTCATTTGTTGCAGACATGTAAGCAATGCTGAAGATCGTTAAGGCTCTGAAGCATCCTGGCATGAAGACCTGCAGCTAATATCACGCTTCACAACCCAGTCAATACGCAGCAACACTGCAAAGGGAAAAAAAAGCTCAGCTCAGCGTGAGTGCTCCCATAACACTTGAGGACATAGTTTAGTTCATGCCCCTGCTCACAAGGTCAAAATCACCAAAAGCAAATCAGCTGCCACCCGTCTGGAAGAGTAGTAACAGCGGACGGTCAAGCATATGGTTGTAAAAGCTTCAGTTTGAGCATGATGCAACTCGGCTTCACACCACAATAACTCATATCTGAAGGTAACACACAAAGCACCTCAAATGAAGCAGAAATCACCTAAAACATAATAATACAGTGGATATTTGATATTGATCAAGCATTTGGACAATAGCATTCATGCAACAGAAAAAAAGAGCCGCCATGCAAATGGTGAACTTTTTATCATAAACTGCTCCATGCTGATCAAGTTTTGATATTTGATATAGTGATTTTTTTCTTTTAGATAATGTTCGGAAAGCTTCACAGTCTGTACAATGAAAATATGAGGTATTTGTATATGTGTGAGACAAAATCAAACCAGTACGGAGGTGAAGGAAGGGCAGAGATGAAAATTGTTATGTAAAGAAAATGTGCAGAATGAGAGACGTTTTTCATATGAGCATAAAATGATGATGAGCTTTTGAGGATGAAACCCAGACTCTTGGATGAACACAGAACTGTTGTCGATCAACAGACCGAAACTCTCAACTTTAGTGGATTTAGGTCCATTAAGGAGAATTTCTGTTTTATCACTGTTTAATTTAAAAGTCCTATATTATGCAAAATGGACTTTTCTGAGCTTTTAACCTTCTATTGAAGTTAATTTTACCCTATAAAGATCCCGGAAGTAGTTTCGTTTTTCATACATGCGTTTTGTAGCTTTAATGCTTTGAAAAGAAGTGTGCGGCTTTTGAAGAGCTAACAGCTGACTCCACCCCTCCGATGATGCACAATGGAGACACCACCCGACCCTACCTGAAAACTTTAGCGCGCCATGTCCCCCAGGGAAACAGACATGACCCCGCATGGCGATGACAGACAGTTCATCTCTGGCTGCTCAGTGGGAGCGGGGCGAGAGCCAGCAGAAGGACTGCAGACTGCGTCGTTCCCAGTTCCGGGTAGAGACCTTGGAGCACAAATGAATGGGATTGGAAAACTATAGTATGGGGCATGTTGCAAAATGCATAATATTATCATAAATGTGCAGGATAGAATGTGAAACGGCAAATATAGCAACATATGAGAGCTTTAAGGAAGTTGAAGGTGAACTTGGATTTCATTCAAGATAAGCAGGTACAGATGGAGGAGGAGAGGGGGGCGGTGGAGTTGGGTTTGCTGGAGAGGTAGAGCTAGGTGTCGTCTGCAAAGCAGTAAAAATGGATTTTAAATATATGGAAAATATTACCAAGGGGAAGGAAACAAATGATGAAGAGAAGCGGCCCCAGGAAGGAACCCTGGGGCACTCCAGATGTAACAGGTGACTGGATGAACTGGGTCCGGCCAGAGAAATAAGAATGAAATAGTCAGGTGAATTATGGGAAATTCTGATGGAAGCATGTCTGTTGGGAGAAATTGCCTCAAAAGTCATAGTCAGATGGAAGAAAATGAGAAAACTGCAAATATCAGAGTCAGCATCCATGAGGAGGTTTATGCTGATCTTAATGAGAGCTGATCCAGAACTGTAGTGGAAACTGAACCGGAACTGCTCATACAGGAGTTTTGGGTCAAGTAGCAGCTGATTATTAAAGCATTTTGGAAATCAAGCGAAGTTTAGATTATTGTGTGGGATCTAAATCAGGTTTTTATCAAATCAGTTACAGTTTTAAAGAGAATGGGGGCAGTTCTAGTAGTTATTGAAGAGTGAATGATGGCAGATGTGAGTGGAGGTGCAGGATTGAACTAAAACTGTAGGGAGGGGATCAAGCTGGAAGGTGGAAGGCTTGGATTTACAGATGAGATCTGAGACTGATGGAGCATCTGGCTGTAAACTGAAAAATGGCAGACGGGGAGTGAAGCATCCATAAGAGGAAACAGGATTAAGAAACTGGTGAATTTTCTCAATTTCTCATTGAAGAATAACACATCATAAAAAAACGGTGTATAAAGCAGAGAAGAATGGCTCAAGTGACAACATCTGACTGATCTGATTCTTTTAAAGGCTGGACTGTGAAAAAAGACAGAGACATGTTGCTTTTATCGTAGCGTCTGTTGACTTCTCCATGCAGACTTCTAATCCATGAAACCGTTTCAATAAAATCTAAGACAGACAGATGCAAACACATTCAGAGTTTGGTGAACAATTAGACTTTTATGCTGCATCAATACGGAACATAGCATGAGGGTCCTGGAGGTGGGCTTTATGGAAGCACATTTCATTTGAGGTGCCTTAGCTGGGGAGGAAGTGGGGTTTGTGATGCACCATTAAGCAGGTTTTTGTTGGATCTGATTTGATTCAGGGGTGTTAGAGCTGAGAAACAACAAATTCCTGCAGGATGGCTCCTTCAAGGACTGGAGTTTAACACCCCTGATCTGGGGAGAGTAAGGATGTTGTAAATAATGTGGAAGGTCTGATAGTCTGGAAGAGAGCCGCAGAGTACAGAGAAAACACTCAAAGCCTGGAAAGGTATACTGAAGTGGTTCAAATCTTTCTTACTGAACCAAAGATCCTTTAGCGTGTATGTAAAGCGGAAGAAGATTCATATGAGAAAGTAAGAAGTCACATTTTCCATCTTCTACCAGAATGAGGTTGAACCTAAAATTCCTCCAGTTTGCTCCTCTTCCAGACATTTATACATGTTTAATATGACTGTTTATTAATTAAAGTGTTTTGCATGGCATTGATGGAGAGCAGGAACATGAATCGCCTCATTTCATTTATGTTACTTACGGTTATTTGTCTGGTACGAGTTTGGAGGTGAGCTGCACTACAATGAAAACATTTGTGGGCAATTGTGGAAAAAAGTCAATAATGGAAACAGAAGCACTTCTGTGAAATGAGCTGCAACAAGCAGCAGCGGCTGAAACTGAGTTGTTTGTCATACTGTTTAGGAGAAGGCTGTGCAATGAATTAAAGAAAATAATCCTGCTCACAAATTGCAAGTGGATGCTCTTTTCTGAAGGGAAGTGATTCAGAGCAGCCTGATAAAGAATGCATGCCAGTGCTGTGCAGGGATGCCTCATAAATAAGTCTGTGTGCACGCTGCAGGACAACTCTTGAATTATATGCAGTGAAACATTAACATCTGCATTTCAAACTGTT
Organism: Pseudomugil tenellus; assembly: GCA_037177515.1. Classification (NCBI taxonomy): domain Eukaryota; kingdom Metazoa; phylum Chordata; class Actinopteri; order Atheriniformes; family Pseudomugilidae; genus Pseudomugil; species Pseudomugil tenellus. The sequence goes on along the minus strand of JBAMHX010000018.1, from coordinate 23,168,089 downwards.
AACAGTTTTTAGGAGTTGCATAGAAGTTTATAAAATCTGAAATGAATAAATAAAAGAATGGGCTTAGTTTGTATTTATTACACCTCTGTGTTTAACCTGATAGCAGCCTGAATCGTTGTTTTATAAACGCTGCAGAGCACCTGTTCAGGTGTATGTTCTGCATATCTTATATTAAATTGTTGCTCTTACGGTACATAATGTCAGTACAGAATCTAAACAAGTAGATTATGGTCCAAAATGTTCTATTCAGTGATTAAACATTAACGGTTTTTATTTATTTTTATTTTGTTGTTAAAATGAATAAAGGATTATTTCACTTCATGATTTCTGCTAGCTGCTTTGCTAATTGCTGGGATGGCCTTTGGCTTCCCTGCAAACCTAAATTTGACTAAATGATATAAAAAACGGATGGATGGATTTCTGTTGTTGCAGGAGATGATGAAAGCTGTTAACATATTTGTTCCACGTTAACATTGTCCAGGCAACAAACTAGATTGCACTATGCTGCAAATTGCTTTCATCTACAGATCTAATGCTTATTAATCACACAACATGAGACATCCAGTCGTATGTAAATAAATCAACTAAAAACAACCTAAAAAGAACAATAAATACTTTCACATCAGACTCTCCAGCAATGCCAGAAAAAAGTGAGACTTGTTATTTTCTTCAGTTACTGCAGAGTTCTAAATCCGAGCTAAACATAGGAATAGTCACTTATTTAGCAACACTCTGAGGCTGAATTAGAAGCAGCTGCCTCCTCTTGTGTTACGTAGCTTCAGTCTTACCAGTACAGGACATTCTTTGAGGTTTCTCTACTACCTGCAACCCCAAACTAAGATGAGCAGCATGGACGCTCTCCTGGGGAGTCTCCTGCTGTCTACATTGCCTTTTCAATGAATACAAATACTTTTAATCAGATGCACGTGAATGGGACGTTTTGGCACAGTCATCCCAAGTTACAGCATGAAAACATCCAACCATCCATTTTCTAAACAGCTTTATCCAATTCAGGGTCGCGGGTAGCTGGAGTCATCGGACAAGAGGCAGGGTACATCCTGAACAGGTCGCACAGCATGAAAGCAGAGGATAATAATTTAAATAAAACTCCAGCCATTCACTTTATCACCATAGTACATCTGTTATTTCTGTCAATCAAAGGTCTTTAAAAAAAAAAAAAGCAGGAAAATGAAACTGCAGTTTGTCTCCTCTTCTCAGTGCTGGACATGAAAGAAGTATTCAATGGATTCAGGACCTTTTTAGCAGCCTGTGTTTCTCACGTTGTGCCTCTATTACCGCTGCACACTTGCAAATATGTCAACAGGTTTCCCGTTATTCCTGTTGTTCCATCCAAGCCATCTTTACTCCATGTGTTTTCAGTCCAGGTGCATATTAGCATTTTAGCCCTGAAATGTTATATTATTAATGATAAAACCAAAACGTCAGTCTGTATAATGAGTAAATGTATAATGAATAATTGTCTGTAACCCAGATTGTGATGTGCGATAACAGAAACTACTTTTCTACATAAAAATGTTTCACAAATTGTTTCAAGTCCTCTCTGTAGTCTGTTTAATTAAAATGATTTTTTTTTTTTTTGTGTGTCAGACCTTTAAACATCCATGTGTTCTTTTCTGTGTTGACCAAGTGCATAAACCCAACACGGGCTCTGAGTGCTGATGTGAATTTAAAGTAGACCTGGAATGCATCAGTCACTGGCCGGCTTTATTTGGTATGCAAAATGAAAATGAGTTATGCACCAGGCCTGGTGTGAGGCTGCTGCGGCTCTCAAATACAGCTGCAAAGCAAAGTGACAAAGTCAAGCAACACAGGCTGTAATTTACTCAATTTTTTTTTTCTTTTTAAAATATAAAATTATTGCAAAAACAGCTAAATTTATGCAGTCCAAACTACAAAAACAACATCTTTAAAAAGAGATAAAGGAAGAGTAGCCGTCCCTCTTCTCTCAATAAGAGCTCATAAACAGCCAGGAAGCAAGAAGGCAAGTTGATGGGTTGTCCCACTTTGTCTCACACAGGATTCATATATATGCACAGATATTCCGTCAGCTTCATTTGTCCAACACCAAATCTTGCAGAGACTGTTTGCTTGCTCCAACTGAATTGCTTTGTTTCTTTATATAAAGATGAGTGAGTTAGTGATGAGTGATCAGTGAGTCAGTGATAAGAAGGGGATGGTTGCACGTTTTCTACCTAAAAATAAAACCATCATTAATTCATTAATATCTTCTTCATATGAATGTAGCAGAGATGCATTTAGATGCCCGTTCAGGATCAGGTCCGTGCCAAATGGGATGTTCTGCCGCAAAGAAAATCTAAACATGAAGTTTTTAGGAACACAGATTAGCTTTTGGATGATTAGAAATGAAGTAATTTAAAACTAATTAATCAATAATAACAAATCAATAATAGGTCATTTCTGACCGGTGCTGCCATTAAACACGGCCATTTCTATGTTTAACAAACCGCTGACCTATATCAGCTTCAAGCCTCTCATCCAGCATCTAATTTCACTCTGAAAGGTGTTGCTGGGTTAGAAGCAGCACCTTTGCCTTGTAACATGAGTATTTTCTATATAAGTACAACAGGATCTGTTGGTGTAAAAGTGCAGAAATGACCTGTGAGGATTTGAGCGTTGCAGCACTGCATGCTAGAAAACAAGCTGCTGCTTTTCTGGCAAATGTTCAGAAATATTTTACAGAAAAGTGTCTGGTAGAACTCCATATTTACCCACAAATCTATTTTATTATTTGAACAATAATAAATAAAGAAAACAAGACTGTATAAAAGATATTGATCGCTTTAAGAACTGACACTGATTGCAGGAAAATATCCTGTATCATGTTGGTTCAGTCGAGATAAGTTTTATTTGTATCTTGTAGTTTTGTGTGAGTATGTCCGTACTCCTACAGTTATATCTTTATTTAGCTAAATGAAATCCTGACACATCTACATAAAGATTTAATTGAGGCACACTTTATTTGGGAGCAGAGTCTCCTGCTAAAGCTCTCACTTAGAGCGGAGTGTCAGTTTGTTTCCAGGATCTGAGCGAGTGGCAGTTGCGCCACGAAGAACCTCAACAGGTGCTCATTGTGCTATGTTCAGGTATATGCAGCTTGTAGCACACCAGTCATGATGTTGGTGCCGACTACAGGCGTCTGATATGAAAACATGGGAAATGTTACAACATGTGTCCACCTTCTTTTCCTTCTCCCTGCTCTCCCTTTCATCTGGTTTTTCCCTGCAGCCATGCAGGACCATGTTCCTCTGCCTCTCAGCTGGATTGTTAAAAAAAACTTTTTATTGTTTTGCAAACTTGTCAAAGCTAGTTTGGGCTAATTATATCATTCCAAATATAAGAATTAATACCAAGGCTAATATCAACATTGTTCTATCATACTGGACTTTTCTTGTTTTTCTTGTATCACTTTATTTAAAATTGTTTTATTTGGGAAAAAAACTTTGTGGTATTTCAATATGGCCTTTGTCATTATTAATTAAACCAAATTTATTAATTAGTTGAGAAGTTTTAAGCAACGTGTATTGGTATGTGGATAATCATTACTATGGAGTCTGTATTGGCCCTCGAGCACCAAGGTTTCCCACCCATGATGTAAAATATTATTTCTTTTTGGGGAGAGTGCTGACATTTGGTTCCTGCATCAGGATGAATCAGGATCTGGACACAAACTTTACAACAAAAATGATATAGCTCAGGGCTGGAAATATGGATGGACTTTTAGGGAGTGTCTGTTTGAAAGTCAGACAAGACAACATATAAATAAAAAAATATTGAAGTCACAGTCTTATTAACAAAACGGCAAAAATAGTTGGTTAGGCTCCTTGGTGGCTGGTGCTATGTGAGTAACAAGCAGGAAGCATCAAACCAGAAGTTAGCAAGGGAACAGAAAGAGCAGGTATTACCAGCATGCACTGACTCAACAGGCACAGAAATAGACAGTGGGGCAGAATACTTATTGCTATGTAAGACCATCTCAAATGATGGTAATTGAGAGCTATTACAGGAGAGCTTGACATTTCAATTCCAGAAAAAATTGTCCCGACATTTGTACTCTCACATATTACGACTAAAGAATTTACAAGAAAAAAGTAGTCTGTGCCTGCATAAAACAGCAATAGTGTTTTTTAGCAATAGAATCACTGGTTGTTTTCATTTTTTAATAAATGACATTTTTAATAAATGACAGAAGCCTGCATCTTTAACTTGTCGGCTAAAGAAAGGGACAGAAGCGGCCTTGTGTCAGAGTGAGAAGTCTGTAACTGTAAACAATCTTTGGACGTTATGTGCGTTTCAGTTTTACAACTAAATCTGTGATCCATCAGTCTGTGACCGCAGGAGTTGCTAGTTTACATTTATCTACATATATGTCTTAAAAACCCACGTCTTGAAAATACTTGTTTAAAAATAAGGAAATAATTCTTAAAAACCACCAAAAGAAAAAAAACTGATTATGATGGTTCACAGATTTTGTTGTGACACAGGTCACCGTTAAAATCACCTTCCAATTTTAAGCTATGTCTCTTTGAGAGAGAGAGAGGGAGAAAGTTGGAGAGAGAGAGAGAGAGACAGAACTGGCAGAACCAAAGGAGCTACAGTCTGACTCTTCAGCAACAGAGTTGATCTTGTTCTGTGAGTAACATGGTAAATATTATCACATGTTCCATAAAATAGTGATATTGTTTTGCTAAGTGTGTGTGTTTGCAGACAGGTGGGTGAGAGGTAGAGGGAGGCGTGTCTCATGTTTTATCTAACTTTCCAGTCTAATGTTAAAGTTGCTGTTATGTTTGAAGGTGACATGTAGACATGGAGCCGCATTTTGAGGCGTATAAACTGCACCTCATAGCTTTTCCTTCCGCTGCATTGTGTTAAAGTTGAGTTGTGCTCAATGTGCTGCATCACACGCCAGCGACTGGATATCAAGACTCTGGCTGTATCAAACATGTATCATGGCAGATACAAAGATATGCAAGAAGACGAGGAAGGCACAGAGTAAGAGATTAGACTGAGGAAACATCAGACTGACTTTTACTTGCTGAGTAGAGCCTGAAGAAGAGACAGGATGCAAGATGGATGCCAAAGCTCCATGGTGCTTCCTTAAAACCATTGTTGATGTGAGAATAAACACACAACATGTTCCAAATGATGACAAAGTATCTGTTTTTATATGATGCCTCATGAGCCCTGCATGAACAAACACCAACACAAAAGAGCAGCCATGTTAATGTTTCCCGTTTTTTAGGCAGTTGTGGGTTTTAGCTTTTTGGTTTTGTTGTCATTATATCTGCAGTTGGCTGCTTCTTTTCATTTCTCGCTCCGCTGTCACACCTGGTCTTCGGCTCCCCTCTCACCAGCTCATTGTTTGTAATGAGCTCCTTCTTTTCCTTTGCTCTTCGCCACATCTTCGTCCCACCTGTCCTACATGTGTGTAAATGTAACTTTTACTGTGTTGAGTTTTATTTTGTTGTGGCTTCAGAATTGGCTTTCCTGTTAATGCTGTGATTGTATTAAAGAATCTGTTTTCCCTATATGTGCCTGTCTCCTTTGTCCTGCGTTCGGGTCCTTTTTCCCTCTCATCACACAGGAAATGCATTATTAACATGATTTGTGGTAAAGCTGCCCTGCAAATGTAACAGTTAACGTTTATTTTCACCATTAACAAGCATCAGTTGTCTGAATGTCGGATTAAAATGAGATGAAGTACCAACTTCTAACGATGGCTTGTGACACTATGAAGTCTGGGGAAAAGGATCAAATGGCTCTTAACACGTTGTAAGTGATTTTTTCTCTCAAAGTGAGACAAAAATAACTGAAAAGAAGCACCAACAGGCTGGTTTTAGTTTTTTTTTAAGGACTTGAAATGAGTGTTTCACTCTTTCACAAATATTATTGGAGCGCAAAGTGTTGCCAGCAGTGGATTATTTCCTGTTTAAAGTGTTTTAACGACTGGAGTTGCTGCTGCCCTGTGGTGCTGTGACTGAAAGCTTTCTCCTGTGCTCTCTCTCTCTCCCTCCCTGTGTCTCTCACCCTCTCATTTCCCCTCACTCTGCAGCGTGCAGCCGTACGGACAGCAGCATTCTGGCTTCATCTCGCTGGAGCCAGGCGGATGTCTGTGAGTGCCGAGGACGCCGAAACGCAAAACTGGTCCTATATCTGGCCAGTGTGAGAGTGTGGCAGGAGTGAGGAGGAGTAGCAGACAATCATTCCCAGTAACTACTGGTTTCTCTGCAGCATCGTTCCGATTCATCATGGATCTCAGGAGTAAAAAAGTGTGGAGAGTTATTGCACAGGCTGCCTTGATGCTTTTCCACTTGCACGGTGACACCAAAGCAGGTGAGAAACAACAGATCGGATCTGCATCTACCTGAAGTTTTCATTTATTTCATTCATTCAATGATTTTTCTTGTTAAGTCATTTTTGGAGAATGTGTTATTTACAGGAATTTCTTTGTTCTAACTAATGCTGATGGACTTTCTGAAAAAAAAGGTTTTGTGAGCGTGCATGGCAGCGTGTTTGTGTTCATAGGGTGTCATCCATTATTCCTAAGTTGTAGAAGGTGTGAAAAGCATGAGTGGGAAAAGTGAACTCTGCTCAGAACGCAGCTGGATCTTCATCCTGATAAACTCTAGCTGTAAAGAGCTTATAAATAAAAATATTATTTGCTGCTTTTCAAGCTTTAATGCTAATTTTAGCGAATAAAAAGTTTCAGAAGCACAAATAACGGCTTCACAAAATCCCAACTAAAACTGCTAGATTTTGTTTTTCCTTGTTAAATGTTTTTTACTGTTATGTCACACGCACACCCACACACACACACAAACACACACACACACGCACATTAACCTGCATTACTTTCACATGTAAAGACTTTCCTTTAAAGTTTGCTGTAAGAAGGATTGCCATGGCTTTAGGTATTACAGCTTTGCAGGTTTCCCATAAACCTCGAGCCAGATTAAATAAATTAACTAGTTTCCAAATAGTACAAGTAGAATTTGTGTTCATGACCGAAATGCAGTTTGCAGGAGACAAAAGTCCATGCATGATGTTTAAACCATCTTTATACTTAAGAAGCTTCAGCATATAAGATTTGGAGAATTCAATGAGGGCAGAATATGACAGACAGACAAATGGCAGGTTTATATTCTTTACATGCTGATACTGAGAACATGGTTAAGGCTCAAAAATGCCTATCAAATGAAAAAGAAATGCATCTCAGTCAAATCGATAAGCAGTGCTCTTAACCAATTTTTGCCCCATTAAAAGAAGAAACGTAGAGTATATCATTTGTTAAATAACTCCAGCAGCCAGACCTCTGTCCCTGTTTTATTTGACTTTGTGATAATGCTAATCAGCGCCATGGGCAAGGTCTGACTTAAAGGAGAACTTTGCTTTTTTTTAACCTGGGGTCTGTTGTCATCTTTCCTTCCATACATGTGAGTGATGTAG
>JBAMHX010000018.1:23149250-23160504 GCA_037177515.1 Pseudomugil tenellus | reverse complement strand
TGTGTTTATGTATGTGTATGTTTATGTGTGTGTTTGTGTTTATGTATGTGTATGTATATGTGTGTGTTTGTGTTTATGTATGTGTATGTTTATGTGTGTGTTTGTGTTTATGTATGTGTATGTATATGTGTGTGTTTGTGTTTATGTATGTGTGTGTTTATGTATGTGTATGTATATGTGTGTGTTTGTGTTTATGTATGTGTATGTATATGTGTGTGTTTGTGTTTATGTATGTGTGCCTTGTTAATTAAGTATTTAATTATGTTTGCTTCTTTTCTTTCTTTTTTCTTTTGGTATTTTTTTGTGAATCATGTCTTTCAAGTGGGGAGACTTGAGCTCAAATGCGTGAACACACACAGCAATCCGGGCTGCAGCTTCAGAACCAACACAATGTTTTCTCTGCAGCTCTGATTAAAGCAGCAGCTGCATAATATCAAATAACGGCGGCACATTCGGAACCAGCCCTATTAGTTTGGAATTTATTCTCATTAATAAAAGATCCAGTGAATTGTATATGATTGTGTCATGATTTTATGTTTTAATGGGAGAAGAGCCTCTCCTCACATTTACTCAACTCTACGCATCTTTTAGGCTGGGCCCCTCCCACATCAGAGGGTTCCAGATTATAATGGAAACTCAGTAGAGTAGAGTAGAGTAGTGTAGAGTAGAGTAGAGTAGAGTAGAGTTTTTTATATCATAAAGAACTTCTATGTTTATAAAATGAACACGTTTATCTTTCATCTACTTAAGATGCCTCTAAGATGAGTGTTTTCTATCTTTGTTGCTGTTGCATCATCATATCTCTTTCTAGTTGATTATTCACTCTTGTGTTAACTCAGAATATAAGGGGGTCCATACCTGAGAAAAGAGGTCTGGTTATGCCAGTAGTCTGGATCAAAGCAAAGCTAGATAATAATAATAAGAAAGCATAAATGTTTGCTGACAGTGTGAAAGTAATCAGACCAGCCAATCAAAATGAGCATGTTGTAATGCAACATGTTGGATAGCTCAGTGTTTCGCATCTTTCATTTAATCTGCAACCAAAATCCCCAAGACTGCATAAATTTGCTGTGGCTCCATTCGGAACTCCACTGGGGTGATTTTAGTGTGATTTAGACAGTGTGTTTTTATTTCTGCCCCAATGAGGAGCCGGATTTTCTTCTGCCTGCTGTTTCCAAACCAGCAGCTGTTTCCACTGTGTGACATCTGGGGGGTTTGGTCAGGATGAAACCAAAACCAAACAAACTAATGGTGCAACATTTGCACCCTCTGACCAATCAAACGGAGTCCTCTGGACCACCCTGCTGTGAATCAGCCCAAAGTCAGTGTATCATAAGTCTATTAATACTGTAGCTGTTAAAGGGAGCAAAGGGCCAGAACATCCTGATATTGAAAGGTGGGCTATGAATGCTTAAAAGAGACATCACACCTTTTTGCTTTTTTCACAAGCTGACACAGTTCGTTTACATTACATTACATTACAGTCATTTAACAAGACACTTTTCTCCAAAGCGACTTACATCTGAGAATAAGAACAACACAAGCACTAAATCAAACAGTAGAGACATCATAGATAAGTGCAGTCGAACTGCTGTAGTCTAGTTCAATTCAATTCAATTTTATTTATATAGCCCAGTATCACAACAAGTTGTCTCAGAGGGCTTCACATGCAGGTAATAACAGGCACAGGTGTTGCCTGCAGTGCTAGAGACAGCTACTCTTTCCTTCGTCAGGGTCATCCTCTTTTCTACGCTTTTCTATGTGTAGGACTCAGTAAGTCTTGGTCATGCACTAACGTAACAAGTGACTGTTGTTGCACCAAAGGAGGCAATAAGCCAGCTCCTTTCTGTTGCCTGTAGGTGTAATCTGTAGTGTCGGAGCGCAGTTGTAGTTTGAAAGTGGGATCACTAAGGTCAAAAAAGAAATTAAGGATGTGGAACAGCAAAGGAGAGAGAAGAAACCAAACCCATTGACAGAGCAGTGACTGGACAGTGTTTCAAACATAGCTGAGTGGAAAGAGTGATGCTCATTTCCCTTTTAAATCTACGTGTATTTCACAACATTAGTCACATTAAATAATTTAACCACTATGACAAAAAACTTCCAATTTCCACAAAAAATTCAAATGTTTTTCCTTTCCTTCGGAGTTACTGGAGATTTCCCCAAAATGTGCACATTGAGTGCATACAAGACACTTTTAAAAAAAATCATTTCCGTTTATTTAATTATGTTTAACTCATTTTGTCTGCACAGGAGATGTTTGTGCAACATATAAGCTCGACCGTCTGCAGGAATGATGGGAATCAAAAACCTCTCAGATCCTTGCAGTAAAAACACAATGTACTGGAAATAAGTAATGAGCAGCAAAGCAGACTGGAAACGTTGGATAAGACTTTAATGAGGTTAATTTTTTTTCCTTCAAAAAATATTTTAGTTGCTTACTTAAACAGATTTACCTCCCTGGTTTTTCACTCTACTGTCTTAAGGAAACCAACTATTTTGGTTACATATCAGGAGCAATAAATGATATTAAGTCAGCAATTATCTATTAGTGAGCAATATCAATTAGTGGTGATTAAAAGGAAGCTGTATTTTATCCAATCAATGTTTATGTATTAAATATGTATTATGCTTTATTATGAAGTGTAATTTGTAGTTTTAGTGCCTGAACTTTCACATTCATTACTAATTTGCAACAGTTATTATTTATATTACCGACCTCGTCATCTTCATGCAGTACATTTATCCTCTGCCTCTGTTCATCTACTTTACAAGGTCTTCATAAGTAAACACTTCATCAGACATTTGCAGAATTTGCCATGAGTGCATCTGCGCTCTGAAGTTTAAAGACACCTTGTGTTTGTCTGACAGGCGCCGGGGGCTTTGAGAGAAAAACAGCCTTGAAAACATAGAAAAAAAACTCTCCATCACCATCCGGTTGTATTTCTTTCTTTGGAGCAAACGGCTCTTCTCACTTCAGCCCAACTAAAGCAAATAAACATGAAGCAAGTACCTAATGATGAGGCATAGCGAGCTTCCACGCTGCTGCCTTCCCACACATGGCTCCAGACATGTAAAGTGCAGGAAAGGTTTCTTTTTTGTCTCTGCAGTCCTCCGCGGTATCGTTATCTCCCATCTCAGCTGATGTGGAGTCAGTGAAGTGTGTGTTCTAATCACAGCCTAATGACAGATAATATCACAGCTCTCCTAACCTGTGTGTGTGCATACGTGCATGAGTGTGTGCATAAGCTAATGTAGCAGACAGCTTATATGTGGAGTTGTTGAATTCTGAGATAAGAAGGAAATGTCACGACGAGAAGAGGGCAAAGGAATGCTAAACAAAGGAAAGGTTGTGCATGTGTGTGTGCACTGTGCTGCACGTGTGTGTGTTCAGATAATGGATGACTCACCACTCTTAGACGCTAATCTAGACCAGAGAGGTTTGAAAGTAGAACCAATGTGTCAGAGAAGAGCTCTGTTCCTTCACATTGGTCTATTTTTTTCTGAAGCTGCTTTGTGGGTGGACTGAAAAAAGCTGATCGTTACATGCAGCCCTGTGATGGACAGGCGACCTGTCAGGCGTGAACCCCGCCTCTTGCCCAATGATTGCTGAGATAGGATCCAGATACCTGCGACTCTGAATAAGTGGTACAGATAATGGATGGATGGAGCTTTGCATGCTGCTGATGTGTTTGGTGAAGCTGTGCAGATGGAAACTGAAGCATAAAACTGTGAACCTATAAATTTAATCATTACCTCATATGTCAAAACATCTGAAACACTCAGATTGCATGAGGAAAAACCGTATGACGTCAATTTAATCAAAAATATTTCAATTGACAGGTTTTTAACTATTTTCCACCAAATATCAAAATTCACAAGTCTTCTGTTTTGGAGCGACGCTGCGAGCAGACAAATCGTGCTGAACATACAACCTTTTCATTTAGAAAACTGATAAAATTATAAAAAAATAATAATTACAGCTCCTTTGAACCGAATTGAAACATTTTTAAATAAAACGTAAACAGTAGGTAGACAGACACGAGGAGACATCCTTGATGGAAATTATTGATTCATGAGAACCCCTCCCCCCCTCCTGAGGTTGACAGTAATAAAAGTGACCTGATGAAGACAAAGATGCATTTGCAGAAGCAGAGACCACCTGAGTGAAGCTAGATGTGTAAATCATTAAAGGTAGTTTTTATTATCCTCGAGATAAGCAGCTAAATGACCCAACTGACTGTGTTGCCTGTTTATCCATGTTTATGTTTCTCCAGACTGATGTCCCTGAATCTGTCACCTCAAACTGCTCTCAAGCAGCTCTCTTATCTCATCAAACAATTAAAGGCAAAAATACAGAAAGTAATAAAGAGGAAGATGATGATGCCATGAAAGACACGATGATGACCAGGAACAGAAAATAAAAAAGAAGATGAAAACAGAACGATGTGGAAATCTCCTGAAGCCACATTTTATTCCTGACAGAAGGCAAAATAACAGATGATAAAACTTATTTCATGGAAAACTAACAAACTTTGCATTTCAGTGGTAGCAACACATCTCACAAAGTTAAAACAAGGGAACAGAAGTTGGGAAAGTAACTAATCTAAGACAAGTGGAGGTTAATTAACTGCAGCTCAGTGGATACGAGAGGAGCATTTCAGAGGCGTAGAGCCTCTCAGTCATGTCTTCTGCAGGTTTTTGTTCTGGTTTTACTGTAGTTTGGTTTTCTGGTCCTGCTGTTTTCACTTCTTCCCTGTTTAATGCTTTATTTTGTTTATTTTCTAGTTCTGGTTGTCTCACCCTATGTCAGCTGAGATTGGCTCCAGCCCCCCCGCGATTCCGTTAACAATAAGCAGTACATAACGGATGGATGGATGATTCTGGTTCTTCTTTGTTTTCATCGCTCATCAGCTGCAGCTGCTTCTCGTTTACTGTGTTCCTCCGTGTCTATTTAACCTTTTGTTTCCCCAATCTCATCCTTGTCGTTGTCTCAGTTTTAGTTTTCAAGCCCTGTTACGTGGAGTTAGCTTCATTAACCTTTTCATTCCTCTACCTACACCCTGCATTCAGGTCTTCATCATCCATGCAACACTCACATGTTCACCAATCTGTGACAAGTTACATCTAAAAATTTGGGAAGTTTCAGAAAAATGTCCAGTGATCCGACCATCTTCAGGTTCCTCGTGATGAGAGACGGAGTGCAGACCAGCACCACAGCCTCACAGCGAGGAGGTCACAGGTTTGAGCCTCAGCTCAAACCTGTGTTTGCATGTTGTCCCCGTGTTAGGGTGGGTTCTCTCTGGGTTCTCCGGCTTCCTTCCAACAGCTTGCATATTAATTTGTTTGAGCCTGAGTGGTTGAGTGGTTGTTTCTTTCTGTGTTGGCCTTGTGATGGACAGGCGACCTGTCCAGGTGTACCTGTGGTGCTTGTCCTCTCACCTGCTGATTGCTGGGTTAGACTCCCGCTTCCCCGTGACCCTGAGTTAGAATAGGTGAAATAAAAAATACATGTTTACCTTAAAGATGAATGATAAGCTTATTGTCACTTTAAGAAATGTGTAGTTTTGTAGCAACTTCTGCTCAGTCATGTGGAAAAACTATTCTTGCAGTGTGATATATTTAAATTTGGACCACAACATTAGAATATAAGAATATAAAAATGTAGAGATGGATGTCCTATCATCTGCTGACCTGTCCACCTACTTCTTTGAGAACAGTCTATTAACCTCATGTTGCTGGTTTTAAGGCTGCTGACAGCTGAAAGCTGCTCATGACATGCATATTTTAGAAGAACAGGCCCATATGGTGCATTCTGAGCAGAATTTAGCTGTAGTATGTGTCTTGTCATCATCTAATCCTTTGATACATTAAATTAATCTGTTCCTTTTTATCCTTCAGGCTGCAGAGGGTAATTAAATCAGCTGCAACGTCTCGTCAATATGAGAGTAGTTTTCACGTCATAAGTCTGCAAGGTTTTGACAGACTAAGAGTGTACAGGGTCAGCAAAGGAAGAAAAACCTTAGAGGTGAAAAGTCTGCCAGGAAACTTTGTTGAATGTGAAAAGTGATCCTAAACTTTTGATTGAGCAGCACCATAATGAAATGTGTGCTACAGAAACCTGGACAACAGACACGCCTGCTAAGCGAGTGAATAGAGGTTGTCATACAACTTCACCACAGTTTGATCCAGTCGGGCTTCTCCTGCGACAGAAACACATCATTTCTGGGATTTGTGTCTCGATACCTTAAGGTTATTTTCTCAGAAGTGAGGAAGTATACCCAAAAGCTGAAAAAGACAATTGTGTCATGTTGTGATTTTTAAAAAAAAGAAGTTAAAACATCATTAACTTGTAGCTACGAGCTATTTTGATGGGTTTAATATTTAGCATTTTAAAACATGCTAAACAGGAACATCAATGAAATGTTCCATCAATGTAATAATGAGGTTTTTTATTTTTGATTTATACTCCTCTTCACTGGAGCACATAAGTTTGCTTAAGGGCACAATGACAGCAGGACTATTCCCACCGGCTTGACAATTACAGCTTTTGACTTTCTCCTCATGAGCCAAATTCTGGACCCTTTCCGGTAGTGCAGCAGGGTGAGTTTCAGTTTTCTCTCCATGTGGGTGGGATGAAAGTTCAACCAGCAAACAGAATTTGGAGCTGAGTTCTGCTCTAGTTATTAATTAGGAATGACAATCTGCCTTCTGCGTGTGTCGGGAGTCAGTTTAGACGTGCTTTTCTTATGTAAACGTTTAGCAGAAAGGACATCACTCTTCGTACATTTCAGACGCTTATTAAATCCAAAAATTTGTCAGAAACGCTGCACTAAGTGGACTTCCAAGGTAGCTTCTTGCAATCATGTCCTTGTCTTAAATTGAATGTTAGATAGGTAATAAGTACATTTACAGACAAGAATGGGAGAATACAACTGTTATAACAGCAGGAAGGCCTTTCAAAATGTCCCCAAAAGCGTCCTGCAATAGCTGCAGGCACTCCTGTTTTTTTAAAACCTTCCACCACACACAGGGTCAGGCCCCAACGTCCGGGAGGGGGGGTGGGTGCAGTTTTTCATGCCCATCACATCTCTAGAGGAAGCTGAAGCTTACATGTTAGCTTTTTTTTTTTCCTGCTCTTCGGTTAAATTCTTGCCGTAATTCCAGTTTTTCAGCGATTTAAAATTATTTTCTTTCATCATATTGCAAACAAGGTTTGCCTCAGTGGAAGGTAATTTGTTTTAAAGAATGGTTGTGTCGAAGTGCCACACTTTGGTTAAATGGGTCATATAGTGTCATGCTTTATACGTTTTCTCATGTAAATGCCAAAAAACCTTAATATTCTCAAAACAAGCATATTGGTGTTTTGTGTGTAAAGCTGAAAAAACTTAAAATAATTACATTAATTCATAAATAAATGTTTGATAACCAATAAGCCGTATATAACTGCAGTGAAATGCTCCCCTCCCATTTCCTGTTGTCACGGCAACGCATCCTGCTGCTGTTTCCCTTAGCAGCTCAGGAGACCCTTTACATCCAAAAGTGACACTTTGGGGGCATCTTCTATTTCTAACCAACACCAGCTTCCTGGCCAAATGTCCAGATGTGATGTGGGGATAAGGAGCTTGTAAGGAGTCCAAAACTTGTTTTATTGGTGCCTTTTCTTTCCCCTCGCATGTGTGTGCAGCCAAGAAAAAACAAGTCTGACATTTTCTCAGCTAAGCTAACATGTTTACATCTAATCTAAAAGTGAAACTTTAGACACTTTTTCTCACATCTGAGTATTCAGTAAACATGTTTATTAATTCCCATTTTCTAACCAGTTCAGTAAGTTTGTTTGGGGTTTAAGCAAAAGTAAAATGCAGGAATCAGTAGCATAGAAACATACTAATGGAATTAAACACATCTCTGCTCAGTTATACTTTCATTTTTAAAATGTGGGGAAGTGAACTTTAAGCTAACAAAAACTTCAACAAATATTTATAATCACCTATCCTGTCTACTTGCACTTATTGATCTGTTCCTTTAGTGATACTAGAACAGATGAAAGGACCGTGGACTTTTTATTTCCATTATTTCTGAAAAGTCTCATAAAACTCCAGCATCTACAGCAAAGCGATGAAGGATGGCATTTATTCTAACCAAGAACTTTGGAATTTAGTCAGTTTGAATATAAATGACATCTTCATCACAGAAATACCAGATAAAATGTGATTTTTATATCACATTCACTATTTATAATGCTGACTTGCTCCATTTCTGAGCTCTATGTTAAAGCCGGTGAATCTTTAATAACTGCATGAACATGAGAGTGAAAGACATGTGAGCTAACTTAACTTGTAATCTTCCATGGGACTGTTCTACAGGCTTTGTGTTTGCAACCAGTATTGTCGTTCAGGATCATGCAAGTCCTGGTGCATCTCATCCAGACTGTATATTAAAGATGGGTGGAGCCTCTCAGCAGGTTTCTAAAGAGCAAAAGTGAAGCTCATTAGGGGGTTCCTTACGCGTGCCCTCACTCCCGGAAAATACAAATATGGTCAAAGTGGTGTAGCTGAGAGTGTCTGGCATGTAGCAAAGAACCAACTGAGCTAACTCAGCTCTAACAGAAGCTAAGCGGGTTAAAGCCAAGGAGCGCTGTTAGCAGCTGTTTAATCCATCTTTAGTGTGGATTAATGTTGCAGTCCAACTACTTAAAGTCTTCTGAGATGATACACCAGAGTTTAAAATCCCAGTAGATCAGGAGTACTGGGAGCTGCTAGTCTGTCATGCCACACTCAAAATCATTTAAATATCCTTTCATGCTTATTCTGATGCTCAGTTTGAACTTCAGAAAGAGATACTGAATATGAATAAATGCACTGAGCTGCTGCCATGTGATTGGCTGATGAGCTGTTTGTGTTCACCAGCAACCGGACTGGGTGTATATAGTTATAGTAGTAGTTATAGCAGTATTATATGAAAAGTTGACTGTCAATCTGGTGATTCTACCCACATGATGTTACCCACATTCTGTTTACACACACTTATGTTATCAATGAGAGTAAAAAGAAAATGGAAATTTCTAAATTCAGACTACTAACAACATAAATGATCAAACCATTTCTGAAGCGCTCAATGATCCTCAGTGGCTGTTGTGCATACCACCCCCAAAAAAAAAAAAAAAAAAAAATCAGGACTCTACTTCAGTGGAGCTGAAAAATGTTCACATGCACAAACTAAATGTTCACATGCAAGAAAAACATATTTTTATGGTTTCAGTTTAAATGAAAATGACATTTTTCCTACTGACTCAAAACAAAGATCATTTCATGCAAACTAATTATTCCAGCTGATCTGAGGAGCTAAAAGCTCATGTTTTGTAATGTAATGGTGTTTCTAAATATTTTTACAATTTACTGTCGTAATAATAATATATTTAAATAAATAAATGGATGCACCACCTCTACGTATTTATTAAAAGCCAGATAATCTTGTGACACTGACAGACATCAGTAAGAGTACATTGCATTTCATCACCATATTCATGGTCATTGTTTCTGTGTGGGGGGTCTCCCCAGCATGGATCTCTACTTCCGGCTGTTTTATTGCTGGATTTTGTGCTGCATTGACTCCAGCAAGTCAAGCTCTGGAGGAACATTAGACCCATATTTTCAATGCTGCCTGATTTTTAACATTAGTTTTTATAAATATTCACGTTGTCCACTAGACCGTAAAGTGAATTCACCCTTTTTTCTGGGTCAAAGGCAGAAATATAAAAGTTTTGTGATAACAAGTTTGCTGTTATGTTGCTCATCATTTGTTAATGAGTTAGTGAATCCATCCCAACGGCTGAAAGTAAAATGAAGGTCGAGCATCTTGATGGTTGTAACAGTTACAGTAAGTGGATACAAGTTTTAGATCTGCTGAGATTGTCTCACGAGGAATCAAACATCTGCCAGTTGAAGCTAAAACCTCCCGTGCACCGAAACGTAAGGAGCAGAAGGCTGTTACTTTCTAGACTTTTCTCTCTCTCTGGCTGTCTTTGTCTCTCTGTCTCTGGACAGATAAAGTGCTTTTTATGTTTAAATTCAGATGAAAATAGATCCACTCTTAAAAGGAAGTCAAATTTTGGACTTAAGATCAGTAGTGTTGAACATTTTAAGCCATTAAATGTTTTTTTTACTTAGCTTGAACTTAGCTTTGAGTTTACAACAAACTTTAAATCAGACTGAGGGACACAGATCCGTGAGAGACTATTAAATGATGATAATAAGTCTGAATACTAAATAAATATTTATGCATCTTTTGGTGTCTTGAGCAGTGAATAAGGATTAAGCTTAAGCGCTTTAAAAAGTCTTAATTGACGTCCAATGATGCACAGAGCTCATGTTAATCTGTCTTTCCAGTCCTCTCCACTCCAACCAGTCCATCTGTCTTTCCAGTCCTCTCCACTTCAACCAGTCCATCTGTCTTTCCAGTCCTCTCCACTCCAACCAGTCCTTCTGTTTTTCCCGTCTTCTCCACCCAACCAGTCCATTTGTCTTTCCTCTCCTCTCCACCCAACCAGTCCATCTGTCTTTCCAGTCCTCTCCACTTCAACCAGTCCATCTGTCTTTCCAGTCCTCTCCACTTCAACCAGTCCATCTGTCTTTCCAGTACTCTCCACTCCAACCAGTCCATCTGTTTTTCCCATCTTCTCCACCCAAACAGTCCATTTGTCTTTCCAGTCCTCTCACCCAACCAGTCCATCTGTCTTTCCAGTCCTCTCTACCCAAACAGTCCATCTGTCTTTCCAGTCCTCTCACCCAACCAGTCCATCTGTCTTTCAAGTCCTCTCCACCCAACCAGTCCTTCTGTCTTTCCAGTCCTCTCCGCTCCAACCAGTCCATCTGTCTTTCCAGTCCTCTCCACCCAACCAGTCCATCTGTCTTTCCAGTCCTCTCCACTCCAACCAGTCCATCTGTCTTTCCAGTACTCTCCACTCCAACCAGCCCATCTGTCTTTCCTGTCCTCTCCACCCAACCAGTCCATCTGTCTTTCCAGTCCTCTCACCCAACCAGTCCTTCTGTCTTTCCAGTCCTCTCCACTCCAACCAGTCCATCTGTCTTTCCAGTCTTCTCCACTCCAACCAGTCCATCTGTCTTTCCAGTCCTCTCCACTCCAACCAGTCCATCTGTCTTTCCTCTCCTCTCCACCCAACCAGTCCATCTGTCTTTCCTGTCCTCTCCACTCCAACCAGTCCATCTGTCTTTCCTGTCCTCTCCACTCCAAC
>JBAMHX010000018.1:23128890-23147000 GCA_037177515.1 Pseudomugil tenellus | reverse complement strand
ATTTGGACACTTCACCTTGCCAGGATACTTTAAAGGATCTACCAGTGAGGTAGGACGTGAACCATGAGAGGGCAGAAGTAAAGATTCAATCTTTTGGTTTTCCTTAATTAGTCTATTTATTATGAATTTGCTTTATTGATGTGACTGTAAAGCGCACTTAGATTACTTTATTGTCAGGTATTACTATACAAACAAAGCTGATCTCAAATGAAAATATATGAACTGCTGCATTAAATATGAAAATAACAGAAGAGACACACCTATTTTAGTTTAGTTTAGAACGTTATATAATTTAAATAAATGAATTAAGAATACAATTAACACAGTAACAGTGTGAATATGCCCAGTTAATGTGCACTCACCCACCCCACACACACCATTAAGCTTTTAAATATAGATTTTAGCCACTTTAACAGTTCATTATCTATTTATATGTCTGTTCATTACTATTTACTCCTATTCTATGCATTGATGTTAGTTAATGATTAATGACTTGCTAATTGTTACTTATCTGTTCTGGCTGAAGCATCCTGCATGACTTTGAATGTTGGTTGTAGGTTTCTTCTTTCTTTAATCTGTTTTTATAGAGATACTGGAGCATAAATGACTCATCTGGGATATTTTTAAGTTGCTTAAGTTGAACTGAGGAAAGTAAACAAGTATTTGGAATTTATATACAATACAAACATGCTTTGTACACTTAAATATTTGGTTCCTTTTGCATTGATTCATCACTTGTGAGCTTTTTCTTCCTTTACAAGTAGAATTCCTGCATCAGATTGAGAATCTTGGCTTATATCTGTAGTTATCTGAGATCAAGGAAACGTCGTCCAACAGCAGGCAATTCAGTAGAAACTGCGTAGTTTATGATACATCTGGATTACGGATGTCTAAACATGGTTTACATACCTGCAGAAGTTTCTGGAAGTAGCATGACTATAGTAGAACATGCAGAAAGTTTGTTTCATTAAAGGCATTATTTCAGTTGTGTGTGAACATACTTATCAGGTTTCATGTTTTCAGCTTAAATACTAAGAAGTGATACATCCGCATGATGTTTGTTGTCTTTTGTGTGATTCTCAGAGATGTGTCGCAGTCCGTTGCTATCAGGTCTGCAGCCGTCATCCTTCAGAAGCTCCTCTCAGTTGTCCAGCATTCATGGGCCAGGCTTTGCAAAGCTGAACAGGAGAGAAGGTAAGTTTTGCTCTATATCTTATTTTCACATGGTCAACAAATCTTCACTAAGCTTTGAATAAACAGTCCACAAAACTTTCTGACTTAAAATAACATACGTTTCTTTTTTTTATCCAAATTTTAATGTGGTTGTACTGGGACGCTGGCCCAATGACAAATAAAGCTATCTTGTATGAAATGAAAGTGCAAATTGTCATTTTATCGAAGCAAAAAGAAAAAAAATGCATTACAGGTAAAAAAAATATATTATTTATTTACTCTCAACATACAGTTATAGATAAGAAGACACCATTTTTATTAAGTACAAATTATTATTAATTCCTTATTAATTTTCATTTAGTTAACATTTGTACATGTTTGCAGTTATAAACTGGACTGAAATAATCCTTCAATTTAAGAGGAAATTATTTGTCATCCATCTTGCTTTATTTTTCTGCCCTGTGATCTCTCCAGATAGTAAAAGTCTGTCCAATGTTAGCTCTATCTTCTCAATTGCTCTGTCACTATATTTCCTGCTTTTTCTGGATTCCTTCAACACTATCCTCTAGTGTTTCTTTGCTGCGTCAGCCATGGTATGTGTCCTGTCATGTTGATGATCATTTCAACCATGGCTCCAACAAAGCGCATAATAAACATCAGCATGTCATCAAAATGATGGAAAAGTGAAGAGTTTTAAGGTTGGAAACACATGTAGGGTTGCTCTATCCCAGCAATTAGCAGGTGATAGGCAGGAAACACCCTGGAATCGCTACTAAATCTGCATATAATAAACCATCTGTAATGACCAAAATACAACTAAATGGTTTTTCACTTCCAAGTTATGCTCAGTTAACACTTCTAAAATGCATTTTGTTTAACGATGTGAGATTGACTTGATTAAATATAAACACAAGACAAAATGTTGGTATTTGCAAAAAACTTAATTTAGTTTGGAATATGTATCCAAGCTGCTGAGTAAGTGATAGAAAACAGTAGGGCTTAAATATATTGTTGTGTGGCGCAACGTGTTCTTCAAGGTTTATATCTGATTGTGAATATGAAAGGATGGACCTTCTAGCTGTACTTTGCATGAGGAAAAACCCAAAGATGCAGCTAAAACGTCAAACTTATAACACAAACAGACAGAAGAGGAAAAATAATACATCAAGGAATAAAAAAACAGATGCACGTCCTTAATGTACCTATTTTATACATGATGAAATGACCAACCATGGGAGGAAGCTGGAGTACCCGGAGGGAACTCCCGCTAACACAGGGAGAACATGTAAACTCCACACAGAGAGAAAACCGCCCAAGCCGAGGCTCGAACCAGCGGCCTGCTCACTGTGAGGCTGCAGCGCTGTTATAAGGAATCATCCCATGAAATTAAACCATATAGAAGCAGTTTTACATGCTAACAAGTCTGAGTGCAACAGGACGTATCCTCACGTAGGAAAAAATTGGAAAAGTACACAATGCTCGTTCATTTTATAGCATACTGTGCTGTGTAGAGAATGTAAAGCCATTTCCACCTGCTGGGGCATCCTATTCAGATGTGCACAGGCTTGATACATGCATCTGGCTTTTGCAAGTACACAGGATCCTCATAGTTGCCCATTTTTCCCTTCCAGGCAAAAGATGAAGAGTGGATGTGTTTAGTTTCTATTCAAACATTAAAAGCAACCCCTATCCCTGGTCAGGCATGTCATAGAAACCTAAGATTGTGGGTCTCCTGCCACTAAATACTTTCTTTGGTGCTACAAGTTTACAAAAACCATAAAGTGAAACAAAGATATCTGAGCTTCAGAGAAAAACAGAAGAAGAAACACAAAGAATAAAGATTTCCTGCATGACTTTACCACATGCAAACCCTCTAATACCTGCATTCCTACAGCAGAAATTCATGAGTTGGGCCAAAGTTGCAGGTGAATATCTACCAAAAGCAAGGTGTAAAAAACAGGCAACTCTGTGTGCATGAATAGACAAGTTCAGTACCCATCTGGTGTCAGGAACATGTACTTTTGGTTTGGAAAAACCTGAAATGGCATCTTTTCCTGCAGACGGTCAGCTTGTTTGTTCATTTCAGCTTCAAGACGTGACAGTTTGCTCATTTCCAAATGTGCGTTGAAAGGTGTGAGAAGATCAATCATGAATCGATGCTGAGCATTGCAAGTGTCACTTTATAAACGCTGTCTGGTCAGTTTTGCACACACTCACTCACATAAACAACCCTCCCCCTTCCCCCCAGATGCTTCACTTGTGCACTTTGAATCTTTACGTGACTTGCTGACATGTACCTAGATTATCACTGTTACACTAAATTTGTGCTCCAGTAGAGTCCCAGGATGCTGAAAGACTAGCAGTGAGATTAAAGTCAGCACAGGTTTAGGTAAAACAATTACCTGATGGAGGCAAATCCCCAACCTTTGCTGTAAAGGAAGGGCAGAGCATTAGGTTTTAACTAGTCCATTGTTCATTCAACCATACTTTCTGGCTGCTGCATGTAAAATTTAGCATGTTCACATCAATAAGTAATTGCTGCATCTCCCCCTCTTCCTGCTTTCTGTCATAATCTCAGCGTTAGTCTGTAAAAGACGTCCTGTTGGTTCTGTTCTGATGTGTTTCGACCTCCACTCATGACACGGCTAGAAAGACAGAATCACAAGGACTCGCATCTACTGACACCTCGTAATGTGACGGTTGAAAGGCTGGGAGCGTGCACCGGATGCTTTTCTTCTGCTGGACTTTGGACTTTTTACCTGATTCTAAATCAGAAGATAAAGTCCGTAAGGTGCTTTGCTGATAAAGGAGTCACTGAGAAAAGACAACCAGCACGTTTTGGTGCATTCAAGCTTCATTTATCCTCATAACTGACACAAACATTGAATGGAAGTACTGTGATGTGTCTGTTTTTGAAGCAACACCTGCAGGAAGTGGAAGCCTGCTGGTTGCTGATTTCTTGGTGTATTTGATGGGAAAACTGAACAAACACACCTGCTGTGTTTCTTATTTCTGCAGTCTGTTAGTTCTTTTTACCACCTTCAGTTTAATCCCCAAAGAGACGCTTCAGAACAAGGGATCAAATGTGTCCGATTGGCTCAACATCAGTTAGATTGTTTTTCTGTTTGTTGTTTTGCACATGTAGAAAAAACTTGTCTCTCAAATGAAGTTTCTTTTTGTGCATGTTAGTGTGCTTTCTGCATCATATTGCTGCTTTCTTACAGAACCTCCCCCCCAATACCACCTTGCATCATCCAGGTTTCACTCTGGATGATGCAGGTTTCACTCACTTTCATTCTCTGCAATATATCTGACACAAAGTTCAGAGCTGAAATACATCGATCAGTGTTCACTTTTCAAAGCAGTGATGCAAACTTCAGAAGAGATGTTCACAAATAGCTAAGTTTTTCATTAACAATTCAATTCTAAATGTTTCCTCGGGGAATAAATTCCCATCTCTTGCTGGTTTGTGTCCCTGCTCGCTGCTGGTAATCCTGCGCTTTCTCTGTCGTCGTTCTCTGACCATTTACCAGAAACTCACATGCCACAATACACATCTGCTCAAGTAAAACACATATGAGCGTTTGTGCGTCTGCAGTGACACAGATACCTCTCTGGCCAAGACCAATTGTTAAAAATTTTCAATGGGACGATACAAACAGCTCTGCACAGACACAGAAAAGATCAAATCTATCAATTTTTCATGAAAAAGGAATAAAACGAAGAAATAATGAAGAAATATAAACTGTGGAAGCGTTGATTTTTTTTCTTTAATAGGTGGTTTATAAATTCAGCTCAATCAAATTTCGTTAAACTTGATGTAGCAACAATTCACAACCAAGTTATTTCAAGGCATTTACAATTACACACAATTCATTCTAGTGCATCACGGTGCAATTATAAAACAATTAAAGCAAATCCGTTATCATAATAATTCTACTTCCACAGTCTGGTCCAGCTTAAAAAGCAATGCAGAGCAAAAGGAAACATCTCACATGTCATCTCTTCAAACCTTCATCCTATAAGCTTCCAGTGACAGCAGAGAGAAAAATACATCAGACCTTCAGCAGAATGAAACGGAGTGGTTGTGATCCGTACGGAGGGGAGGGGACAGAAAAGAGGGGTCACCGAACATCATTCGAAGCCAGGAGGAAAAATGTATTCATGAAGCAAACAGGGAAAAGTTGGACGAATGTAGAATTTAAATGGTTTAATTAGTAAACTTCACATCCAACTTTTAAGAGTTTAAAAACTTCTTTTTCCATTTAGTGAGATATAATTTGTGAATTGGATGCTGATTAACAG
Source organism: Pseudomugil tenellus (assembly GCA_037177515.1). Classification (NCBI taxonomy): domain Eukaryota; kingdom Metazoa; phylum Chordata; class Actinopteri; order Atheriniformes; family Pseudomugilidae; genus Pseudomugil; species Pseudomugil tenellus. Next base: position 23,141,522 of record JBAMHX010000018.1, on the reverse strand, counting down.
ATGACATCATCAGTTAATCAGATTCCACACGTTAGTTTATCTCCACAAGCTTTAATGGAAGATCTGAAAGTGCTGTCGCACACATTGCTCAAAGCAGCATTTTAAAAACCTGATGAAGATGACTTTAATGTGTGGTGTTCCAGATGTGCACTTGTGTGGGAAGGGACTCGCAGCTTGACCCGCTGGCTCTGCAACACGTCATACCTGCATCTTCCCAACATGTGTAGAAGCCGTTTCATCAGCTTGCTTCCAACAGAAAATCCAACCTTGATGTTAACATCAAAACATTAACCGTGCAGCTGAATCGAATATTGAGTGAGCCGCTTCAGAGTCAAAACAGAGAGAAAAATGATCACTTGAGCGAATCTACATTGAAGTCGCGCCTCGTGAAAATATCACATTCCCCTCATGCACCGCTCGATAAGAGTTTAGAAACTCCGAAGTCCTTTGTCTCTCTGTAGACTTAAAAAAGGGCACCGGGTGGCAGGAAGTGCGCCTCAGATATGTAAATCTGACACCAAGTGACTCACTTATCAGAAGAGAATGAAAATTTGTTTTTCATCAGAAAACTTGTGTAATGTTCAGCTGTCACTGGAAATTTTGGTGATTAAATGCTGACACTAATGAGGGTCTGTAGATGTCATGATTAATTAGAAGTTTCATTTTAAAGTCATGCATGGCATCTTTATCAAACTTTGAAAGAAAAAATGTAAACACTGAATCCTCTTTGCTCTGCCATTACTGCGAATTAGAGCTTGTGGCTTATAATAAGAATAATAAGATGTCTCTTTATGAGTTTAACTTTTATACAAGTCTTCAGCTTTGAGCTCTGCTTTCCATAAGTTTCATCTGCTTTGCTTCATTTTGAAAAATCAGGAAGCATTTCTGAAGGACTGAATCTTTAAATAAGAGATCCAATATGTTTTGTATTGATGTGTTTATTTAGGCGATAGATTTCTTTAATGAGAAAATATGAAAATATTTGAATGAAAAAAAAGCCTAAATTTGTTTAAATTCTCTCCTGTTCCACCTCTCTGTTTCATTATCCTCATTAAACTTCTGGTTCATATCTAACCATCATGTCGTTGTTCAATGGTACATAAATAAAATGTACCAAAATTTGCAATGAAATGTGTTTTTAAAGTAAAGTTGGAGTGAAAAGGAAGTTGTAGCACAAACTAATAATCAAAGTTCTTCTGTCTGATTAAATTGCTTAAATGCAATCATTTAAACATTTTCTGTTTGACATGAAAAGAAACAGATTTCATGCAAACATGCAGTTTTCAGGGATTTTATCCCACATTTGAGAAATTGGAAGCTGGAAGCATCTTTGTTTTCCACTCTGGAGGCAGAAAGCGAAACTGAGATTCACGTCATGCCAGAAGATCTGAAATCTACTTCGACTTTAAACCAGCAGCAGCGGTTTTCTGGACAGGAATTCATTGCAGAAACCACAGGACTGGATCGGTTCCAGTCCCCTTTACTGGGTTAAACAGTGTGGAAAATGAACAAATGAGTGGATAGATTTCAGCAGAATGATGTTATTGTGAGTTAATCTACGCCTGTGTATCACAGTTAATTTAGTAAAAGTACAATAAAGATATAAGAAAATATTTTTATTCCAACCTTGTTCAACACATAAAAAAGTCTTTATGTTGGTATTTGGTTTTTTTGTTTGTTTGTTTTTTTTTTTGTCTTGTCCAACATAGAGACAGAATGGTGATCTGTCCGCTATATCATGCTGGGCAAATTTATTCTGCCAAGAGGAACTATATGTATACACTTGTATATAAATTTCCTCTTGATAATCTGTATTCTTTATTTATTTTATTTACATTTTAGTTCGACAGAGTTTCCATGTGTTGCTGGACACGACCGTAGGGGACAGAAAAAAGGACAAGAAAACAAGAGAAAAGGAAAGAAAACACAAACAGAACATAAAGAAGAGACAAAACACACAACGAAGAAAAAACGCGATCTAACCCCCCCATACTTTGCCATCCGTCACACCTGGACAGAAATGAAAAAAAGGATCTCATGAGCCCCCCCAGAGTAAACGAATATGAATACGGAAGAATGATGTTACTAAATAATGTAAAAGAGATCTTAGTGACTGTGTCATCATGCAGAACGTACGAGGTGAAAAGTCAACATGCTCAGGCAACCCCCCCTACTCAGAAGGTCAGAGGTCGGCCAGGAGAATCCCGAGACCCAGGCAGACGAGAGCCCAGAGGCAACCCCCCCACCACCACCCCACCCCACCTCCGCAGGCCGGGGAGCCCACTAAGACCAGCAGACGTCCAGGACCCCAAGCCCACCCCTCGACGCATGAGATGCCCCCTCGAGAACCAGCCCCCCCCACACACATACATCGACCCATCCACACAGAACCCACCCCCACCTTTCAGAACCCCAATCACCAGGTACACACACATTTTTTCACATTCACACATTCGTGCTCACACGCAGTGCCCCCAACCATAGCTCCACACACACCCCCACACACACAGTCACACCCACACACGTACAGTGACCCATCCACACCAAAACCTCCTCCCCTCGCCACCGTGCGTCCCCTTTACCCATACACACTTATCCTCTCATGCTCTCCACCCTCCCAACTACCCATTTTCACACTCTCCCAACCCCCACTATCTCAACATTCTCACCTGTTCAGAGCCAGTCTTCCTTCACTCAGGGTGGTTTCGCTGCTCTGATAGCAGTCCTCACTGCGTACCAGCGATGACGCTTAACAGACCCTCGTCTCTTCTGGATAGACCAGGAGGAATATTCTAGGTTTGTCTTGCTGTCTGAGCGAGACCCTCTTTTTGTCACTGCTCGCACTTGCATCCTCCTTCAGCGTGCTTTCTGATGTGACAGTATTTCACTTTTATGATAAGATAAAATTTTTCAGATGACAAAATATGTAAAAGCTAAAGATCAATTCAATTCCAAAGAAAAAACTATGAACCGTATACTTAAAGCGAGTGGATGTTATGAAAATAACGAGAAAGTCACAAATAAAATGTCTACTGAAAGTAGAAGGAATGACGGCCATGTTTTTTTATGCTGTCACATAACCAAAAGTAAATGCAGAGAAATGAGGAGGAACATTCAGAGACCTCATTGTGAAATGGTCATGTTTTGCATAGTGGAGACTGGGTTGAGTCTGGTCACCTGTACTGGTTAATCAGTGTGCATGCCTTAACTTGAACATGGCACATGTTATACATTACTATAAATACGTTTTCTTCCAGGGTTTAAACGCTTCACACTGTGCCTGCAGAAAGAAGACTGAATCTAGTTACAAATTAAAGACCAAAAGGAAAATAAAAGATCAGATAAAAATGCTGATCAGTATCAAACACGCTGTTTATCCATAAAGCACTTTGCAAATATAAGACCAGCAGGAAGCATGGATCTGTACTGTATTATTCAACAGGTGTATAAAAGTACTGAGGACCTTCAGAAACTGATGAAGCTTCAGCTACTTTTCCCCCTTTGTCTCTATGCAGGAGCAGGAGGCTGGTCTCCTCTGAACTCAGACAAACATGAGTGGCTGGAAGCTGACTTGGGAGGACGGACGCAGATCACTGCTGTTGCTACACAAGGACGCTACGGCAGCTCTGACTGGCAGACAGCCTACCTGCTGATGTTCAGCGACACAGGACACAACTGGAAGCAGTACAGACAGGAAGGCAGCATGGGGGTGAGTTTCGGTTTATTACATAACTACGGCCGCCTGCTTCGCACATCTTCACCGTCAGAGCAAATAAAATTGAACATAAACATGCCGTAAAGATGACTTCCAGCTGTTGGACAGGACATGATCGTTCTGGTCTGATAAAGAAAATGGAGAATATTGCATGTGACGGGTTAAATCAGCTGTGAGTTTTCTGTCAATGCTCTGAACCAATTAGAATGAAACCATTGGCTGAATGTTAGTTTACATACATGGTCTCTTGGAAAGGACATAGTTGTGATCCTGCAGTGGTTATGTGTTATATTAAACAATAAAAACTAGGGCTGTGTTGAAAAGATCGATTAATCCATTCTGAATCAATTCTCATATCAATTCCTAGAGATCGATCCATAAGTCCAAAGATTAATTTTCATTTCCCTTGGTGAACTTTGACCTTTCATTCACGCATTAGTGTGACAACACACTTCATAGACTAAAACATGAATCTCCTCATATGTTCTACAAACCACAAAAATCATCTTTAACTTCTGACATTTCATGAATTTTTTATTTTTATTTTTATTATTTTTATTATTTTTTATTGCATGTCAATATAATACTACTATTAATATGTTTCATAACTATATATACATATATACATATAATAACACTGAGCAAAATTCATATCTGATCAGAACAGATCAGATTGAATCGAGAATCTAAACTGAATCGATTCTTGAAATCTGAATCAATACCCAGCCCTAATAAAAGCTAATGCAGCAGATGCATTTTTGGATGTTTAAATATGAACATGCAGTCGGTTAAACAGGAGATGTAAGTTTTAGACCTTCTGGTAACTTTTTCCCAAATTTTTGCATTAATTTACTTTGAAATTGACTTGCTTTAATGAGCACATGCCTATAAATGTCCTGCATGTCCCTGGTGCTGCACTTTACTCCAACTGACCAAATTGCCTTGATTGTCCCAGATCCAAAGGCTGCTCTCTCTGCAGTGATCCCTGAAATGCCTGCTGACCAGAAAGAAGAAGTGTGATTGGCCAGAGCCAAAATCAATCAGCACAGTTAGTGTAGCAACATGTTTAAAAAGCAGTTTTTAAAATCTCTGCTATGTCACACATTTCGTCCTCTCTTTGGTCCTCGAGGAGATGAATTAATATAGCTTTTTCCCCAAACTCCTTTATTTCCATTACATATAACCACGCTGATTCAGATCCACCTGCGGAGCGGAATCTTAGTGCAAAGTGTGCATGCACATGATTTTATAGCCTTACAACCACATCTGGAAGTCAACCAAGTTGTGTCTGCAGTGTTGTGTTTTACACACATTCAGTTCAATGTTTAGTTCCATAGATTGAGTCTGAGCCAGTTCATGTTTCAGGTTTGTGCTTGTAGTTTAAGTTCAGTCACAAAGTGAACTATTTCATATAAAAACTCTTTTTTAATTGTTACAGCCTGTATAGTGTTGTGGAACGTTGGAACATCAGATTCATGTAAAACTCTGTACTGGTGTTCATGTTCAAGAGTGGAGTTAGGCGTGTGTGTGTTTGTGTGTGTGTGTGTGTGTGTTTGTGTGTGTGTGTGTGTGTGTGTGTGTGTTATCATTTGTGTGTTGCTTAATAATTTAACAAATCCAACACAGTGTTTAAATTCAAGAGGTCAGTTTGACAGGTTGCCTCCTAATAAACAGGAATGTGTGCATTTTATTCTATGATATAAATGAATAAATATAATAGTTAGGAATAGAGATAGTGTTATAGGAAAAGCCTAAAATCAAATCCTTATTTAATGTCAGTACACATGCTAAAACTTTTTTAAAAAAAATCTAAGAACCATAACTGGTTTAATCGTTTGGGAGCCTTGTGGTGATTCGGAAGGTTCGGTGGAGTGAGGCACAGATAGCTGACTTGTAAAACACCATCCAACACCATCTTCTACAATATTAGAAGATCTCTCCTGGAACACATAGTATTGCGACTATGCATATCTGAAGCCACTGCTGAGTCATATGAGGGTCAGCAGAGAAAGAACACAGCTCTGTGTTACCTCTACATCCCGGAAAAACACAGATACAGTAGCACAATGTTGAGAACAACCCACCCGCTTTGCATTAGGAACGCTCGGTAGTTTAGTTTAGGGTTTTTGGTGACGTAAAAGATCCAAAGGGCACCTCTATGTCAGGTTTGAGCATAAAAAACAAAACCCGAGTTGAACCTCCAAGTGGCAAAATGTCATAATGATGTTTACAGCTGAGAAGTCCTATTTTAGAGTGCACTGCACCTTTAAATGAAGCAGATTTAACTAATGGATCACAACACTCAAATTGATTTTGTCTGTTATTTGTCCTTAAGTTACTTTCCAAGACAAACCGCTTTCTGTTCCAAGGCCAAAGCAGAAGTTCAGCTTAAATGCTTTCTTTTCAAGTATCATTTTCTGCTAAAATAATTCGATCTACCGTCCTGCAGCTTATAGGTTCAACCCAAATAAATACCAAACACTTATGTGGCCGCATGACATAAGGATTTTTTAAACTAAGTGCACTTATTGGCCTGCGAGGGTAACATTTTAAAAACACACCCACTTGTCTTCTGGCGAAGGTAGCAACCACACAATAAGCTTCACGTTCTTCAAAAATCGGTTGGGAAGCTCCGTCCATCCTTTATAAACAGGATGTGGTGTGTACTCATAGCAAGTTAAAATGAAAATTAAATCAATTCAAATTGAAACAAACTTAATGTATAGAGCCCTTTTCTTGCAGTAATTCAGAAGTCTCTTACAGACGTCCAAATACATACACAAACCAAGCAGACCCCCCACCCCACCACCCTCCTACTTTCTGTGCCTTTAATTAAACAATGCTAAAAGTAATAATCATTATTAGATACCAATAGAAGCCATTTTTAGCCATATATCAGATCTGTCTGTGATTTATCTTTGAATTTGTTGCAAACTGCACCTTTAATGGTAAAAAAAAAGAAACCGATTAAAACTTATGGGATGAATAAATGTTTCTTCTTCATTGTGTTTATAAAACACTGAACGTGTCTCAAATTGCAACTTTATTGCAACCCAAATTTTCTCGCATAGTGAGAAACTTTTCACCCAGAAAGTAGTTGGATGATGAAGCCTTCACCAGAGGAAAAACCAAACAACATCAGAGATGTAAACTGCAGTCCAAACTCAGTGAGAGGGAAGAAACGTTTTCTTCTTCTTTTTGTGTGGGGTGTAATAACTTCCAGAGGTTATGCCATAAAGCAATTTAATTTTCTCTTTTTCAGGCCTTTCCAGGAAACAATAATGCAGACAGCGTAGTCCAACACAAGCTCCATCACCCGGTGGTCACTCAGTACGTCCGTCTTCTTCCCCTCGACTGGAATCCAAACGGTCGCATTGGACTCAGGCTGGAGCTTTATGGATGTCTTTACAGTCAGTTTGGCTTTTTTCTCCTCACTTCTGGATCCAACAACATACAACTTAAAAATTAGCTTCACATATTAATACTCTTCACCAGGAATGATAGCTTCTTCTTTCACATCATTTAATAGAATAAAGGTTTTTTGAGTGAAATGATTTTTATACTTTCTTTTTTTGCACCAATCATACTTGTTTTTTCTTTTGCCTTTAATAATGTGAACTATCCTCTTTATTTGTAAATTGTACAATTATAAAACAATGTTGTTTTCCAGATTCTGACATAATGAGCTTCGATGGTCACAGCAGCCTGCTCTACCGGTTGAGTCCCAGACCAATGCAGATGTCTTCTGAAAGCATCCATCTTAGGTTTAAAAGCATGAAGAACTCTGGGGTTCTGCTTCATGCAGAAGGAGCGAATGAGAGCCTCACTCTGGAGCTGGAGAAGGGAAAACTATTCCTACACATTGGAAAAGGTTTGACTGACATATTAACTAAAGTCCTTTTGCAAGTCTATTCCTGGTCACACATCAGCAATGCATTTTTTTTCCTTTACGAAGCAAAACCTTGATGCACAGTTGCAAAGATGATGCACATGACTCGGTACAGCTTATATTAAGTGCATTGCACTTTACGGGTCTTTCTGTGACATGCAAGTAACCACTTGCAGGATGTTGTTTTGGTGAATCAGTGCATAATAAAGAACAATGCAAACGGTGCTGAACATTACAGTGAAATGCATATGATAACATGCATATAATAACACTACTTTTTGTGGTTTGTTACTGGTTTTATGGTTGCTAAACTATTGCTCTTGCAGGGACTGTGTGATGGGATGAACATGTTCAGCTTATGTTATGCTGTTTATGTTTCATCCATGCAAAGAAGTTATCTACAACCTGCTAAAAAAAACTCTGTAATTATCCTAAAATTCCCCAAGTTATTATTTTTCTCCATCAGTGTTCAAGCGTCAAACTTAAATTTTTAAATGAGAAAAGTTGTAGAAACAGGCTGTTATGGAACTGGGACAGGTATTGTGTTACTGTAGCCTCTTTATACAGTTGCATTAATTTGAGACAAATACTTGACTCAGGGATTTTTTATTTATTTTAAAATATCTCCTAAATTATGTTTGGCTTCTGACCTACAAACGCTCCTGTAGGTTCCACCTGAAAGAATTCAACATTAAAAGCTAAATTTATGATGGTAGTAATTAGTAACCAGCTCTGCTGCCGGAGGTTCTGCAGGTCATCATGCTCCTCTGCAGCTGCAGACTGAGACATTTCCTCTGATGAAACCTATATGATTTGTCTTTAATGTCTGCTTTTTGCAAAGCTTTTTAAAAGACAAAAATATAAATAAAAGGAAAGATATCCTATTTGTGATGTTGAAGCTATCGCTCATGTTCATTCAGCAGTTACCAAGGCAACAACGTCTTTCCCAAATGTTTGATATCCCTCCAGTGTGAAGCTTCCCTTCTTACCTAAATGATTTGCAATGTAAACCAATGGATTTAAAAGCAAATTAACTTCCTGTACTAATTAACCGCATCAGCCACTTTGAAGTCCCTGAGAGCAGCTGGACACGCATAGATGACAACCAGGCCTTGGCTGTTGTGGTTGCGGGACGTTTAGCATGCTGCATCAATGCATGAGAACAACGCTCACAACATTCGGTCGATATTTACTCAAGTAGACAGGCCCAACCTTAACGTTGCTACTGTACATGGTGTCATGGTGATGCAGACCTTATAGGCTTGTTATTAACTTTAAAGGAACAGTTTGTAAGAATTATGGACATCAGGTAAAGATGGGAACAGAAATTAGTTCAAACTCCAAGGACAGTTATAAATGGATGGTGTCCATCAGTGGTCAAAATTCTTCCAGACATAAACGTGGCGGTTTTAGTTGCCTTAGGTGCAATGATGACAGCAGTTCAAGGTAACTGCTGCAAAGTCGTGTTAATGTCTTCCTTTATGTGCATTTTAATGTGTTACTTATCCCAAACGGTGTTGTAACATCTATCAAACAAAGCCAGTTGTGCAGTTTTAAAACCCAGCTTATAGGTTTTTGTCCATTTAGAGACACTGTAGTGTACGTAGTGGCACAAATATGGCAGCTGCTGCATATGTGGACCAATGGCAGGACGAAAGAAACCGCTCTGTCTAGGAAAATATTTTAGTGAAGGGATTAGAAAGAGCGAGAGAGGGGCAACTTGGTGTTCAGAGTCTCACCGCAGTGAAGATTCTGCAAGCCTGCATTTGATCCCTCAACCGTCCAGTTGGAAGATGACTGCTCTTCCTCCATCCTTCCTTCATCACTGTGCTGCCACAGGAGCTAAGCTTCACCGAGGCCTTGGAGAGTTGTTGGTGGGAGCATCTCTTTGCTGCTTTGCTCTGATTTGGGGCTTGAAGCATATTTTGTTGCTGAATCTGTTTCTTCACAGCTTTTTATTTCTTCCCTGCCCACTGATAGACTTCGGTTCGGGAGAACACTAGTTCAGGCTTTCCTTGCTCAGCTTCATCTATCACATGGATCAAATACATGAACATCACAGTCCAGCTTACATTTGTGGATTTTCCCATAGATGCCACAATCCAAGACATGTCCAAGACATGTTTTCTTTCTTTTTATTTATTGTTATCTGACATTCCTCCATTAAGAATATACGTGACGCTGACAAGACATTTTAAAAAACGAACACTTGACAAGTAAAGAGAAATGAGGACAGTTTAACTTATTCATGAATCCCCTTTTTGCAAATGCAGACACAGCAGAACTGCATTTACAGTCAACCAGCATCCATGAGAAGCGTTGTTGCCCTGCTCTGTTGCAATTTCACTCAAATTTGGATTCATTGATTTTGAACATAAAACAAAAGTAGTAAGAAGCCAGTTTTGTACTTTCCCTGTATTAGATCTTCATTAGTGAGCATGCATGGGTTTGGCCCTAAACAACCCTTTTTATGTCTACCTGCTTACACTAAGCAGCCTTCAGCCACTCTGAACAGTCAGTTCCAGTCAGTTTGCCTGGAGCTGTCCATCCTGTTTGAAAAAACATGCTGGCTTATTAAAATGCATGTGTCTCCTCAAAAAGCACTCATTTCATTGTGACTATACATTCATCAAAATGTCAGAGTATAGGTCAGCTTTTCCGTGGCACATAATTAAAGTGCTGTTCTTTTTCTTTAATAGTGAAGTAGTTTGTTAAAATTAATGCAGATCAGTTGTCACCAATCGTATGCTCTGTGGTTGACGTTTTGTTTGGAAAGTACAGGAAATGGTGTCAACCAAGATAGAAAATGAAGCTTGCTGGAAATGTACAGGATGAAGATTTAGCAGGTCTTGAAGGAAGTGGCTGCTTTGCTTGTATTTCTGCAGGTTCTGCAGCTATAAAATAATATATTTTTTCTTCAGATATCCTGTTTATTTTATGCTTAGAAGTAGTCTACATTTCTCTCTTTGTTTTTAAGGACTGGTGAGACTCCAGTCCAGAAGTAGTGCAGAAAGAAAGAAACCTTGGTGAAACTCTTTAACTTTTCTACCGTGATTTAATGCCAGCTTATGTTTTATAACGCCACTCTAAAGGCATAAGAAAACTCACAATCACCTGTTGAGGTGATCAGATTAGAGACCCTTACTGTATCATAAGGTTATGATGAAGCAGTAATCACTCGTCACAAAGATCCCTCTATGCCAGTTCTGGAGGATAAGAGCCTCCCCTAATCTTTCACACACTCTATGTTTTTTTTAAAATGGGTCTTACCTCATTTAATGGGGGATGTGCTCTTTCCCTTGTCCCAGTGGAAGTTTCATTAAAGACAAAAGTTCTCCTTTTGACTGGGAAGAGCTTAGAACTCAGTGGATCCTTACTCTATTGATCCTTTGCACGTGATGTAACACTTTACAGAGACACGCCATCATCGCCACGACGGGGGGTGGAAGTATATAATCCTGACCGAAGAAAACCTGACCTTTATCTGTTTTTGCAAAAATGGTAACAACTTGTTGGGCGGTGGGGTGCACAAACAGGCAAGGTTATAAGCCTGGCGTCGCTTTTTATCGCATACCTGTAGATGCTGAAAAAAGACGGAGGTGGATTGCAGCAATAAATTGTAAAGACTGGCAGCCCAACAAATATTCACGGATTTGCAGGGTGCATTTTCTACAAGATAACATCACGTTCACACCTACATCAAAAAATTTTACGATGTAGACATCTAATTATAATTTCTAATATAATTATCTAGCGCAGTAGCGTTGGTATTTTGCCAAATATTTTTGCCAAATATTTCAGGAACCAGACAACGCTAAATGCTTATTAGTTTGCCCAGACAGTAAGCTACAGTTAGCAATTTAGTGCATCAGGTTTTGCTGTGAGGTTCTTTGAGATCTTCGAAAAAGTGCCGACGCTGCCGGCCCAGAGGAGTTCTGGAGGTTATTAGGTATCTTCCAGATAGTAGATTTTATCCTAGCTCTGTTTTTGTGGCTGAGCGCAGGGATCTGGGCTTGTAGCTTGTTACTTTCAGCTGCGAACAGGCTATTCGGTCAAATTGCAACTGAAAACAACACGAATAGCTGAGGAACAAAGAATCTAACTATTTTATTCTTTATGATAGCTGAAAAACAGGAACGTAATTAAAATTTCAATAACATTTAGATTGCAGAGGACCAGCATACAATGTCTTATCTTTGCCGTTAGAACTGGTAAGCGACTTTTGTAGGCTTTTAAATCAGCACCGGCGTATGGGGATACTTCATTTACCACATAGTGATAAAGATCGTGTGGACTGAAGTTGGGCAAAGACAGAGATTTAGTTATATCGGTAAATGAAGTAGGAGGCAGAAGGTAAGGGTCTGTCTGTAGCCCTGCTAGTGCTAACTTTTTAAGATACTGCTCTTTGTGAGCTCCTACCAGATTACTTACCTCTACCGACAGCTGCAAAACATTTAAATTATTTGTCATTACTAACAGTAAAAAAAATTTTCAGGTACTATATCTTGAAATTTCGCACTCGTACACAACTCTTCCCGGTCCTCAGCTATAGTTAATGATAGTTAAGGCTGCTCTCTTTTGCTTACCATCATGGCATAGTCACGTGATTATGGTCACGTGTCTGCAATGGGTCAATAACCAGTTCGTTGTTTTTTTTTTCTTTACAGGTAAAATTTAATGCAGATACAATATCCCCAAAGGATGAAAAAGAAAAAAAATAAAGCACAAACAGTATATTTCAATTAGTAACAGCAGTAAATAAAAAAAGCAACAACTCTGTCACGGGGTTCTTCCTGTGTCCATACTCCAAAAAGGAAGACAAGCCGGAAACTTCATGCTTGTGGTTTATTTTTTATTTATTTATTCCTCTTTTCCAAGTATATGATTGTGTTAATGTTTTTACAGCAGCTGGGTGGTTGCTTTATCTGTCAGGTTCATTCCTGCACTCTCTCCCTCATCACAGTGAGGATCCTTTTTATACAGAGAGCCCCTCCCACTGGGCTTGTTATTCAATTAAAGAAAAATACA
>JBAMHX010000018.1:23115159-23125242 GCA_037177515.1 Pseudomugil tenellus | reverse complement strand
TAAAGCATTTCGAGCCCTTGTGGCCTGTCACCCTCGACTCCTCACGCAGGTGACGTCATTTAGTCATCAGGGGCTCATGGCGAGTGCTCAAGCTTTCGGTTTGGGATTGGGGGTTGGTCTAAGTTCAGGAAGTAGTGGACTTGTGCATAAAGCCAATGAGCTCCTGTGTGAGGAGGGCCAACCAGTTTAAGCTGCTCTAATGACCACTTCATAAGATTATAATTCAATTGATTAGGACGTAAGTGGAATCCAGCTTTTAACTCAGCAAGTAATCTCATATCCATTGGTGATGTGTTCTTCTTGGACAAGAAATGCGAATTTTTATCTTCAAAAAGTCGGAAAAAACAATCTAACACGGCAATAATTGTATAAAAGGAGATTTGGGTGCACATTTCTAAGCAGATGGTGTTTTTATTCCACTACACAGTTTGCTGTGATGCACCTTGACACACTGATTTGTACTTTATTTTAATTAAATAGTTATTTCATATGTAGAATATTGTGCTTCATTTTACTGTTGCTGTTATGTGTTCCCGAGTGTGATGGCCTGCCATCTTGGTTGATTAAGTGATAATCAGTGGGGAATGTGCTGCACCTGCCGAAGTGGGTGTAGCTAAACTTATAAAGTCTGTTCTGTCCAGATACTCTCTCTCTCTCTCTCCGCAGCCATTTGCACCACTCTAGGTAATTATCCTCCTCCTCCATTTTGAGTTTTGCAGTTTTCACAACATTCCACACTTGTTCACTCACCCATTCATGGCATTACACCACTGATATTTAATATGACCACACCCCACTTTAGTTTAGGTTGTTTCATTTCTTTAATAAAACTAACTGACAAATAATTATTTTCAGTGTGTGACCTCCTCATTTGCCATGTAGGTAACACCAAACCTTTATATAATATGTCTTTTTCTGCAGAGATCTCATTTTTTCCCACCTACACTTTTGGATGATTTAAAGGGAATTTAATTGATGAAAAAAGGAAATGGTGTTTATTAAAATGTGTATGTGTGTGTGTGTGTGGATTGTGTGAAAGTAAGGCATGACACGATTACCTCAGCTCTCTGCTCTTTGATCGGCTATAATCTATGTAGCTTAAACTTCCCACAAAGAGCTTTTAGATTTGATCAGGCTTCAACATGTTGCATGAGCAACTGAAAATAGAAACCCAGTATTCCCACTGGGGAACCTTAGATGCAATCCATCATTGTTGCTGGCCCAGTGGTACATATACTACAATAACTTCTCAGAACCATCAGCCTGCAGACCTGACCCACTCTCTCCATCTTTGTGCTCGATCTATCAACACCTCTGCTCCCCAAGGCTCCTCTGTGGCCTTTGAAAGCTTATTGGTGCTTATAGTCAGCCCGGCTGATATCATTATGTAAATGCTTTTTATGGAGACTTACTGATGAGATTTCTGCACAGCAGGGTGCCTCCACACAGCCTTAGAAATGAATTCCGTTACAGGCACCAGCAGGTCGTCCCCAGTTTTTCCTGCAACAATTTCTTACCCTTCATGTCTTCTTATCTCTCCTTTTCTACGCTTTTTTCAGGGCAACGTGACCTTCTCATGTGCTGAACCTGTATTTGTTGCCATGACGTTCACTAGTCCTCGGAGTTTCCTGAAGTTGCCAGGAGTTGCAGATCCATCATCAATGAGCATGTCAGTGGGACTTCAGTTTCGGACCTGGAACAAGGAGGGGCTACTGCTGACCTTTGACTTCCCAGAGAAGGAAGGAGCAGCCTGGCTGTTCCTCAGCAAAAGCAGACTACATCTGCAAATCAACAAGCCTGGCAGGGCACCGCTACAGCTTCAAGCAGGTCAGTCTGACCCCAAAGCTGGAAGTTTATATAATCCCTAGGGGTCCCACCTAATCGCCAATAATAATAATAACAATAATGATAATAATGGATGGTACATGTGTAGATGTAGCTGTCCTGGAGCAGACTGATGGACCACAACCCTTCTGGTCATTGCATGACCTGCTCTACCACCTCATGTTCTCTTGTGTGAGGTTAGAATACACCTGGAGGTCCACACAAACCCTACTCTGGTGCATAACATTGTATCTTTAGTCTGCTATGTGAACTCTGCTCTCCTAGTTCAAGGACTAGTTTTGACTAAAACACCAGTTCTTCCACTGATTGTTTCTCAGTGTGACCAGACAGTTGCTTATTTCAAGCAGCACATTTTCCTTCTGTTTGTGTTCATAATTTCACATGACACAGCTAAAACATACTTACTGGAATTAATGTTTATGTAGATCGGTCACAAGAGTCAGAAGTCAAGTCTTGTGTGGATCTTAAAACATGCCAAACGATATTATGAGCTAGGTTTAGCAAACTGCACAATTTTCTTTGTTTTTTGAGTTGCACATATTGGAGTTTACACTGGAGACAAAGATTAGCAACATTAAAATGCAGCATTTTCTGTTTTACATGCATAACACAAACATTAAAGGCAAGTAGAAGTTTGCTAACAGTATAATACGCTGCCTTTTCTAAGACATGTTAGTTGCTTAAATAAGCTCACTCCAGCTGCAAAATTGCAAGTTAAGAAACATTTAATCTTTTAGAGAAGTAATTCTTATTGTAAATCCTTTGGTTTCCTTACATCCATCTCAGAGCTCCTACTGAAAACATTTCTTTTTTTGCATCTGAGCCTGTTTGCATATAACTTTAATTCATTCACAGTGATTTTTCCTGTAGAATTTACTGAACAAGCTGATTTTAACTGAAGCTTAAGATTCACATCCTTTGAGGAACTTGTATTCCTTTTGCTTTGTGTGCTGCAGTCTGGTTCTACTGGGTTAACAAACACTTTGTTGTCAGTTCCTTTACATGTACAGGACACACAAAGGAATCCTTCTGTCTCCCAGTGAAGACAAGACAGGACATTTCCATTTTGGAATAACCTCAAAAGTAAATCTACTTATAATAAAACATCCTTTAAATGGATCCTTAGTAGAATGTGGCCGTGATGGGTCATGGGGCTCTTACCTGTTTGAGTTTGCGCCATTAAACTAGGTCTTAACTGGTGTGTCCCCCCCAGGAATTAAGTGCTACTCACTCTGTCCGCAGCTGCATCATTAATCGTTTTCCTTAAGCCCCCTGAAACCTGTACGAATCTTTGGCACGTCGTGCCAGTGCGCATACCAGTCATAAACTGCCGTGAATAGTGCGCAAACCCGCCGTGACTGCGTGCCATGTCGGTCCATGGGATGAGAATGTTCAAAATTTTGGTCACAACAAAATGTCGCCACCAGGTCGTGAACTATGCGCCAACTGTACGTGAACATGCCTGGAAGTCGTCGGAACGATGCGGGAGGATGCGTTCCAGTGCGCACCAGATATAGGCGTCTTCTGTTCTATGCAATGACTGTGTTTTTATGAGAGTGGCGTGTGTCTCTTTAAGAGGGTGAGCATGTCTGTGTGTGTATCAGTGACTGTATATAAATATGTGTATATGTGCATAAATGTGCATATATGTGTATAAATATGTGTAATATGTGTATGAAAATGTGTATAAATATGTATAAATATGGGTACTATGTGTATGCGTGAGTGTGCAGAGCAATGTGTGCACGTATGTGACTGGGACGGAGAGATGGAGAAGAGGCCTGAGAAGCGCACGGATCAGAGACCGCAGCTGTATTGTAAGAGGAAAAAGTTAATAATAAAGCTACCACCTTCTGCAACAATTAGACTCCGGCTCTGTCACGATGCGGGGAAGGTGATGGACCCAAATGCAGGAAAGGAGAAGGCAGCTGGATGCAAAATAACTGGATTTATTAACAGAACTACCAAAGAACTACACAAGAACTCACCAAAAATGAACCTAATGAACCAGCAAGGGGGAAAGAAATCCAAGGGTATAACTGCACTGAAAACAGAACAAGACACAGGTGAAAACAATGACCAAAATCAACCCCCAGGTGAAACTAATTAACAAGATACAAAGCAAAAGCAGAAATACAGGGTAAAACAGGAAAAACTACCAAATAAAACAGAAAACCAACGTACCCTAAGCCAAAACCGTAACGTTGGTTACGTATTGTAACCCAAGATTCTACGAGTATAGGCGCAGCCATTTAAGGCTATCGCTAGTGGGTTTATCACGCGCGCAGCACTGAAAACTTTTACTCCACGCTCACCCACAGCGTGGGTCCGCGCTGGGCTGTATAAAAGGGGGTGCAGCTCAGTGCTCTGCTCCCAAAAGCATTTTTCTTCAGCCGATGGGGAGCTAGGGAGGCCATGAGCTTAATGGGCTGCGCCTATACTCCTAGAATGTTGGGTTACAATACGTAACCAATGTTCTATTTCGTATAGACTTTGCCCTTTAAGGCTAGCAAGATACTATGGTAGATGCAGCTCTGGCATTCTGGATTGTGTTAATCACATTCAGAGGGGACCGAGACCCATTAAGTGCTCCCTCTCACAGGTCAGACCCACAGACGCTGGCCTATCTCCGGGTAGTGCAGAATCGTACCTCCCGCCTGGGGCAGCCCGTCCGGGCGCCATGGAAGCTGCCATGGTCGGGCTGAGAATAGCAGCTGTAAGCGCGGGAACCACATGGCTGTCGTGCGTTCTGGCGCGACTAGGATCACAGTCAGCTGTTCTTCTGATATCCATTCCATTAGGAGAGCGATCAGAGGAGCGGGGGGAAAAGCGTACAGGAGAGCCCGTGGCCAGGGGCGGTGCGCGAACGCATCCACTCCCAGCGGCGGGTCGTCCCGGCTGCTCAGGGAAAACCACAGACCGCACTGCGCATTCTCACGGGAAGCAAAGCGATCCACCTCTGCCCTGCCAAATCTGTCCGAGAGTTAAGACATCAGGCTGGGGTGAAGGGCCCAGTCCAATATCCCGGTGGGATATTGCACCTCCCGGTGGGGCGGAGCACGAAGCCCTAGCCAGTCAGACTCCTCCGCTGTTTAGGCGGTGGCAGCCGGGCTCGGGCGGAGCGTTTATTTGCTACTCAGCTGGCCTGAGCTCTGCTTTGGGGCAGGACATCTGGCTTGGAGAAGCCTACATCCTGCAGAGAGGCGGAGACCAATGAGCCAGAGACTGAGGAGTGTGTCTGAGGGTGTGTGTGTGAAAGCTGTGGATCAGCAGTGGCTGATTCTGACAGTGCGGGGTATGCCTATGTGGCCGTAGCAGCGGCGCTGCTCGGGATGTGAACCTGATTGTGGAGGAATCCGCTCTTAAGGAGAAAATGTTTGGTTTTATTGTAAAGAACAACATTATCATAAACATTTTTCTGTTGACTCAGGTTAGCACAGGCATTCCCCCCAAAATGACATTGCCTCTTAGATCTCATCGCCACATGGTCAGCCGGGTTGCCCCAATTGCAAGCCAGGGACCGGGGCAGGAGAGCCCGCTGGGCTGCCCGTGCCAGCAGAGGAGCCTGCGACGGGGCTGCCGGAGGCGCAGCGGGGCAACGCTGCTGTGGCCGGGCACGTCTATCCCTCCAGCAGCGAGCCTGACAAGGGGCAGCTGGGGAAGCCACATGGCGTCTGAACGGCTCTGCTTCCTCCGAGGTCTTCTGGAAAAAATCCAGGAGAGATCGGTACTGGGGCCCAAACAACCCATTCGGGCCGATGGGACTGCTCAGTAGATGCTGTCTAATCTCCTGTGGCAGCGAGGTGGAGACATGGAGCCAGATGTTGCGGAGCGTCATGTGGGACCAGACAGAGATGTGGGCTGCAGAGACTGCTGAAGCAGTGCAGAGGTTGAGGATGGTGCTAGCTGCATTAGCTACATCCTCCGCTCGCTATGCCAGGGTGGAGGGATCCTCCGCCATCCTGGAGCGCGACGTTATTCACAGCTGCCGAAGACAAAGCAGCACACTGGTGGATCCGGTCAGAAAAACGGGCCGTTATCTGGTCTTTGCGAGAAGGCAGGCAGGGACGCCGTCTAGCGTGCCGGCTTGTCTTCACCCCAAACACAGCCTGGGCTCCAGAGGAGGGACGGGATGAAAACTGTCCTCTGTCAGACCCTCCACCTTGGTTATAGGTGCGTAGATCGGCGCGCTGAGTTTTCCGGGTTCGGTACTAGAACCCTCCTGGTAGGGTCGGATCGCCGGGTAACTGGGCCAGACAGGGTCCCGGTGACAGGTGCCTTCCCCGGCGAACCTACCCGCCATGTCTTCTGGTGGCAGCGCAGCCTGTGCAGATGGTACGCTGCCGCCATCCTGATTATGTCAGGCAGGACCTTAACCAGGGTGCAATGGCAAGAATGTTCGTCGTCATCGAGACGGGAAGGGTAGTTGGGCCCAGGTGTACTCCTGTGGCGTCCTCTGGGTCTGCTAGCTCCAAGTCTGCCGTCCTGGTAAACTGGATGGGGCTAGCAAGTTTTGGCGGGAGGAAGTCGTCCGACTCCTGCCCAGCGTCGAGAAGGTCAGGAGTCCTCTCCAGCGGGACCTGTTCAGGGGCAAAGTCATCCTTGGCACCAACGGTGAATAAATCCACCCGCCACTGCTTCTCCTGGTGGGGAAGCATCTCACAGAAAGGGCAGGTGGCCTGAGTTGTCAGAGCCAGCCCGGCGTGGTGGAGGCCGAGGCAGCCTTCACACTTCGCGTGTAGGTCTCCCTGGAGGATGTACACGGTCTGGCATTCCGGGAACGAACGGACTCCATCGAAGGAATTCATTCTGCTCTTAAGAAGGAATAGCTGTTTGCTATTGTTGTAGTCTTCGAGGCTGAAGAAAAATGGGGAGCAGTGCGCTGGGCTGCACCCCCTTTTATACAGCCCAGCACGGGCCCATGCTGTGGGTGGGCGTGGAGTAAAAGTCTTCAGTGCTGCGCGCGTGCGCACGGGGATAAACCCACTAGCGATAGCCTTAAAGGGCGAAGCCTATACGATATAGAACAGGCTCATTGTTAAGTGCTCCCGCCCGGAAAGTGACCAGAGAAAGGGGTTAGCCACGAGCAACCGGTCCCACGCTCGTCCCTGGAGCAGCAAGTCTCCCCTGTGCTCCTGACTACGGTCGGGAGTGTGTCTCTGGGATTCAGCATGTTCTCTCTTCCACTGACCTGGGGTTAGGGACACCCCCTTTTTATATGGGATGCACAAGTCGGAACAACACCGTCCGAATTGCGCAAACTCTTCGTGGCAATGAGGGTAGTGCTTAAGCTATGTGCAACGATGAGCAACTGGAACTCAACGTTCCAGTTCGCGTCAATATGGACACTGATGGGCACGCATTCGTGAACTATTCATGAACTCGTCGTGAACTATGCGTGAACAGTGCGGGAGCCTCCCGGTTTGTGCCCCCAAAATGCCACGACAAAATCGCGTCAGGGAATCCTTAGCCTTGCTGATGTTCAACAAGCGCTTGTGCTTCCTGCCCCAGATTGTCAAGAGATCGTTTTGGACAATATCAGGTTGAAACAGGTTCTATTAGATGTTTACTGTTACAAAACCGATAAAGGTTTGAGGCGCAATACGTTTTATTTACACCTTCCTCAAGTAAAAGGTGACACTAACATGGTATCCAGTTATGGATCAGTTGGCTTATTAACTTTGGTATGATGCATCACTTTACTTTAGGTTCGACTCTGAATGACGGCCAGTGGCACTCTGTGGACCTGATCTCAGGACAAGGACGTCTTACCATCATGGTGGACAGAGATGATGGAGCAATCGCTCAAGCTAGTCCTCCATTTCTTATCACCCTGGGAAGTCAACTTTTCTTTGGTGGTAAGGCTGGATTACTAAAACACTTGTTTGCCTTGATTATAAACTGGATGAGGTTTTACTTCTAAAGCAGAATTAACATACACATTTAGGAAGAATGATGGTAAATGTATTTATACTTTTATAGCACTTTTCAGTCAGACTGACCACTCAGAGCAAACTACATGTCACAGTCACACACACACACATACACTCATACCCCGATAGGTACATGGGGAGAGGAGCAATATAGGGTTCTGTGTCTTGCCTAAGGATACTTGGGATGCATGTAATCAGAGAAAGACTGAAAGTCCATCCAGCTTCCGGTTGGAAGACATCTGCTCTAAAATCTGACCTACCGCCATACCATTTACCGGGTGTTAAAGCTTTCCAGTGGCTAGTACTGGAGCTGATTCAGGCCTTGTTTGCACATACATTACAGATTAATTGTTTAGGCACCATTGGATCCAATGAGATCCTATACATGGTTTTTTATGGGTTTCTTGTTGGGTTAATTGCGATTGTAGATTTTCTACGCATGGCTGCTATTCTGGATTTTATTTGCTGTCTGCACAAGCGTACTTGGGAACGTTCTCTTATGTCTGTATATACGGGCTGTAAACAACGGAAGCATGACACATTCAAAATATTCACTACGGGAGATCCCCGCTAGGGGGCAGTACACAGCACGTGCACTGTGAATTAGTTAAAAGGCCATTCTGTTGGGTATTTCCAGGGCATTTCTATTAGGGCATTATTCTATTGCTAATCTGTTTCCAACTGTTAAGGACGGAGTTCTTGTCTGTGCAACAAAGAGGAAAAGTCATGATCATGAATCATACATGCTGGTATTAGTGAACAAGGTCCGATAATGTTCCTTAAAACTTTCCACCATTCTGTTTACCTCTGATGTGTCTTCATGCTCTTCTTCACGTGGGCTCCTCTAGTGTGCAAGTCAGTGCATTCATGCATGCAACACATTAACCCGTGTCAACGCAAGCAGCCTAACACATGGTAGGAATACATGGCAGCCATGACACGTACGGGGAAGCGTTACTAACAGCAATAATATCCCAGCCCTTAGCTGGGAAAGGCTCCGCCTCTCAGGGACTGGACAGAGTGAATTGCTGGGAATGGATATTGTGTTAGCGTGGATTGGGAGGAAATCTTGCAGGAAGCTGAACTGACTGACACAACATTTCCAAACATCACACACTCCTACTGTCTAAGAGTAATCCAGTACAACTGTTTGATACTGAAATTGTCTTGTGAGGATTTATAGATGAAGCTGTAATGATTGTTTTTCTTTGCAGGTTGCCCTTCTGAAGAAAGCAGCCAAGAGTGTAACAATCCCTTCAGAGCTTTCCAAGGCTGCATGCGTCTGCTAACCATTAACAATCAGCCTGTTGACTTATTCGAGTTGCAACAAAGACTGACAGATTACAGTCACCTGCAGATCGATATGTGTGGCATCATCGACAGGTCAGACAAACAGCATCATCTTGTCACTTTTATACAGCAACATGAAACTCAGTCAGTTTGCTAAATCATGTCATCTATGTCTGAACCTGAATTATCCATGAAGGGTTTGTTTGAACATTTTATTTAATGATCATCATTTTTTGACTCAATATCTATTTTCAGATTCATGTTTTGATTATAAAACTGTTAGTAATTGATATAAAAAAGCAGCCGTAAATGAAATAAAGTGGAAGTTTCACTGCAGGAGACACTTAAAATCAGAGCGTAGCGCAGACACAGATTTTAGCTAGCTTTCAGTGCGCCTCATCTTTAGCCTGCCTACCTTCATTAGCTGATTAGCTGGTAGCTGCTTAGCCCCAGGTCAGCTCAGTTAGCTTGTATCATGTGTCCAGTTGTCCTCAGAACTAAAAACTTGCCAGAAATTATTAAGCAATTTCTGAAATCTAAACTAGGAATCTAAACTAGGAATTATCATCTAATTAAAGATTTTATTTATCATAATATACTTTGTGTCCGATAAGATTCCATTGTTCCTGCAGTGAGTTCTTTTTTTATTGATAAGTATATTAACACAGTGACTTATAAATAAAATATTGCATCAATATGTGTTGTTTTTTAATCATAATGACCTCACTTGGCTGATGTTTGCATGGTGCATATATTTTTTTAATGGTTTGGGATTTTCTTCTTATATGCAGCATTTTAGATGCTCACAAAGTGACTACTTTGAAGGTGTCCATTTTTTTCTACTAGAAGTAACTGGTAATGTTGTAAACTTTACTCTGGCGCTTTGCTCACTTTGTATGTTTTGGGAGCGACAACATGCACTCTGCTGCCAAGATGCCGACATTGGGACCGCCCACCAAGGGAAATCCATCAATCTTCATCTTTTTATATTTATTTATTTATTTATATATATATA
>JBAMHX010000018.1:23082909-23101695 GCA_037177515.1 Pseudomugil tenellus | reverse complement strand
CCCTAAACCCTTGAGCCCCTCGCGGGAGCGCGCCCGTGAGTGCAGGAGTGCTCAAGTGTTCCATTTGGGATTGGGGGCTACTGAGAGTGAAAAATCACAATCCTGCCTAAAAGGTTGCTCAGGTGATTTTGGTTCACAACCCCCGCCCCTACACACCCACTTTCTACCATACACAGTCAATGCAAAGCAGTTCATGAATATGTCAGCATATGAATAAATGAGTGTTTGTGGCAGAATCAGGGTAGGGCTTCCTACATAACTGTAAGAACAAATTAGCTCATCAGTCAGTCATCATCTTTGGCCAGGAAATCCTCATGATCCCCGAACACTCTCCCCATCTTCATCCTACCATAGTCTTCAGAAAATGTGCAAGCCCATCCACAGTGACACATTATAATGGCGCGACATTACGCTCATGGCGATATTTGTGTTTCTATTTAGTAACTCAAATTACTGGAAATCTTCTCACAATTCATGTACCAATAAGCACAATTACATTTTTAGTATGAGCGTACTGTTTGGATGTTTAAATACGTATTTGTGGAATAAATATCTCCGTCTTTGGGCATGTCTATAATAATCAGTGTTTCTGTGTTTTTTATTACAATAACACAAAGTCTAATGTGAATGATAACTAACATGGGTTTAATGGGTTAAATGATCTTATCAACTTTGCTGCTGGTTTTAAGTCTCCAAACAGTTACTACACCAGGTCCAAAGTTGGTTCAGCGTTACACACTCTTCTGCGTCTAGTTTATTTTTATAAATCACAAAGTTTACGTAGTAAAATTCCTACGCAAATTTTAGGCCCGTGTTTTGCGTAAACAAGCTTCATAAATGAGGTCCCTGGTGACCAAATGAGAAAGAGGTGTGGCAATGATCAAACCAGGTGCTTTCTTGTTCTTAGTAGAAGTGAAGCTGAATAAAACAATGTTTTATTCTATAAAGTTAAAGTCAGTGGATCCAGCTTCCACGCTGCTGGCAGTTCTCTTCCATGCTGCTTCCATCGCTCCAGCGGCAGCAGAGTTTCCTTTTTATTCCTCATATGCAGGAATAGAAACTTCTGGCTCCAACAGGGTGCAAGTCTGAAAATTTCTGGTATCAGAGCTCCATTGATGATGTTTTTTTTTTTTGTTTTTTTTTTTTAAACCCATTTGGAGCGTCTTTACCCAGAGATGCTTGTTTCTCTTTCCCTCTGTTAGCTAATCCTCTGTTTATACACAGCCTCCCTGCTGTGGGAAGGCTAGATATTCTGCTATTATCATCGTTTCACCACCTGCACGCTGTCAACAGTCACTGCAGCTTGTCGACTTCGTCTTACTTTGTAAAACTGTGGTCAGAGTGTGAACACATTCTTGGCTCTTCTAATTTTTTCCGTGAGACAAAGCAAAGTGTTAGAAAATAATTAGCTGGGTGGTAAATTGTGAATAATGCATGAATCTGGAACTTAAAGCTTTTTTTATCCTCCACATTCTGCCTGCTGCACTCATGAAACACTGCAGCCCTCCTTACCGCCGCTTCATGGAGATTGCACCACATTATAAATATAATGAGCCTGTTTTTATCAGTTCAACAGTAAATCTGCTGCTTTCAAAACATTATTTTATAAGCAGGCAATAAACCTTTTTCAATATTTTGCAAATATTTTTTAACTAAACTATTGCCCCATATATTTAAAACCCGTTAACATGTATACATAACCAGTTTTTACATTTTAATCATGATAATTGTGATTTTTTGGGCTGCACAGTGGCGAGGTGGTTAGCATTACAGCCTCACAGCAAGCAGGTTGCCGGTTCGATTAGGTTCATTAGGTTCACGCCCATGTTGGTGTGGGTTTTCATCGGGTTCTACAGCTTCCTCCCACAGTCCAAAGACATGCACCTTGGGGATAGGCTGGTTGGGGACTCTAAATTGCCCATAGGAGTGTGTGTGAGTGTGTGTGTGGTTGTTTGTTTATATATTGTTTGTAGACTGGCGACCTGTCCAGGGTGTACCCCGCCACTTGCCTGTTGTCAGCTGGGATTGGCTCCAGCCCATGGATGGATGGATGTTTCACCTTTTCTCTGGATTGTAAAAAAAGTGTGAATAAGTCATTAACTCCTATTCGAAAGTGAAATTAATTCATTTTTCCTTTGAACGTTATTGATCTATGAGATGTTTAAAATTTTAGTGTGTGATTATCAGACGTTTAGGGGAGATTAGTTAGTTTCTGTTAGCTTTGTGCAAACTAACCCACAGACCCGCTCTGGCACTTTTCATACTTCACTTTTTATTTTCCAAAAGACAGAAATGTAATCAGTCTGCAGCACAGTGCAGAGGTGGCAACCGCAATGCTCTGAAAAATGTCTTCATTAAACAATGACGTCATGGGTGTGTTGTTGTTTTATTTTTTCACAAACGGGACGTTGATCCTTCCTCATGAATTTGTCATGCTCCAGTAAATTCACCTGGAATGGAGATGATCATTGCTGCACATCCTCATAGAGAAGTAAAAGCTGAAACTGAAACTTTGTTTTTGTTGGTCAGTGTTAAATGAAACAGTAAGCAACATATCAGACACACACACACAAGTAAATGATAAAGTGCAGGTTCCCTGTTGGTGGGGTCTGTTATGTGCTGAATAAGTGACTTCATGCAAGGCTTTATTCTTTATTTTACTATTTAGTTTAAAAAAATAAATGACTAACTTGTTAGAATAAGCTGAATGTTATGCGGGCTTGAAGTGGATGGATGGATGGATGGATGGATGGATGGATGGATTGATTTGCAGGAATGGAAGCCTTCAGATGAGCTAAAATAAGAGGAATGTGTGTTTGCTGCTTTGTTGTGTAGACAAGCTGGAGGTGAGGTACAAACTGGACAGTAACAAAGATGTGGAGATCCTGAGGAGTAAAGTAAAGAACCTCGCTAACAAACAGCTGCATTCTGTGAGCGTTAGCAGACTGGCAGCGTCTGTTTCTGTACAGGTAACGCACAAAAACACATAATAAATCTTCATTATATGTCTTGTGTCAACAGCAGAAATGCGTAATAAATCTGCAAACTCCTCAAACTGCCTTTTAACAATCATAAAAATCACATAAAAAAAATGCTATGTCCTGTTAGCAAAGCAGCTCGACTCAGAATTTAAATGATGCAGATTTTTTGTGACTTGCTGCTGTTGTTTCGGGTTTTAGATGCATTTCTGCAAAGTTCTGTTGTAACAAATAAATAAAAACAAGAGTAAGCAGCATGTTCTGTCTGCACTGGTGGAGTTCAGGCATTTCTGTTCAAACTAACTTTAACTGGAAACCTTTTCTTTCTCCCCAGATTGACCAGAATGACAAAGAAAGCTTCAATCTGACGTCCGATGCTGAATTTAATGGAGTGAGGTCACTAATTCTTGGCAGATTGCACAGTAAGTGAGACACTTCATAAACCCAGACAAAGACTTCCAGCCTGCAGGGCTCTCAGACTGTTTGCACAGATGTTAGACAGCGAGGCACTTAAGAGCTTCATCGTTATGGTTACATCACTGGAGATGCTTTTATTTTGGATATAACAGGAGAAGGATTAATAGAAACAGAACAGGTGGCCTCAGACTGATGGTTCTGGCTGAGCTCATTATGTCTGCAGGGGTTGTTACAAGTTAGATTAACTAATATTTCTAAATTGGTGAGGTGTGAGTATGTAAGAATCAGCCTCTTGCCCCCACAGGCGGTGGAAAAGGAAATGGATGCAACATAGTTGCCATGGTTTCTTTCTTTAACTTGAAGATAGATTATTCTAAACCTATTTTAATTTAACTTAACGTGGATCTCACCGGAACACAGCTATTTCTCCTCTGTGTTTACTTTCCACAATCAGTGGTTTAGAGAGAGAAGATGGGAGGAGCAAGACAAATCCCAGGTTCTCCTATGAGTAGCTTCAGTCGACCCAATCCTGAAGAAAAACTGCAAGAGTTTGTAGGTTTTTCCCCAGGACCTGGCCTGATGTGGTCTAGTTGCCAAAAACATTGTTTGAAAATGAGCCTATTTACCATAAATAAATAAAACAAAGGATTTGTAGGATATCATATGTAGGATATTTGAGTTCAGGTTTGAAGAGTCTATGTATTGTTGTTTTCATCCGAATCTGGTCTAATGTGGTCCAGTTTTCCTGTAAGGTGTGTGGAAACCAGAAATTGCTCAATAATCTCATTTGCATGGAAATAGATGTTTGCAGCTGTTTATGAAAACCATAACAGTAGTTTTAAATGAGGAAATGAGCAGGTTAATTACACATTTAACCCACTAGGAACAGCTGAAAAACTGGAGTTTACCACATTTAGAGGCTCTTGTGAAAATCTGTGAAAATGTCACACTTTTATTCCATCATCTTTTATAAATATTGTAACCATCCTAATTGTTCTGTATTCATTGCTGGAGAAAGCAGTATGGATGGATGGATGGATGGATGGATGGATGGATGGATGGATGGATGGATGGATGGACGGACGGACGGATGGATAAAATTGGATACTGTTGATTAGTCCATGTTTTTAACTATAAAAATAGAAACATAAAACTTTCATGCTGTCTTTTAGCATCTTTTCTTATTTTTTTTTTTTTTTTTTTATTTTCTGTACCTCCAGAGGCAGGAAAACATGTTTTTAGTAGAAAAAGAAACTATAAGAATAAACTCAGTTAAACTGACGATAAAAAGCAACTGCAGTCCTAATCAGCATGTGTCATAGTTTTAGGAAACACATCATTTCTCTGCCTTCTTTCTAGACTCTGATGAAATGGATCCAGAACTGGCTCAGCTTGGTTCTTTGGGCTTCTCAGGCTGTCTGTCCACCGTCCTTTTTAACTCCATCAGCCCTCTGAAAGCTGCTCTGCTTCACCCGAACACCAGCCGCGCCATCGTCAGCGGCCCGCTGATCCAGTCTGTTTGCAGCCCGACTTCAGCCAATCCCGATGCAGCAGCAAACACACACCATCAGTCAGGTCAGACGGAAATTCTTTAGTTGTCCTGAGCTCGTCACACACATTTACTCGTCATACTGACGTCAGGTGTCGGTTCACATGCTATCCGACCTATTTCCCAACTTTGACATGGCTCAGAGGAGAGAAGGTCCGAAGTCATTTCCGATTTCATCTTTTTACTCCATTTTATTCTTTCAAGCTTTATTTTAGCTCCCTTTAATGTATTATGACTGTTAAACAGTAGATGCATTAGATTTTTGGGGAAGAATTACAGTAAAGCACTAAGACACAGAATAAAATACTTTTTATTGCAGAAAGCCTTGCAGTCATTTTCCACGTAATGCATCCCTCAACCATTGCTTTACCAGCTTCAATGATGCTTTAGTTAATCCTGATGCATTAAATTCTTAAATTGTTTTTGTCCAACCACTGGTTTGTAAAAATGAAAGCAGGTTTTTCATTTGTAAAAAATGTAGAATGTAGAAAAAAATGTAGATTTAACTAAAACTCTGGTTCTAGCGGATTGATTCAATGTTTACATGAACAGAAGAATACGGTTCAACTATCATTTTATTGCATAAAGCACGTTGTGATGTGTTTTCAATGTGTAACAAGTGCTTATAAATAAAGTTGGAACTGAATTGAAAAGAATGCATTGCTAGTAATTCCATGAGAGAAGTTAACGCTCAGTGATTCTGTTGGATGCAGAGATTATTCAGAACCACATTGAGTTGCTTCTGTTCATAGTTCTGAGTTGCTTTTACTGCGTCTTCTTGACCTCAGACCAAGGTTTTCCCAGCGTGATGGATGTTTTGTCTTTGAAGTAACTGTTACGAGGCAGGGAAGGTGTGGACCCAAATGCAGGCAAGGGAGACAAAAAGGATGCAGATGAACTGGATTTCATAAATAAGAATTGAACTAAGGATGACGTACCAAACAAACGCTGAAAACACAATGAACCAGAAACTAAACAGACAAAACATAAGACATTAATTCTGCTGTGAGTCGTGTATTTCTGGGTGAATGCAACCAGAGAGGAAGCTGAGGGATGCTGACCCTTAGCAAACTCCTCAATCCCCACGAGAGCCAATTGGACTGCACGCTCTGAGTTCACCTGCAGCAAACATGACACAGATTTGCAACTACAGACTGTTTGTATAAATATCGCTGCATTGGAAATAAAGACAAAAAGAAAGCGGAGACATGCTGTTCCTGCAGAGTCCTCGATACAATTTACACTTCGACTTTTAGACCAGATCCACTTGGTTCAGTCCCAGGAGGCTGCGGTCCTGCAGATTTTCAGTGTTTCCTGCTCCAACACACCTAAATTAAGGATTGATTCTACAGAATTTCCCTTTGAATCAGAGTCAGCTGGATTTCTGCAGGACTCCTTTGCATCACATGGCTCTGTTTTACACTTTTGAGGTTTTAAATAAGTGCATGAATTTTCTCATGAGGCTCCATGGAACACTTCAGATATTACTGAGGTTGCTGGGGGGTCATGCCCACCGTCTATGCAATGCCTCAAGCACTTTATGATGAAACTTTTCTTTAATCCTGCTGTTGCATCAGGTTGGGCATCCTGTAAAGCAGGTTCCTTCCTCTGCTGGGATATAATACGTCTTACTGTTTCCCTTTTGTCGCTCTCTGTAGCATCAGTAATGACCTTTCTGCTCCTGGACATTTTCCCTTTGTGTTCTTTGTGTTCGACCTAATTTCATGTTATTTCACATCACTCTGTCTGTTCTTTCCTTCGTCTGATTGCTTTTCTCTCTCTGCTCTTTTCTGCTTTTCTTCTATTACTCTGTTACTGCAGGCCAGTCTGGGTCAGTGGGAGCAGGTCAACCTTTAGTGAATGCCATCGGGAGTGACTCAGCTCTTATTGGAGGTACCGTTTTCCTTCCAGTGCTTGTTCAGTTTGCACTCTATACATCTACATTTTTCAGTTCCACAGTTCCATGAAGCGTTGCGTCGCAAACAGCTTTAGCTGTCTCTGAACAGACGACAGAAAACAAAGCTCATTAGAACACAAATTACCTTTGACGCCATGTAAACATGTCAGTTTTTGTTATTTTTTTTACAGCTGAGAAGTTTTATCAGGAAAAATTGCACAATGAGCTCGTAGTAAATGACCGAGCTTCAGAACCTGTTTCAGAGCAAGACAACTCCTGCTACACCGCTGGTTTGCTTAAACTGACCGGCTGGTGTGTGTTCAACAGGCCAGAGCTGTGTGAACAAAGGTGCAGATTCCTTTTAGCAGAGGTTGTGTGCTCTTCGGCTCTTTAAGTATGATTGTACCTCTGAGTAATGTGATAAATCACCGACATCTACTCTGTTATCTGCATGAAAAAACATTTCAGATTATTATGACAAACTTGTCTGCAGACATGCCGGCAGTGTGTAAATTCACGGATCAGACTGAAAGGAACCCGGCTTTCAGCCAGATCAGTGTGTTTTTAGCAGAGAATCTGAATTCATCGGGATGCTTCACATCTTGACCAAATTACACGCATTGCTGACCTTTCAAGAAAACAGAAATAAATTTAGCCGCTAATGAAAGCTGCTTTAAATGTTACCGTGCCCTTTTTATGTCATCTCGGAGAAATGTTCCCTCTTTCTCACTGATCACACTACGTCCTGGAGTAATTTTAGCCACTCTCAGCACATTTAACATCCACCCACGTTTCCACGGATGATGGATAACATAATAACATTCCCGCCGTCACACTCAACACTTCAGCTCCAGGATGAGCTTGTTGTGCAAATGTCTTCAGAATTCTTCATTTTAAATGACTCCATCTTCTCTAGATTAAACTTTTTATGCTCAAAACACCAATTTATTCCATCAGCTCACTGGTTGCCTTTTGATGACTCTTCTATGGAAATCATAAACTTACATAATGTTTCAGTATCTTCATTTCAAAGATAAAAAATAAATAGTTTTACTGAAATACAAGCTTGAAGGAGTAATATTAAGTCTTCATTTCGTATTGTGCTTCTGTTTTCCAAATGTCCTTAAATAAATCTGGACATGAAGCATCTATATGACATCCTAGTTTGCACAAAGCTCATTAAACATGACGAGTAGGCATACTGTTTGTGAAGCTGAGAGACTGATCAGAGGTACAGGTATGTAGCTTATGTGGTTACTTTCTGGAATCAGGACCAGAATTGACACTGCTGAAAACAAAAAGTCACAGAAAAGGCAGAAAGTCTCTGTAAATTCATAGGAAAACAACCTGCAGAGACACAAAAAATAAAAATAATTCCATTACAAATGAGAGAAAACACACATCTCCTTAGAAAGTGACAATTTTACAGGTTGTTTTTAACGGGTTTTTTGTTTGTCTGTTTGTTTGTTTCTATAAAGGTCCCATATTATGCAAAATTGACTTTTATGATATTTTAATGTTTTAATTGTAGGAATTGTAGCTAATTGGGGAACTGTGGGGTCCCCCACAGCTACCTAAAAACTATGAGTTTTGGCATCAGTGACTCTCCCAGTCCACCAGTGCATTTAGCCCAGGCCCAAAAATTGAGACATGTTAAACCAAATACAACACACACACACACACACACACCATCAGATAAAATCCAGTTTTATTCATCATACACTCCTCATAAAAAAAAGTAACACAAAGTGTTTTACTTCAAAACTATTTTCTGGCAGATTAAAAACAAGGCAAACACGTGCATATATATATATATATATATATTTCTTTTGATGACTTCTGGGAGAAACAAGGCTGCAGAGGATCCCTGTTAACTACACACTAAACAAATGTTTATAGGGTGGAGCTGATGGAGGCTTCCCATTGGGACAGAACACTGTGACGTATGTAGCTGATAAATCTGCACTTTGACGTGCGTAGACCCTTCATTGTGACACAACTCAAATCTGCACCCAGTGGAGCCACTTCTTGCTGAAATCCTTCAGTTTCTGATCAGCTCTTTGGTCCTGCTGCAGTTTTACTGTTTTCTCTGCTCTGTAGGTGTGATCTCTGTGGTCATCTTCATCAGCCTGTCTGCATTAGCCATACTGGCTCGGTTCCTGTACAGAAGGAAGGGGGCATGTCGCAGCCAGGAGGTGAAACCAGTAAAACCAGAAGACGCTGCTGGGCTGCCATTCAGCAACCAATCCAGCTCACAGAACGGATCTACGGAGAACCAGAAGGAATATTTCATCTGAATAATGAGGAATATTTCTGTGGCTGGGGGGGGGACAGAGATGCCTTGTCAATCCTCAGTGCTTTACGCAACAAACTGGGCCAGAAAAACGGCTCAACACACAAACAAAACCACAAACTTCTGTCTTTCGTTCTGTGGTTGTGTTTTTATACAGACGGATAAAAACTGTTTTATTTCTATCGTGTTCGTTCAGTCAGTCGAGCGTCTGTTGGTTCATGATGACGTAACGAAGACTTTATAGGGAAAAGTTGTTTTTCTGTGTTTATTGACAAGGTTAAAGAAAGAATTGTGTTTTTGTTGAAACAATATGTCGGCTTTGCGATGACATGTATATTATACTGAATGTTTGCTGTTTTAAGCCAGAAAGCCTTGTTTTTTTTATTTCCAGTAGATCTTCTGGGTTTTTTTAAATTGTTTTTTCATTTATTTATTGCTCTGTTTACAATTAACAATCTTTTTCCTGGATTTGTTTAGTTTAAAGCCACATCTATGATAACAATGACCAAGACATCCACTATTGCTGGGTTTCATCTGACGTAACGTCGACGTCAGCAAGTAAATAAAGCTGCAAGAAGCCTGTTTCCTCCATTTACTCCGCGTCAAAATGACTAAATTCTTAATTGGGAGACGGTAAGAAGTTTTGTCATAAAGGATTTTACGGGAAAAAGACAAAAGAAAACCAGGAGGAGCACAGAGTTTATTTTATCTTATTTTAAGACATTTAATTGAACAGTTACTAAATGAAACAGTGGTTACCTCGTTAGCACTACTGACACCAATATTATCATAAGTTAATTATTTATATGAATACAACTCACTATTCATCCGGACAGAAACAAGACGACGGCCATTTGAAGCCTCTTTGGATCCTGCATGCTTTAACGACCTGAAACTATCGGCATCTTGGCATTTAAAGCTTTCATTTGGCTCCCAGTATCATAGGACATCTGGAGCTTCAGATCATTTCTGCCGATCGCCTCAACACGAGTAAATCCTAATAAATTATATGAAAGTCCGAGTAATCAGATTTTATCTTAAAAGTACTTTTATTAACAGGCAATATCACATCTGGATCCTTTCAGTCCTTTTTTATGCTCCCTTACATCCATTGCTGTGTTTTACAGCAGAGCAAAACATCCCCCCCCCCCCCCGACCACCACCACCACGTCCCCGCCACCATCATGGGTCATGTGACTCAAACGCAGCAATGGCTTCCTGGATGTGTTATTTTTTTGTTCTTTTTTTGTATTTAATAAGCAACTACAGAGATAAGAAACCCTGAAAGAAGGTTGGATCAAGCTGTACAGAGTCCAGCTCAGCCAGTTAATGCACCAGTTCACTCCACCGGGTAACTGCACCAGTTAACTGTACCAGTTCACTCCACCGTTTCCCTGCACCAGTTCACTCCACCGGGTAACTGCACCAGTTAACTGTACCAGTTCACTCCACCGTTTCCCTGCACCAGTTCCCTGCACCAATTCACTGCTCCAGTTCCCTGCACCGGTTAACTGCACCAGTTCACTGCACCAGTTAACTGCACCAGTTCACTGCACCAGTTAATGCACCAGTTCACTCCACCGGGTAACTGCACCAGTTCCCTGCACCAGTTCACTGCTCCAGTTCCCTGCACCGGTTAACTGCACCAGTTCACTGCACCAGTTAACTGTACCAGTTCACTCCACCACTGACCAGTTCTCAGCAAACATTGATCCATAATATGCCTGATGCTGCAGCCACAACAGTGACGTATTATTTATTAATACAAAAATGTCTTTAAAGGGGCAAAAAGCCACAAGATGTGCTGCCCAAAAACTAAATCTGGTCATCTACCATCCTGCACCGTTTAGATGTGTCCCCTCTCCAACACACCTGCATCAACTCCCAGCTCTGCTGCACAGCGAGACATTCACTGATGCAGGTGCGTTTCTGAAAGTTGCAGGATATGTGTAGATGTGAGGAACTGAACTCAGGCCCTTCTGCTGAAGACCAAAGCAGTATATGATGAGCCCCCCCCCCAGGCTCACACTGTACCCCGTTAGCTCTTACACATCTCCACACTCTGGAAAGACCAGTGCTGGTTCTGTCTTTGTCTTTATCCGACATGGTCTTCGCCAGCGACTGTTAGTTGTTGTTGTATCCTGACCATCTTCTGGTTTCGTTCATTCTCCACCATTTTACTGCATTTGTTCGCTTTCTGCAGCCTTTTATAGAGATGGAGGAGCCGAAGGGTCAGAGAGGAGGAAGGATGCAGCGATTCACCCACAGCTGGACTGGCGCGGCACATCAACACGGAGACGCCATGCTGTAGTCCAGACGAAATGTCACCTGCAGTTCTCTTTGTAGCCATTTTGAATCTCTTTTCTTGAATCCAGAAATGAATTTATTGCCAATTAAATTTATCTGAATGGAAATTCTGTTGGATGACACATATAAAGTGTTATTAAAGCAAAATGATTGTGAAGGTTTCATGAGCTGTTTTTCAGTTTGTGTTTTTAGTTGTCTGAAGTAAAAGCAAACTCCAAACACATCTGGGTGTGTTTTTTTTACATTTTCACTCAGAACAACACGCTCACATGATTTAAATAGTCTGTTGTTCATCATTTGTGTTTTTTCTTTAGTTATGTAAACATGTGTTTTTCCATGTTTGTGGTGACAATCTGGAAGCAGAATATTAAAATAAATCCATCAGATTGATGAGCTTTACAGCTGGAAGTTCGTTGCTAATTGCAGAGGCGGAAATTCCTGGTCCAGAAAGCAAAAGTCCATGTTTGCGGATCTACCTGCATTTAGAACAGGTGTTTTCACTAAGAGGCTTGTTTACCTGCAGATGAACTGTGATTGTTAAATTCAGCTGGGAACTGGTCAGAACAGCAGCCAGACTGGATTTTTACCTTCTGGACCAGGAATTGCAACTTCTGGTTTATTGCAACATTACTTAACCTAGTTGTGGTATTTTATTTGTGCAAATTTCTCAAAAATGCCAAAAGAAAAAGCAGAACATGTGCACTGTACTGGAGAAAATATCAGGCAATATCAAATGATATAAACAAAGAAAAACCTTCTGAAAAAAACATGCAAAAGTTGCAGAACTGGTGCAGAGATAATGTCGCCAGTTTTCCTTATTGGTTACATGAAGAGCAGGATGTGATGAACAATCCTAAAAAGTTCTCCATTTGATTCATAGTAAACTTTAAAGAAATAGCTGCTTTTCACTGTTTTTTCCTTTCACCAGTGGCTTGTTATAGTTTTTCTCTTTAAGTATTTATAAAACTATTTCTCCTCCATCCATCCATTCTGCGCCAGCTTTACATGAAATGAATTGATACTCATTCATGTTAAATCCACACATCTTAAAAAACATCTTAGATACTTTTTAAGCAACGTTTTAGATATTTTTTTTCATTGTGTTTCCATCATGTTTTTTATCGAGACATTTCTGAGTAATGGAAACACAGATGCTGACATTTTTCCTGGACTCCTGCAGCATCCTGAGGCAGCAGTGTTCTGCTTCACGGCACCAACACACATTTAGCAAAGCAAAAGAACATTATTGGAGAAGGAGGGTTAAAAAAAAGAGATAAAATGAGTAAACATCAGCCTGACTTTTCCCAGCTGGAGAGATCTCACAGCGGAGCTGGAATTTCTCATCTTGCTTCATTATTTCATTCCATCGTGCAGGATTTCAGACATTTCTTCTGTTAGGCCTTAAGAGCACCTTCTGTGATATACATAAACCAGTCAGCGCTCCACACAGCTGTTTGTTTTTGGTAAATGAAGTTTAAGCTCAGATGGAATACATTTACATGCATGAATGTTGGCTCCTTTCCTGCCGTGTGACATTTCTGTTAGCAGAGAGGCGATAACTTCACCGCTGAAGCATTCAGGTGTTGATGATGTCTGACTGATTGTTGTCAGAGGCTGACCTGGCCTCTCTTTGATGGTGTGGTTGTGCCTCCTGTAGACCGCATGCAGACATGCTGGTGCTCTGTGTTCAGGAAAACAGCATTTCCTCCTGCATATTAACTAACTAAAGGGAAACGACTCGCGTGTTCCTGGACATCAAGGCGCATGTTTGTGTGCAGTTTCAGCTGTAAGTTACTTCACCTGAGTAAAAATACTTTAGTTCCTAAATCACAAACTTCTTCTGTTTCCATCCCATCTGCATTTGAATAGACTGCAGATCTGCATAATCATGCAGGAGTATGGCATTCATTCAGTTTAATTGCAGCATATTTTAAAGCTGCAAGCCTCTGCTCAGCGTTGCAGCACATTGGTGTCAACTGGATCGTGTTGTTGAGGACTCCTTCTGGCAACATGCAGCATCTGTTTGCACACACTGACAGGGAAGTCTTCAGGGGTCAGCAGCTCGCAGGTCACAAATTGGAGTGTTCCTGTTCTTCCAAATCCCTGCTGAGTCAAATTTAGATCATGTCAATTTTTCTTTAATGTGTGTGGCAGCTGAAGCCGACCGGGACTCGACAGAAGAGACTTGTCATGAGAATCACATGAAGAGTTGCTTTTTATCTCAGCTGTAGCTGCGTCTCCAGAGCTTTGGTTTGTTCATGCAACTAGTTCAAAGCAAGATTTAGCAGCTTACTGTAACACACAGCAGGGGACAGCAGTGCAGCTGTCAACACTTTTTCCTCTCCGGACTGCAGCAACATTTCAGGAAAATGAACAACGCCATCTTACGCTCGTTTAAAAACTCACACCACTACAGCGCAGTGATGCAGCCTGAGCTGCTGCATCTTATAAAGCAGTAACAGTGATGATACGTGATACAGGCTCTAAGACTGCAAAGGTTCAGGTGTGAGGAAGACCATGCACGTGCAGGTAAACGTAAAACTTTTTTTCCTAAAATGCTTTTCATTATAACATTTTCTTGTCTTTTGTTCAGTTATTCAAAATCTGAAAAGTTTGAATAACTTTCTGACTCTTCCTTTACTGAAAGTCTGCTAGTTCATTTTTCTGGTCTCTCATCAGGTAAAAGTTCATGCCTTTCTCTAAAAGAAAAGCGGGGGGGGGGGTCATCACCTAGATGAGCCCACCAGCATGAGACTGGAGCTTCCTTCACAAAATCTTTGTGAACATACGTAGGCTTTTTACAGCATAGTAATTTTGTCTTAATAATATTCATTTTCATTTGGTAAACTGACTGCGCATTTTGTTTCCAAAACTTTATTGAACAATGCAGTACTTACAGATAAGCAGGAATCTCCACTTTGCAAATGTACAACAAAAATATAAATGTGTTGGACGAGGCACAAAAATAGCAAAACCAACGATACAAACATGTAAAATGTCATGTTTGACAATACATGAATTAAAAAATAAATAAAAGGACTTTTCTATATTTGAGACATACTTATGCACTCATGTACAATTATTTGAAAGTGATGCTTAATGACTTAATGACTCAGACAATGGAGTCTTGAGGAACATGAGATGGAAGAAGAACCATCATGGGAGGACAAGCCCCTGCATGGGATGTACCACCGGCAGATCACCGAAGTGGCCGATATAGACAAGTCCTACCAATGGCTGGAGAAGACTGGACTGAAGGACAGCACAGAGGCACTAATCATGGCAGCACAGGAACAAACCCTGAGCGCCAGAGCGATGGAGGCTTTACAGAAACATTTATTCAAACCAGTTCATGATAAACAGCCCAGTTAAGGAAACCAACAGATTGTACCATTGACCACAATGTCGCTCTGAGCTGCAATGGAAATGGTTTATCTAGTTTTTTCTGGTATATTATGTAAAACTCTTCTTGATTTCTGTATAAATTTACTTGAACATCATTATTTTCCATTAACATCCTGTTAAAACTGTTCCAAACACTAAACAAGAGACTGCGCTAACATACACAAGCAGACAGCTGCAGCTGAACCCAGACAATTGTGTTTGTACCAGAGTGCACGGACAGGAAACTGGTGAATGATGGATTTTAGGGCAAATAACAGAAACTTTATTTTTTTATTTTTAAGCCTGCTGTCCACCACAATAACACACACACACACACACGTCTGTCATTGCTCTTCAGTCAGTTCCAATTTTCTCTTGGTGATATCATATCAGAATCAGAAAAACTTCTGAGCAGGCCATTTATCCCCTGGGGGCAATTCATTTGTAGCTTCTCAGCCTTACATACCTTCATTCATCAACACACACACATTTCATTCAAAGTTCATTCAATATCTATAAATTAAATAAGTAATGCTGCAGTTCAAAAGTCAGAATTTTAGAAATCTTTCAATGAAAACTGTGGCAGAGGAGCTTTATACGCTGGTCTGACCACAAGGGGGCAGCAGTTTCTCACCAAAAGCAACAGCATTTCTCCATAAATGCTTTTCTAACAATTATAGGAAATAGGAAACTTTTATAGGAAAATGAATCATCCTGTAAGAAGAAGTCAGATACACAGTAGAAACCCACTGAGTTCTTTGCTGCTATGTGAACTTAATTGGGCGACTGGTAATCATAACTCCACTGATGGTAAAAATCTAATTAACATTAAACTTCTTTACAAAGTCCGTTTTTTAAGTTTCCGTTAAATATTCGCATTAAATGAAAACCAAAACCCTTTAAATGGGCACAGCAGAAAAACTGTTCAGGCTTTTTACAGGTAACAACACCTGTGTGAAGACATACGTGACCTTAAATAACCCCGGGCTGCCGTGCATCACCAGAAACACATGAAAAAACAGCTCTGTGTGGCTTTGCTTGGGATCACACTCACTCCCTGAGCTTGATTCCAACTCACCGTGTGATGAGTCCATGAAAGGAGCGAGTGTGTCGGTCTGAGTGAAATTCCACGTTAAGGTCCGGTGAAAAGACGGGACGCCACGCGTCAGACCTGCATCTGGAATTGTGGAAGGAAAGGAATATGCAAAGAAAACAGGAAGTCATGGCTGTGGAGACCAACACTGAGGCCCTGACAGACAAGCAAAAAAAAAGGAAAAAAAAAATGTGATTGAATGCAATTTATCACCAACAGGTTGAGAAAGAAAATGTGTTTTTAGTCACAGATTCATTCATATCGTCTTTATTTTATTCTCTTTTTATTTATTCTTTTAAAAAATGTATTATTTACACTTGTGCTCATAAGTTTACACACTCTGACAGAATGAATGATATGA
The DNA here is from genome assembly GCA_037177515.1 of Pseudomugil tenellus. Classification (NCBI taxonomy): domain Eukaryota; kingdom Metazoa; phylum Chordata; class Actinopteri; order Atheriniformes; family Pseudomugilidae; genus Pseudomugil; species Pseudomugil tenellus. The sequence goes on along the minus strand of JBAMHX010000018.1, from coordinate 23,085,416 downwards.
ATATGAAAGTTAACGCTTGTCTCCAGCCACTTATCAGTCATGTTTACTGTTTTGAAACAGAAATCACACAAATGATCCTCATCATAAGTTTACACACAGATTAGTAGCTACTACTTATTGTTCCCTTTCACATCAGTGGCAGCGCGGTGTCTGGTTGTTGTGGATGAGGTTTTGGTGGTTGCTATGGAAACCTATGTCATAAATGGAAACTTTTGATAAGAATTATTTCTGTAATTTGTTTGTACTGTATTTTATTCTCTACTTATTTTCAGTGTTTCCTGTCAGCAACCTGCCAGTTTCAGACATGTCCCAACATGCCCATCGGCAGATCAACCCAGTATGGGGAGGGGGGTATGCACCAGTTCTCACCTCAGCCCATCAAAATCAAAACCACCGGAAGGGTGGCAAAAAGCTGATGGTGAAAGTTTTTTTTTTTTATCATTTTAAAATGATAGTTTTACATGCAGCACATAAAAGTAAATCTAATCATTTTAATATATTGTTCGCTTCATTATTAAAGGGAGAGAAAAGTGGTTTGGAGTTGTAGCAGTATATTGATATTACATTTGGCTAAATATATAATTAAATAATGTCAAATTAATTGAGAAGGGGCATAATTAAACACATCTGCAGCACTTCATTCACAAAAGGAGAAATATTTAACTAATTCCCTTCTAAAACATTTCAGAAAACTTTGTGTGGTTTGTTTTAAAAGATATTTCTTTTACTTTATTATTGTGTATCTAGTGGAAAGTTCCGGGTATAAGCAGTTTTTTAGACGGCATTATTGTTGTAGAAGACATGCAGTTTTGGGGAGCAATGTTTATATGTGTGTGTGTGTGTAGGTGTGGGCGTGGTTGTGAGTATACGTGCGGGTGCAAAAGTTTACATAGGTGCACCTTCACCTGGTGGAAAATGTTTGGAGAGGCAGCTGGGTAGCCGTAATTTTTTGCTGACCGCTTCGTTTTGCTTCACTTTTCGTTTTAATTTGCTCTGTGTCGTTTTCTCTGCTATCATCCCGGTTTATTTTCAGTCAACCTACCACTCGTTATATCCACGCTGTCTGTATCTACAGAGTTACGTTGTGAGAATAAATAAGTTAAAAGCAACATCAGGATCTCTGTACATGGGCCAAAGGATAAAGTACCCAGCCACTCTCAGCGGTTAAAGGAAAAGGAAGCTACAATAATTGTAAATTTCATATTTTGTGTTCTTGATTATTTCTTGTGGATTACTGGGACTCTTTGCTTTTGTATTCATTAGAGGGAAAAAGGCCAAAAGAGGTTCCTGCATGTTTGCTTGTTTGTTTACAGTCCCACAGCAGCGGCACTTGTTCTGGTTAAATCCAGTTTTCACTTCAAAAGGCTTCAAAAATCTGTCTCACTCACATCTGATCCTGTTTATTGTGTGATGTGTACCTGAAGTCTTGGATTGGGTCTGTACTGGAACCATTTTTATCGTGCCACTCCCTCCTCCATCCACCTCTCTTTGTGTGTAACTGGTCCAGCATTAAAGCTGCCATGATGATGGTCTGGCTGCTTTTTAAAGAAGAACTTTATGTTTAAATTTATTTGCAAAGACCCTCTTCATAATCTGAATTCTTACCTGACCAAAGAGGACAGAAAAAGGACAAAAAGACAAAATAAAAGGGAAAGCAAACACTGTTGGGAGCCTTTATGGTGTTGTGTAAGAATCTGATTCCTAATCATTTAGTTTGTATTAGGAATGTGTCCATCATCCCTCTGCTGCTCTGTTTGGTTTGTGAAAAGATATTAGTCTGTATTCAATGAGATCCTGAGAACAATTAGTTCTTTTGCAGAACGAGCATGGTTACTGGTTTACTGATTCGCAGAGGGTGATGCTTCAGGGTATGTAGCTGAGTTTCTGCCACTCAGACTTTCTTCTGCCATGTTAAGTTGATGTGGTCAGTGTGGTGACACAGTAAAAAGAAGATTCAAAAGAAATGTAGTTTTTTCTTTCCTCCTCATTTGTTACAAACAGAACACAAGGAGGGAACACCAAAAGGAAAAGGCTGCAGTCCAATCACACATTCTGCCACATCTGTGAAGAAATAGATCTGTAAATAAAAGATATGTCATTATTCAGACTTTAAATTGTCTCAGCCTGTGTTTGCTGTTTGTTCTATGACTCATTGCGACTTCCCAGCAGCTGGAACTGTGAATTACAAGAAAACAGTATGTCGGTTTGTAGGAGGCCTGAAGCCTTTCGTCCACCCAGTAGCATTTATTACAGGGATGACACGCTGGGGGGAGTAAGGAGGCACAAAAACCTGGAGCAGGTTGTAGATTACAAAAAATGTCAATTTTAAAGGGGTTTTATTTGATGTAATGCAGGAGTATATGCCAGTTAGCTCTTTGAGATCTACTCAGAATGCTGCTGCTAGAGCTTTAACTAGAACGAAAAGATCTCAACACATCACACCAGTTTTAAAATCTTTACACTGGTTTCCAGTCAGTCACAGGATAGATTTTAAAACCCTGCTGGTT
>JBAMHX010000018.1:23063221-23077542 GCA_037177515.1 Pseudomugil tenellus | reverse complement strand
ACCAGAAACCAGACCAGCGACCAGACCAGCAACCAGACCAGAAACCAGACCAGCAACCAGACCAGAAACCAGACCAGAAACCAGACCAGAAACCAGACCAGAAACCAGACCAGCGACCAGACCAGCAACCAGACCAGAAACCAGACCAGCAACCAGACCAGAAACCAGACCAGCGACCAGACCAGCGACCAGACCAGAAACCAGACCAGCGACCAGACCAGAAACCAGACCAGCAACCAGACCAGCGACCAGACCAGCAACCAGACCAGTGACCAGACCAGCGACCAGATCAGAAACCAGACCAGCAACCAGACCAGAAACCAGACCAGAAACCAGACCAGCAACCAGACCAGGAACCAGACCAGCGACCAGACCAGCGACCAGACCAGCGACCAGACCAGCGACCAGACCAGAAACCAGACCAGAAACCAGACCAGCGACCAGACCAGCAACCAGACCAGCAACCAGACCAGAAACCAGACCAGAAACCAGACCAGCGACCAGACCAGCGACCAGACCAGAAACCAGACCAGCGACCAGACCAGAAACCAGACCAGAAACCAGACCAGCGACCAGACCAGCGACCAGACCAGCAACCAGACCAGCGACCAGACCAGCGACCAGATCAGGAACCAGACCAGCGACCAGACCAGAAACCAGACCGGCGACCAGACCAGAAACCAGAAACCAGAAACCAGACCAGCGACCAGACCAGAAACCAGACCAGAAACCAGACCAGCGACCAGATCAGAAACCAGACCAGTGACCAGACCAGCGACCAGATCACAAACCAGACCAGCGACCAGACCAGAAACCAGACCAGCGACCAGACCAGAAACCAGACCAGCGACCAGACCAGAAACCAGACCAGCAACCAGACCAGTGACCAGACCAGAAACCAGACCAGAAACCAGACCAGCAACCAGACCAGTGACCAGACCAGAAACCAGACCAGCAACCAGACCAGTGACCAGACCAGCGACCAGATCAGTGACCAGACCAGAAACCAGACCAGACTAAACATGGATAATTTAGGTACCAGTAGAGATAATACTTGCAACACATGTAGAAACTTTTAAATCCAGGTTAAAAACTTTTATTTTGTCCTGCAGTTATGAATAAAACTTGTACGGTAACTTTTTATAATCATGTCCTTTTTCAATTATTTTAATTTATTCATGATTTTATTCTGATTTCTGCTGTTTTATTCTCTTTTTTTCAACATCTGTATGCTTTTCCAGTTTTTATGTAAAGCATTTGCTGTGTAGCTACATAAAAGGTGCTGTTTAAATCAACTTCCCTAAAGGATGAAGGAGAGAATGTTTTTCTGGCTGCTGTTGAGTCGTGTAGTAAAACCTTAGTACCGATATTCCAGAGTACTACTGTTCTCGCGCATTTTACTACAGCCTGTACTGAACATACCCACCATGGGAATTTAACTTCTATCCTCCTGTTGCCACAGCAACCCGTATCCTTCTGCTTCAACCCCACCCACTTCACCTCCACATTATGAGGAGGATGACGCATTCCTACAGAATGAATCGATTAAAAGGAAGAAATACTGAGAAAAACAAGCTCACCAGCAAATATGCTCTGTAGCATCTGTTCTTTACAACTTGGATGCATAAACTTTCCAAACACAACAGCATGGAGGTTCTGGAGCAGAAAATCCCTTCTCGTAGTGGCGGGTTAGGGTTGCGAAACCATCCCGTGCACACATAACTATGTGCATGTGCTGCGAAACTGTTTGGTTTCCGTAAAACATGACACTTACCCAGAAGGCAGAAGACACGCAGCGCTGTCCCTTTGTCCATCTTCTAATGCCGCGTTCCCGAATCAAACTCTTCTTTCAGGTTTTTAAACGCACGTGCGCGTCTCGTCTCCTGTTTCCAGTCTAAAAACTCCCTTTGCGTCCCGCACCTTCAGCGTCCCGAAGGAGAATGACAAACCTCTGGAGAAAGATTACATATCCTGGCACGCGAGGAGCGTCACATGATCATAATTGCTGCCACCTTAAGGTGAGATAGTGGCATGTCCTCTCACGCGCTGCGCTGTCAAGCACATAATTTCAGTCACAACTTTGTTTGTTTGGAGCTCAGAGTTCCTGATGTTTCAGTTGTGGTGCCTCTAACATCTGCATGCGCCTCTGCAGAGCAGAGAAGAAAAAATAAAACTTTCGGACATTTCTGTCTTGTCTTGCAGAAATGATTTACTTAATGGAAATAAAAAAATGAAAGTTATGCCACATCTCCTGCATGTTCTTCAGTCATGGGCTCAGAATGAAGTTCTTAATGACAGAATGACCTGTTTCCCACAATCCTCTGGATGGAGGCGCTCTGATCATCAGAGAACCTGCGCGCGTCATTATCTCCACGCTGGAACTAAATACCAACGACGCCATAAATCCACTGGTCTGATAGTAAACCAGTGTTTGGCTTCCACCTTGTGGATGCAAACAAACTAGCAGGTGAACCAGGAGAACCTTTTACCAACTGTGTTAAAAGCTGTGTAGCTTACTGTCCACATGTGTCCATCTGTCCACATGTGTCCATCTGTCCACATGTGTCCATCTGTCCGCATGTGTCCATCTGTCCACATGTGTCCATCTGTCCACATGTGTCCATCTGTCCACATGTGTCTATCTGTCCACATGTGTCCATCTGTCCGCATGCGTCCATCTGTCCGCATGTGTCCATCTGTCCACATGTGTCCATCTGTCCGCATGCGTCCACATGTGTCCATCTGTCCGCATGTGTCCATCTGTCCACATGTGTCCATCTGTCCGCATGTGTCCATCTGTCCGCATGTGTCCACATGTGTCAATCTGTCCACATGTGTCCATCTGTCCGCATGTGTCCATCTGTCCACATGTGTCCATCTGTCCACATGTGTCCTTCTGTCTGCAATTGTCCATCTGTCCACATGTGTCCATCTGTCCGCGTGTGTCCATCTGTCCGCATGCGTCCACATGTGTCCATCTGTCTGCATGTGTCCATCTGTCCGCATGCGTCCACATGTCTCCATCTGTCCACATGTGTCCATCTGTCCGCATGCGTCCACATGTGTCCATCTGTCCGCATGCGTCCACATGTGTCCATCTGTCCGCATGTGTCCACATGTGTCCATCTGTCCGCATGTGTCCATCTGTCCACATGTGTCCATCTGTCCGCATGCGTCCACATGTCTCCATCTGTCCACATGTGTCCATCTGTCCGCATGTGCCCGCATGTGTCCATCTGTCCACATGTGTCCATCTGTCCGCATGCGTCCATCTGTCCGCATGCGTCCACATGAGTCCATCTTTCCGCATGTGTCCATCTGTCCGCATGTGTCCATCTGTCCACATGTCTCCATCTGTCCGCATGAGTCCATCTGTCCGCATGTGTCCATCTGTCCACATGTGTCCATCTGTCCGCATGTGTCCATCTGTCCGCATGTGTCCACATGTGTCAATCTGTCCACATGTGTCCATCTGTCCGCATGTGTCCATCTGTCCACATGTGTCCATCTGTCCACATGTGTCCTTCTGTCTGCAATTGTCCATCTGTCCACATGTGTCCATCTGTCCGCGTGTGTCCATCTGTCCGCATGCGTCCACATGTGTCCATCTGTCTGCATGTGTCCATCTGTCCGCATGCGTCCACATGTCTCCATCTGTCCACATGTGTCCATCTGTCCGCATGCGTCCACATGTGTCCATCTGTCCGCATGCGTCCACATGTGTCCATCTGTCCGCATGTGTCCACATGTGTCCATCTGTCCGCATGTGTCCATCTGTCCACATGTGTCCATCTGTCCGCATGCGTCCACATGTCTCCATCTGTCCACATGTGTCCATCTGTCCGCATGTGCCCGCATGTGTCCATCTGTCCACATGTGTCCATCTGTCCGCATGCGTCCATCTGTCCGCATGCGTCCACATGAGTCCATCTTTCCGCATGTGTCCATCTGTCCGCATGTGTCCATCTGTCCACATGTCTCCATCTGTCCGCATGAGTCCATCTGTCCGCATGTGTCCACATGTGTCCATCTGTCCGCATGTGTCCATCTGTCCACATGTCTCCATCTGTCCGCATGTGTCCATCTGTCCGCATGTGTCCACATGTGTCCATCTGTCCGCATGCGTCCACATGTGTCCATCTGTCCGCATGCGTCCACATGTGTTCATCTGTCCACATGTGTCCTTCTGTCTGCATGTGTCCATCTGTCCGCATGCGTCCACATGTGTCCATCTGTCCGCATGTGTCCATCTGTCCGCGTGTGTCCATATGTCCGCATGTGTCCATCTGTCCACATGCGTCCACATGTGTCCATCTGTCCGCATGCGTCCACATGTGTCCATCTGTCCGCATGTGTCCATCTGTCCACATGAGTCCATCTGTCCGCATAAGTCCATCTGTCCGCATGTGTCCACATGTATCCATCTGTCCGCATGTGTCCATCTGTCCGCATGCGTCCACATGAGTCCATCTTTCCGCATGTGTCCACATGTGTCCATCTGTCCGCATGTGTCCATCTCTCCGCGTGTGTCCATATGTCCGCATGTGTCCATCTGTCCGCATGCTTCCACATGTGTCCATCTGTCCGCATGTGTCCATCTGTCCACATGAGTCCATCTGTCCGCATGCGTCCACATGTGTCCATCTGTCCGCATGTGTCCATCTGTCCGCATGCGTCCGCATGTTACCATCTGTCCGCATGTGTCCATCTGTCCGCATGTGTCAATCTGTCCGCATGCGTCCATCTGTCCGCATGTGTCCATCTGTCTGCATGCGTCCGTCTGTCCACATGCGTCCATCTGTGTCCCTCTGTTAGCATGCGTCTGTGTCCATCTGTCCGCATGCGTCCACATGTGTCCATCTGTCCGCATGCGTCCACATGTGTCCATCTGTCCACATGCGTCCGTCTGTCCACGTGTGTCCATCTGTCCACACCCGTCCACATGTTTCCATCTGTCCGCATGCGTCCGTCTGTCCACATGTGTCCATCTGTCCACACGCGTCCACATGTGCTTCTATGGGAACAGTCATGTTTTATGTGTGCGAGTGAATTTTATTGTGTGATATTTGGATGCTCAGAGACTGACTTCAGGCTTCTCATTGGGACAATAAAAAGGACTTATTGTCTTCTGGGGGACTTTATTCTCCTCATATGGACATCTGGACTCCCATCACTGAGTAGGCGATGCTACAGACTGCACAGTCCGGAGCGATGAGGTGAGGACAGCTCTGTCCTGCATGTCATCATCCATTGAGGCTGGATGTGGACAGACTCTCTTTTATGGAATATTATGTGATGACCTGTCTGGTTGTTTAAGGTGGTGCTGCTCTGATGATGTTTCTATGGGTAAAATGGTTGCTGTGTTTTTATTTCATGTACAATAAGGAGAAATAATAAAGTTTATTTAGGAAAGAGCATCTGAACTACAAGACAAACAGCATTCAGACCATCAGTGTGCATCATTTCAGCTACATGTTTTCTGATACAGTAAACATAAAACTATTTCTTTTTAACTATTTCTTTCTTCCTTTTCTTCCTTTAGTCATCTTACAGACTCACACACTTATATAGTGGGTCTTGCTGCTGAGGAGAGGTCCGGATCCGCCTGAGCAGAGGTTCCTGACAGGCACTTTGAGCGGGTCCACGTAGGACCACTTCCTCTCCTTCACCATCTCAATGGACAGCTCGATCTGCTTCTTCACCGCCTTGGAGGCCGAGCCTCTCGGAGACGTGTTGCGTTCAGGGGACGGCTGCACATCCAGCTCCGGGTCGGAGCTCTGGTCGCTCTGGCCCTCGGTCGCCTCCCTGTCCTGACAGCGAAAGCTCACCTTGGGGTCACCTCTTCGCGGGGGTCCATACACCGAGCTGGGCATGGCTCTGGCCTTGAAGTGTCGCTCCTCTCGCTGACCAAAGCTCTCCAGCTCTGCTATCATCTTGGCTTCTCTCTTCTTTCTCTCTCGTTCTATGAAATGGAAAGGCCGAGGCGAAGCTGAACCAGGCACCCGGCTGCTGTCGCGCGCGTTGTTCCAGCCGCTTCTGCCTCTGTGACGAATAAGTTGGTAGAGAGGGAGGTGGGTGTGCGCGGGCGCAGGCGATGCTCGGAACTTCTTCTGGCACTCTCGGAGCTCCTCCAGCTCTCGCCTAAGCAGCATGTTCTCCAGCTCGATCTCGGAACGTGTCCGCACCCTGTGCTTCTTCCGCTCTTCCTCTCTCAGCATCATCTGGAAGGGTTTGGGCACAGTCACCTTGGAGTTGGGCCGAACCCTGACCGCTGATGGACGGGGCGCTTTTCCTTGCGGCTTCGGATAAGAAGTCTTGAACTGTGGCCTGAAGTGCTTTTTGGACATCCTCAGCTCTGGACTCCGCGTCTTATCACTGGATGTAAGAGCAGGAGAAAGACCTCAGGGTTGAAAGGACATTTCCTGCCAGCTACTTTATTATGACTTCTTCAACCAACCTCTCAAAGGTTTGTTCCTGGTTGCGAGTCCAGCCCAGTTCTCCCACACTGTCCTGTCCGCTGACATCCGACTGGTCCGAGCCACTTGAGGTGTCATGGAAGTCCAGCTCCTCCTGGGAGTTGATCCTCTGCAGTCTCCTTGTTGGGCCACTGCAAAAGAGAGAGAGATTAACATCACAACATTAGCATCACAACAATTTTGTGCTTTGTGTTTTTAATACTTGTGGATAAATGGGCATAATTAATGCTGGATCTGAAGGAACAAAAGGAAGGAAGAGAGTGAAAATAAAGAAGAATAAAGAAAGGAAAATGCAGAAAAAGACACAAAATAGTAAACAAGGCCGATGTCGATGGAAGCGACAGCTATGGGTAAATCCCCGAATGCCCCCAATCTTCCAATAGACACAGTACAGTAATACAAAGATGCACATGTTCAGTCACAAAGGTCCACCTGGTGTTGAAACTTTGATCCACACCGGTATGATGTCAGGACAGGATGCATCCTGAGGTCATGACCTTTTATTTGCACTTGATTTTAGGTCAATGAGACAAATAGTTCCAGAGATATAGACAAAAATCTCGAAGTGCATAAAGGGAAACTTTGATTCATAAATTCGATAATCTTGATATGTGATACAAATCGCTCTCTTGGGGACCCAAACATGTATACTAAATATCAAAATCCAATTGTCAAAATTGTTGGAGTTATCGCGCTCACATGGAGGATACCCGGCTGCTGCGGTGGCGATCGTGATGAAACCATAATATCCCAACACTCTGCGTTTGGGGACATAATGACCATCAAACCATCTGCTACATCTATAAACAAACATTAAACATCCTGAAGACTCAAAGCAGACAATCATCAGGAGCACCCGCAGGATGATATTGGCATTCCTGAGAAAAATGAGCTGCACACTAAGCTACAATCCTTCTGCCTGCTTTTGTCAAAGGAAGAAAATGTGTCTTTGGATAAAATGCCGTTGGAGTCACAATGCAGGTGAAAGCTGTCAAATGTTTTTGTTGCTCGATGCCAAAAACATAAAAGTTTTGATCAAATGGCTGCTTAGACGCTGCTCATTTAAAAAAAAATCTGCTGTCTAAAGAGGCTACAGCAGGTTAAAGTAATTAAAGAAAGGTCTGTTTTATAATGAGAATATATCCAAAGAGCTTTTGTCACCTGAAAGACAGCCTTTCCTCTTTGTTTCTTCCTCTTCCCAGACCTCCCTCCTCTTCCTCTCTGTGCCAGTCTTTACCCTGGCTTATGTACATCCTCTCCAAGTCGGCCATGTTCCTCAGGTGCGTGCTCTTCAGCTCCTCCAGCCTCCGGTAGTACTCCTGGTTGGTGAAGCGAACGCCCTGCTCCCGCTGCAGACCGTAGATTTCCAGAGACAGCGAGCTGCGAACACCTTTGCACCCCTTCGAGTCCTCGCTGCACTCTGAATCCAGATCACACTCCTGAAAGGATGAAAGATGGAAACAAGAGGTGCAGAAGCTAAATATGCTTCAGGTTTTACTGTGGTAAATATTATTTATCTGGTTTCAGAAACAGAAATGAAATCAAATTGCTATTGTGTGAATAAACTTGGCAGATTTTAGGACATTTAGAAGGTTTTGTTCAGGCTGGGAAACTGATCCAAATAACAATCAGCATAGTTGGATACCAGCAAAAAAGCAAAAGAATGAATAAAAACCAACAAATAGTAAGTTTGCGCAATAAAAATGAAAAAACTGAGTTAATTTAGTATTTTGTGACATTTATCATGTTTTATTACAGCTGTTTTCCGACAGTAGGAACCTTTCGCCGTTCCTATAACCTGTCTTTGCAAGCACAACGTATCGGTATTGACGATACTCGGGATTAACTTGGTATCGATACCTTTACAGTTTCAGTGGTTTTAAAATGTAAAACTCTGTGATGAACCTGCAGATAAAATATTTCAGAATAAGAAAAAAACTGCTTCAGCTGAGCTTCTTGCTGTGAAAGTTGTTAAAAGCTACTTACAAGACAAATGTATGATGTGTGTTTGTAGCAAAGCGTCTGAAGATGTTAAACTGGTTTTTATGGAGACGCAACGCTGGTATCACACATCGGGGATCTGCGTGTTGCTGCGGAAACTAATGTAAAATAAGATGAAAAAGAAAAAAAATCATTTATTTTGATAAAAGTAGCTTTATTGTCTGCGATGCTATTTTGTAACTTCCATCAGTCTTTAATTGGAATCTTTTTGCTGTTTCTGCTGGTTCAGCAAGTTGTCTGCGAAGAACAGCTTATATTATTATTATGTGCATTTCTGGCATTCAGCAGAGGAATTTGTGTAAAATCTGAAACAAACAAGAGACTGAGAAGCACAAACTGCTTTATCCTTTCTGCAGACGCTTAAATGCATCTGATGGCAATAAATCAGCTTCATTACTGGGATTTTCAGCTCCTGGTAATCAGGTCAAGCTGTTGCACATCGCTGCTGCACCGAAGCTTCTGCGGTTTGTATGTTTTTATATGTAATTAGTTGGTTATAAAGCTGATTATTGTTGCACGACATGAGATAAATAAAGTTTTAGTTGACTTTGACAGCCAACCAGAACACCTCGAGTGACATTTTAAAGGATTTATTCATTAACTGGGTGATTTGCATTCATTTGTATTTTTTAGTGAATGTTTTAATTCTAGTTATTTTATATTTTATTTGACGTTTTTCTTGCTCTATGGATGTGCACATTTTGCTTATAATCACTGAGCACCAAAAAGCTGCAAATGAATTTTCTCATCTGGAATAAATGAAACCTCCACAAAGTGAGAAACACTGTATTCGCATCAGCAGACTGCAGTGCAGTCGGTAAAAATAAAGAAATTAAAGCTGACTGAAAACTTTTGCACTTTTATTTTTATTATTCTGTTCCTGTAAAAACAATTCAAGCACATCTAAAACATCATAATTTAACATCATGGCTCAATTTTACACCAAATTCTAATAATCTCTAATAAACGTAAAGAATCTGAATAATTTATATTTGATTGAAATTCATCACCTGCATTAAGTTAGATGATATAAACCTGATAAAATGCTTTATAGCAAAAGAAAAACACAGTTTGAAAGCTGAGCAGCAGTTCTCACCTCACTGAAGCAGTCCTCATCTTTTACAGAATCCCCATCTCCTCGCGCCCCATACAGCGCCATCAGCTCCTTGTTTTCTAGCGAGGGCGAGCGGTACATCCCGGCCATCGCCTTCATTTTCTCCAAACACACTTCAGCAGCTGGCGGGAGCAGAGCCGAGCGTGTTGTGTGTCGTCTGCACACTGACCCGCTGAACAAATGGCATGTCAAGTCAGAGCAGAGATTAACACACACAGCTTTATCCTCTTACCAGAAGGGGGTGTCGTGATCCTGGAGTGGTCAAAGTGTTGCTGTTGGCCAGATGGTCCATATGGCCTGCTGGCTTTCCTCTTGTTCAGAGAGAAGCATGTCAGTTTGAATTTTGCCAATCTGATTTACAGATTAACTTTCTTAAATGTGGTCTGAGTGCTGATGGGTCTGCTGCACCTGTTGCGGTTTAGGATTAGGGTTATGTCAGGCTGCAGAAATGCTGCAGAGAAACAAACAATACGACATAAACTGCGAAGATTTCAGTCGATAACAGCGGCTGTGCAAGTTTTTATCGACTGAAATGCCAAATAAATCCAGAAAACATGAGGTGCAGTGATGCTTGCAGCTCTTTACTGCCAACAAGAAGCATCTTCCTGAAGCTCCGGAGGATATTTATGCAACTGAGTGTCATCCAGTAAATTACATCCACTAGTTTTGCTGCATGTCTGGTTTCACCACATGTTCAACCCAAAAACTGCTTTCTCTGAATTACTTTGTTATTCTAACACAGAAATATTCTTTTTAATCATCATTAAAGGTTTTCATGGAAGTATTTATTAAAGTAATATTAATTTTCCCCGACTGAGTGTAAAATTCTTCCGTTTTCTCGCATTTCTACCCCCTCACAGCAGACCTCTGTGACCTGCTGAACACTTTCATCACACAGCCTGTAATCTGAACTCTGGAGAAGAGAAGCCTGCAGTTTGAGGAAAGCCAGAGAGAGAGAGAGCGTGCACCAAGCGCATTCAGCAGCATTAATCCTTTAACTGGGTTTCTCTGGAAAGTCGGTGCAAGTCTCCATCTCATGCTGCAGCGCTTCTCCCCATCTGGCTTCTTCCACCTGATAGATGTCAATAAAGCACAAACTTAGATGCTTCAGGAGGACCTGCATTACTTTTGATTTGTTTTGTTGTCATCATTTATGACCTTTAAAGGTCAGAAAGGAGCAACTATTTGCTTTTCAAGGGTACGATTCACATATTCTCATAGTGGGAAGTTACTGGTTATTGTAAGAATGTCCCTGTGCCGGACCTGCCTCCCACCTGCTGGGGCACGTTCCAGTTTCCCCTAAAAGATAGATGGGATGGAGTGAAACACGGAGACATCAACCACATAAAGACATCCAGTTAACCTGAGAGTAGCGAACAGAAGAGTAAGAAATGCAACCCAAATGAATCCCAGTGAATCATGTTTCGCATAAATAACAGAAATATTCATGTGCATCACGTAGCCAATAACAGAAAAAAGGTTGTTTCCACATGTTTCTGCTTCACGTGAACAGAAGAGACGTGTTTCTGTAGCAGCAGTTTCAACCAGTTCTGAGCTTCGTCAGACGTTTAATGGTTTTAAGCTCAATGCATCATCAGATTCCTGTGTTAGGGGAACAGAGCAGTTCTGCAGCTCGGCTGGAAGGAAACATCCATTTCCTTCATTTATTCAGCCAGTTAACTGGAGTTTATGCCAGCAGTCACTGGGAAGGCTGGTGCACCCTGGACAGGTCACCTATCCATCACAGAGCTAGAAGGAAACAAGAGGAGGTCAAACTTTAACCTGCAGGACTCACAAGACAATAATTACTTCAGCTTGTTTAACCCTTTAAAGCCTGATCCGTGAAAAACAGTCAGAAAAGTTCAGTTTTAATATGAGGTCTTTACTCTGCCTTTAATGAAATGTAACAAACCCATTTGTCTGGGATATTTACCATTTATTATCATGTGATATGTTATAGTAGAACCTGCTTCCAGGGAGGGACAAAAGACAGGCATCAAATTGTCTTCAGCAGGAGTTTCAGCAAAGTTTTCAACATAAAATGATGCAAAATATCTCAGAAACTGCATGTATCAGATATGTGACAGTTAAGTTTATTCTTATTTGTCATTTCAAAACGGAAATTCTTTTAGGTTTTTAATGACATATTTTGTGAGGTTGATGGCAAATTGATGAAAATCTTGAAAATGTGAAAAGTTGTTGCTGCTTTGCTGAATAAATATTTTACCAGCAGCAACAAAAGTGGAAAACCCAGTTTGCTAAATGGATAGCTGCACTGACAACATGTGTCCACCAGATGGTGCTGTTGCATCTTTTCCTGAAACCTTGTGAGGCATTTGAAGCCTGTGGGCTCCTTAGAAACATTCCTGAAGCAGATATAAATAATGTTATTAATAATTTAATAAATGTGTTTGTCTGTTTGTAAAACTGCTTTTGTCTGGTTTTTATCGTAAGTTTACTTCAGTTTCAGAACTCAGGGTGTTTTTGTTTACCCTCCTGCAGCTACAGGAACACCTTGCTCTCGGCTTACTGGAGTTTTCCTCTACATAACCAGAAGTACAGACGCCTCTTTGTTTTAAATGGGGAGATTAGAGCTGCCTTTAAAATCCTGTTAAAAATGTCATCCATTCATTTCCTCCAACTTATTCCTGATGAGGGTGATTATATAGGTGACAAACGCCCTGACACAGGTAAATATAAGTTATGCTTTATAGAAGGCGGCAGGTTGGATAAATATCACTCTGCTGTTTGTCCTTAGTGTAAAATTCAGATTTCTGACCTTAAGCAGCATTCTGGAGCCAGCTTCCTGCTCTTGGCTCCGGATGAATGGGGGCAGTGTTCAGTCAGAGTGGGACTGAGCAAACAGTGATCACAAGCTTTGCCATCTTCTGCCGCACAGAACAATGTGTGGGTTCTGCTCTTCCTGTCTGCTGCGAGCTGCAAACTACAGTGGCCTGGAAACTATTTATAAAAAACTCATGATAAACAGCAACAATGTGCAAATTCTGAATTTTATTTTTCTGCATTTTCTTAACACAGTAAGTAATGAAGGCCATTTGTTCATGAAATAGACAAATGTGCCAATTTTTAAAGCTGTTTTTTTCTTTTTTATCTGTCTCTAAATTCATTATGTAAAATTTCTGAATAAAAAAATATTAATACGGTGAAACTAAATCTGCTTTATTTCTGCAATAAATGATTTCAAGCAGCATTTCCTTATGTTTTGCTTGGAGTTTCCTGCAGAAAGTATTTCATTAAACCTGAAATAAATGTTTTCACATTCCAGGTGTTGACTTTTCTGGTGTCGGTTTGTGTGTTTTTTAGAAAAAAAAATCCACCACCTAACTCCCCCTCACTTCAGCTCAGCTCAAAGCGTACACACACACTATAAAAGGTGTGTGTGTCATTCCACTACAAACTCTCACTTGTGAAGTGCGGGGGTGAAGACGGGCTACGTTTAGTGCCCCACTTTCACAGAAACACTACATAAAGTGTGTGTTTAGGAGGAAGGGTCCAGCCTTTCAACGAGCCCCACACACAAAACTCTTCAACCCACTGCTGCTCCACAGCTTCTGGATGAGGTGCACAAATAAACAAACATGATGACATTACGGCCTTATTGCTGCAGTAACATCTCATTCTCACATGTTTTCCTTCATACTGCAGATGCTTCAGCCTGCACTGCAAAAACTAAAATATAAGATTAAACATCTCAAATTAAGGACACATACGCTTGTTTTTTTTTTTTTTTTAAATGTAGGATCATTATTCTTACTTGGTAGATTTTTTTTAATAGATTTTTTTCTACTTGTTTTAGGAATTCGTGACAGGTTAATGCGTCTTTTAAATAAGATACATTATCTGCCAACAGAACAACAAGATGTATCTTACTTTAGGAAAATTAACCTAATTTTTGTAGGTTTTTTCTTATTTTTTAAAGCCAGTTTTTGCAGTGTTTAAGGAAAATCCACTATTAGGCCTGGGAAATGTTTCCAGTGCACGCTTGTGTGCATGGCAACGTTCGGCTTCATCTGTGCATAAAGTTGCTGCAAACAAGGCAATCTGTTGCTAAGTGGATGTGAATGTTTGTCACTTGTGGAACAGGGAGGAAGAAGAATAAAAATGTCTGTGGCTGTGAATGAGGTCAGAGTTGCTATCATGTTTATATCTGACCTCACTGCAGCTTCATAACGCCACCGTTCCATCTTTTTTTACAGGATACAAAGCAGATACAAGTGAAGGAGTCACCTTTGACCCTGCTTCACCCCTCTCTCAACTCATATTATTATTACTCAGTTTAAAATCTCGATTGGCGCTGAGAAAACTTTTATTTTGACTCATTCTTGACATCCTGACTGAAGACACAACAACCGTACCGGCACTCAAATCAGCCAAACAACGTAGCAGAAAACAACAGAGCAGATCAATCCGTTGATTTCGACGTCCGTTTTAATCAGCAGATTTCGGCATTAAAGTTTGACATCGATGAATATCAGTAAATGTTTTTTTTTTTTTTCCGAGGTCAACTTTTACACAATATGAAGATATTATAAATAAAACTCTTTAGCTGCGTCTCTTCTAACTCAAAAAGACCAAATATAAGACGTCGTGTAAGACGACATTTCCATAAAAATGAGCTGCGGGGCTGCACGATGGCGAGGTGGTTAGCACTGCAGCCTCACAGCAAGCAGGTTGCCAGTTCGATCCCCGGCTCGGGCGGTGGCCTATCT
>JBAMHX010000018.1:23052493-23063121 GCA_037177515.1 Pseudomugil tenellus | reverse complement strand
AATTTAATTTAATTTAATTTAATTTAATTTAATTTAATTTAATTTAATTTAATTTAATTTAATTTAATTTAATTTCATTCGTAATATTAAAATCGAGACATGTAAAGGTACAGTGTGTAAAAATTTACCGACAATAACATTTACTGTAAAATAACTTGTGGTGGATGGTGGCTGTCAGTGGTCAAAATTCTTCCAGTCATTAACGTGTTTTCATCTGTGAGGGGTCCAGTGGGGGCTGCAGTACTTCTCTACTAATGACCTCAAACTGGTCTTCTATGTGCTTCAAGGAGTTTCTTATTCCAAACAATCCTCTGGTACCAAACAAAGCTGGTGCTGCAGTTTTAAAGCTGATGGTTCATGTCACACAAAGACTTGTTTGTCCAATCTGAGACACCGTAGTAAAAATGGTGGCACAAATATGCAGCTATTGGACTCAAAGCAGACAGAAGCTGTTAATTGTAAAATAATTAACAACATTAGTTATTTTAGTAAATAAATACAATCTGCATCTACTTTTCTTACATTTTCTACTATTTTCTTACATATTCTACAGTATATTATGCAGGTATTTAATTGCAGCTTTGTTATTATAATTCACCATTTTGGCTCCTTATTGACAGCTAACAAAGATTATGTTAAATCTGGTGAGTCTGTAAATAACTGCTTGTTTTAACCCTTTAAGGGCGATACTGCAAATTGGTTTCAGTCTGACACCAAGTCAGTCAGGTGTTGCCAACACAGAGATGCATAAAATTTCATTATTTATCAAATAAAAGTTTTTTATGAACAAACTGAATGACAGAACTGAGAAATTTTAATTGAACCTTTTTTCTTTTTAAACTGTTTAAGAAAATAATAAAATAACAGTTTTCCTTTTATCTCATGCAGTTGTTTTAAACCAAAGCAAAACCTATTATTGGTTGGTTCTTACACACATTCTTTTACTTTTTACATCTGAAGCTTTCTACAAGAAAATGATCAATCTCGTCAGGCTATCGGTTGATACCATTGGTATTAATACTATTGATATGTGGGTTGATTTGCCCAGGTCCACTTTAAGCCAGACCCATAAAAAGTGTTAAGAAAAGTCTTTTTAATAGGATTATATATTCCTCTACCAAAATGCTATTATCATTTATTAGCATGTGATATGTCAAAATTATTTTCCTCAAGTATCTGAAACTAAGCGTAAGATTGTGTTCAACAGGACTTTGAGCAAGGCTTTATCATATAGTACTCCAAAATGTCTCAGAAACTGTATCTCAATGTCATGTTGAGCTTTAAAGGATGTTAAAGGTGAAAGAGAAGGGCCACATGCAGTTAAACCTTCTGTTACTGTGATTACATAAGTCAACAGAAGAACTCTGCAGATCTAAAAGGAAAGCGATGAGCTCCTCTTAATGGACAACACACCTGATAAGATAATACACACAACAGAAAATTGGTCTAATTTGGTAAAACGAGGGATTTTTCAGGACATCTAATGTATGATGACTGTTTCTTTCATTTATTTTCTTATACTTTGCTGTGAACATCTATCAGACCCAACTTATTCAATCTGTATAAAATCAAGTAAAGCGCATTACGAACAGTAGTATATAATAATGTAATAAAATAATACAAACAGTATTATATTAAAATTATTATTATTGTTATCCAGATCCGTAATTTCATCATTTTTTTCCCACAAACTCAATTCAAATACAATAAACACCTACACAGTGAAAACACAACAATTTGTCTTCTGGCATTGACACAATGACCTCATTAACCCCTGAAAAACAAATGCATCGCTGTGGAAACTGCCTCCTTTTCTCCTCGAGCAAACATGCAAACACTGAAAAACCTTCTGTCGGGAAATTGAGACCTGACTTCTATACGCACACACATACTTTGTTTTCCAAATGAGGATAGTTCTGGTCACTTAGTAGCTTTAGGACTATGTGCACGGCCAAGCGCAACAATATTTGCATCACTTATGCATCACTGTGTCGTTTCCTACAAAATCAGTTAATAGCTAAACTAAAACAACAAATCTAGTCACTTCAGCTTTTCTGATTCAGAGTTATGAGTCGGTTCTGTTCACCCACGCTGTGTCTAATCTTTCCATCGTTGTCCATCCCTGTAATAAGAGCACAGGCTTCACTGGGAGCATCAGATTCAATAAGGGCTCTGGTTTCAGCGTGTCTCCTGTGCTGGACAGGATTAACAAGCTCTGAAAGGATAAGTCACTATCAGTGACTGCAAGTTAAATTCTGCTTTTTGTCTCACACACAGAGGAAGCTGGATGGACTTAAAACGGGATGAGAAAGTGCATTTGTCCGCTGGTTTTGGCTGGATGTTAAGCAGCATGAAAGGAGACCAAAGCAGACAGCAGGACAATTCACAAAATCTCAAAAAGAAAAAACAGAGCGAGAAGGATTAGTCAGTCGTTTCCATTGCAACAGAAATAACTATTATAGGTGGGGACAAGGCTGAAATCCTCAGATGGGAGATGAAGAAACCCAAAAGATGGATTCAGGAGGTCATGAGAGCGGAAAGTGGGTGGGGGCAAGTAGCGAGTAGCTCTGTAAAACACCACCAGGAATAACAGCTGATAAATCGCAGCAGACAGATGAAACATTTTCTACTTAAAGCAGAAGTCAAGTGTGTTGCAGCAGGGAAGCACTGAAACCTGCAGGATGGTAGACCTTAATGAGATGGTGACCTGCTGGGTTACATCTGAGTCTCCTGCTCTACAACAAGCAATATGTCACATGACATCTAACCAGTTTAAACCAGTTTAAACATCCACATCATGCAGAGACTCTGGAAGACAGATGCAGGACAGCTTCAGCAAGCTTTTTCATTTCTGCCAACTCTCCTCTCATCTGATCCTGCGCTCGCATGACATTCGCAGTATTTCAAAACCAAAGTCATGTGAACTTCCACTCTTTGGGTGACAGAGCATCTCATGACCAGCTGAGTGAAATGTTGCAGATACAGTCAGCAGAATCTGCTTTTCTTCTCCTGCTTCTTGGTTTGGTTTGCTTTCCTTGTGACAGAAACAATACAGTCAAATAGAAAACAGCTTTGCTTTTTGCTGGTTTGTGGTGAAAACACATGACAAAGAGACACATCAGTAGAGTTTTTTATTTACCCCACAGAAAAATAACTGCAGTAGTTATTGTATTTATTTATCTAGATTCTATTTATTAATGTAGTTCACTGTAGTTCAGAATGGGTTTAACACAACCATCCATCCATTATCTACTGCTTACTCCCTGAAAGCACAATTGGTTAATTGTAAATATTTAAGAAGATTTTAAGTAAAAAGTATCATGAAATACATTTGAGAAAACCTTTGAGACATAGTGTTATAAAAACTTCATCGTTGCAGATAAAAAGAGACATTTTAAAGATATGATGTTCTTTCAGTATCAACTTTCAGTAAAACAGAACATAATGTACAAACTCAGAGTCCTGCAATCATGTCCGAAGCTAAAGCTAATGATTAACATTTTAACCTGTACTGGCAACATGGTCATTCCTGTGTGGACCTTAGATTAAAGTCTTCACACAGTTCAGCGGAGCAGCACATTCAGGCCCGTAACAGCTTGTCTGCTGACGGATACTGAACTCATGAAATACCATCACACAGAAGCTTAACAGCTTAAGTTTTACTATTTACTAGCTCATGATTCATGCGTCTTACTTAAACTATGACGCTGCAGAATGACTAATACTTTGATTTGGAATAAGTGTGGATTACACCACAAGTCAGAACAGTATACAACCGTGTTCACACGTTGCTTTCCACTTATTATGTGAGTCAGATGAATCATAAAAAATCTGGCATCTAAGACAGAATCTCTCTAAAGGCCAAATCTGTGTCAGGTCTAAGACATTCCTAAGTTCTTCAGACTTGCATACAGGAGACACACAGCGCTGTGGAGATCATGGAATCTGAATAGACAACAGACGAGAGCAGCTGGAGTCAGTTTATCCAAACGTAGTCATCAGACACTTCACCACCACATGGAAAGGTGTGAAATGGGACACATCTTCAGGTCATGACCTTTCATTTGCACTTGATTTGAGGTCAATGGGATGATTAGGTTCATGCTTGGCGGAGGTCTGCGCTCTCAGAGTGCTTTTCTAGTTGCATATGTATTCCAGGAATGGGGAAATTGACAATTGGGGATGTTCGAGGACGTAGTCGCCTCCAACAGCGTCATTTCTAGTCGTTATGTTTTACTTATTATAGTTGGTGAACAGGACTGTTGTCACATACACAACCTGCTATGTCACAATGACTGGTTCAAAGTTTTGTTGCAGACTTTGAAACCTCCCATTTTTACCTGAGTTTTTACCTGCAGCAGGAGAGCCACTGAGAAGAAACTTGATTATTTCAACTTGTGTTTGTCTGCTGGCTAACTTTATTAACTTTGCTAACTAACCTTACGAAAAACTACTGGACAGATTTTATTTTTCTTTTTGTCTTGTTCTAATTTATAGATTCCATTAAATGTTGGGAGGGATCCAGAGCATAACATGGCTTCAGGAATGTTTTCAAGGATTCTTTAACATTGCAAGATATTTTCAGAATGAATGTGTTACACCACAATAAATGGTCGAGGGGCTTGCTCAAAAAATACAGAAGAAGTTTCCAACAGATTTTACAAGATCTCAGATAGATAGATTTGAATAAAGGCAACGTTCTGGATGCTACCATCCAGAAACATTTCATCACTGCAAGAGAATAAATGCAGAGTAAAATATACAACAAACACGACAGTATAGCCAAAACATGGTGGATTCATTATTATTAGTAACGTTTGAGTCTATCCTTCCTGCTTTTAAGCAGGATTTACCTGCAACATGATGGAAAAAGAAACTGAATTCAGAATCTAATAATGTATCCACATAAAATAAATGTGGGACCAGAACATAGGATGGAAACCAGAATATGGATCAAATGATATGCAGCTGTAGGAAGATGGGCTTGGTTTAAATGACCTGTGTGTGCATTCATGCCTTTTGAACGAATACTGCACATCAGCCAACACAGCAGATGGATTTGTTCTTTACTGAACGCAATCATCAGATAAACATAATGTTTGTGTTTGTTTGTTTGTTTGTTTTTCTGGTCTGAAGCCACACAGCCTTCTGATCTCCCAGCACAAATCAGAGCAAAAGAGGCTTAGTTGGTGTGAGAGCAATGAACAGACGGACGGCTGGGACCTAAAGTCACAGGACGCCGCTGCCAGGGTCAGGGTACGGAGCTACAAAGCGGCTATTGTTGCTCCAACAGAAACTCTGAGCACACAGGCGACAAAGAAGTTCGGCCACCCTTTTTTCCTGCAGTTACTGTGCAAAAAGCAAACATGCGCTTGCTGGTTTGGGTTTTTCACTCACGTTGCATCATTTACAGGTATGCTGTTATTTTAGTTTTTCTGCAGCAGTGCTTCACGTGCATGCAACCCCAGTGACATCTGACCCCATGTACAACACAGGTGAGGTTACTAGGATACCAAATCCACAACATGTTGGCTTCTAACTTCTAACTAAAGATCCCTTCTCTCACCTCCTCTAAGGGACAAAGCATGAAAAGCAACCAAATGTTTTAGATGTTTGCTTTCTATAAAATGCACTGAAATCATGCTTAATTATACTGATTTGCACTTTGACATAAATCATGTTGGTTCATTGTTTCTACCTTTCAGTGTTTCCCGATCCTGGTGCTCCTGGTGCTATAACACACCTGAATGAGAGTAACAGCCTGTTTTCAGGCTGCGTAGAACCTGATAGGACGGAATATTAATATGAATCAGGTCTGTTATAGTAGGAATATGTCTAATACATGCACGGTATTGGACGTCGAAGGCCAGGATTGGGGCACCACTTAAAAGAAAGACCTAGCTTAAGTGAGAGATTACCCCATATTCAAATGGTTCCATGAGCCAGATTCGGTTGGCAATTCACACACGAAGCTCACTATTTTCTTTAAGTCACACATCACATAACTAGCAGCTGTAACAACAGCAACGACTATACACTTGAAGGTGTCGTTAAAATCCAATCGTATTTTGTGTTTTATTTCCTTATATAGTTTTTTTTAATAATTAAGGATAAAAATGATGCTTTATAGTTTTTTATTGAACTTCTTTGTTGTTCGTGTCATTTCCATCATTGTAGGGTCCGGCCTGCAAAGCATTGTGGTCTATATTGACCCGTCTAGTGACCATTGATGCTCATTATTTTTCAAGATGCATTGTGGGTAATTTTGAGTGCACTATTTTTTCCTCAAAGTACATTCAGACAGCCATACAAAATGTCATGACCACTATGTGGACACAGCCAATGACGGATGTCTTCGTTTGTATTCGTAAGGGAGCAGAAATGGAAAAAAAGTCATTTCTTAAAAAGAAATGTTTAATTAGCCAATTAACAAAATGTAACTAAAGATGAACAATTTTTACAGGGATGTTTTTACCATTTATTATTATTCTGCTAACTGGTGTCTATTAGGAGGCAGAAGACAAGACAGGGTTTGACGGGACTTTGAGGAAAGTTTATCATGAAGTGATGCAAAATGTTCCAAGCTACGTGTCTCTATGGGGCTGAGCAAGTTCACTCTGTGGCACTGACGTTTACACAGAGGGAAGTCCAAAAACACCAGCTTCTCATGAAAACAACACATTAACAGAAGAAGAGTGTGACTGCGGAAACAACGGCTGTGTTCTAATCCTTGCACTGCACGCTTCGAAGTACGTAGAATTGAGGGGCCATGAAGTGTTCTACATCGTCTGCATACTCCAAAGTGCACACTCAGGTTGAAATGAGATGAGCAATGAAGTTGCTCGTATTGAGTACTTCATTGCTCGATTTTCTACATGTTTTTTCTGCTATTTTAAGATTTGTTATTATTAAGACTCAGCGCAGAACAGATGGACCCAAATGCAGAGAGAGACGGAGCCAGGGATCAATTGGGATAAAAATTAGCTTTTAATGCCAGAACTAGGTTTTTCCAATGGCATAAGAACACAGGGCTTGATCTCAAAAGACAATCTGACAACAAGACAGGGGAAGCTCTGACACTAAATACACACATGAGGAAATAGGAAACAGGTGGAAACAACGGCAACAAGACTTATTTACCACTGAGATCAACTGATAATGCTCTCCAAATTCAAGATTATCAGTAAAATAACACCTCAAAGAAAGAGAAGAGGATGCAGGGCAGGAGTGAGGCAGACAAATAAATGGTGGAGATTTAAACTGTTTCTTCCAAATGTTGTGATGGGTAACATTAGATCGCTAGGTAACATAACTGATAAGATCCAGTGCTAACGGAACATATCCTAAATTGTAATGCATCTTCACACTACTTCAAGATGATCCGTGCAGACGACAATAAACAACTCAGTGGAAAACTAAAGGGAGGTGGAGTTGCAGTTCTGGTTAACCAGTGTTGGTGTCATCCTGGACATGTTACTGT
Organism: Pseudomugil tenellus; assembly: GCA_037177515.1. NCBI lineage: Eukaryota > Metazoa > Chordata > Actinopteri > Atheriniformes > Pseudomugilidae > Pseudomugil > Pseudomugil tenellus. Next base: position 23,055,641 of record JBAMHX010000018.1, on the reverse strand, counting down.
TAAAGAGAAGATCTGCACAAGAGACATGCAGCCTTACTGCAGGCTTAAATGAATACATGCTAGCTCCATGAGCCTACAGCTTTCCTGTCACACCTCCATTCTGTCATCCTACAGCTCAGTCAAGGACCTGAACACATCTCTTCTACATCCACATCAGGACTTCCTGAAACCCCCTCTGCCCACCCCCTCTCTGTCTGTCTCCTGTAATCAAGTCTTGAAACAACTGATGAAACTGAACCAGAACAAGGCTGCAGGTCGAGATGGTGTCCCAGAGTTCTCAAGACCTTCTCAAGACAACTATGTCCGATTCTCCAGCACCAGTTCAACACCAGTCTGAGTCAGAAAAGAATTCTGGTAATGCGGAAAACATCCTGCCTTGTTCCAGTGCCTGAAGAAGCACAACCAGCTGAACCAAATTAGTACAGAATGCAAATGTCCCTCTGGGATTAATAAAGTATTTTTGTTTCATTCATTTCATTTCAAACAGCCAGCGTGTGTTTTTTATTTGTTTTACTAGAGAACATTGATGGTTAAAGAGTTTTTAAACCTCAAATTGATTGTTTACTTTCACTACTTGTAGTAATTGCCACAACTTAAAGTTACTCTGGTCTAACATAAAGATTTGTCCAGTAATTTGTTTTAAAGGGAGCGGTTTGGTTCGGCACATCTAAAACTGCAGGAGAGGAGCTTTAATCTGTGTTTTGCACCATTTTCTGATCACTTGGTTTTTATTTTGCATGCTTTTATTTTTAAATGTGATTTTAAAGAATTATATTGTTTTACTCAATTTGCTAACATATTTCTATTGTTCTTTTACTTTTAGCTGTTTTGCTGATTGTTTTATAGCTGTTGTGTTTAAAAGTTCTTTTTTGTGTGAAGTCCTAATAGTTGCAGTTAGTGCTTCATATATACAGAAATAACTTCTCAATATTGTCACTAATAAAAATGTTGCAGTATATGATCATGTCACAAACATGAACTTAAAAGTAACTTAACTTAAAGTATTTGACTTTGACCCGATCAGAGGAATGTGAAGCTTTTTACACCAATAGTCACCCAGCATTTGCGTGTGTTTTCTCATGACTGGGTCCTGACACATCCATAACTACACTTTTTACCCCGGAGACCTTCAGGGAATTCAGAGTGGTTTTCATGTGACAGTGACAGGAAGCGTCTCACATGGATTACTTTGGTATGTGTAGGTGGTTTGCTTTCATGTTCTTAATGAGAGGAGAATAAAATCCCCAACAGTTTATGGGCATCTCTGCAATTTTCCGCAGCTGGATGCACCCATCTGCCTTTTTTACACTAATTCCTGTTTTTACCCCTGACGATATGCTGATTTTTATCCAGACTGCCTCTAAAGTTTCTGTATCTATATAAAGCTGGACCAACGTGAATTTATTACAAGGCCTGGTTCCACAAGAAACAATAAGAAATAATAAAAAGTATATTCTGTTATATTTTGTCCAGAAAAGCAAACCAGTTAAAACATGCACAACGTAATGATTAACTTTACACAGTAACAACTAAACACAAAATAATTTAGTTCTTCTGAGCCTGATGGCTTATGGACGTGATGGCGCCCGACGTCCATGCTGCAAACTCAAACAAGCCAGATCTGCAGCTCCTCTCTGGCGAACTTTTATGTTCATCTCGCTTCTTTTTTACCTGCAGAAAACAGCTGTTTTCAGAGTAAAAGCAAGAGCCTCTTCTTCCCAGAATGAACAAGATGCCATCAGCATCTATGTGAAGATAACGGGTCAATATGAACCAGAGCTGAAAGCCAGAACTCTTTCTACGTATTAGATGTTTTTAGAAATGAGACTTATTGCTTTGACTCCAGTTTATCTTCCACCAGGTAGTTTCAGGAAATATTCTGCTCCTTTTATTCCCAGCCTCCCTCCAGATAACAAATTCTGTGTTTCCATGGTGATTTGCATTGAAAGATTAAACAAAAAAATGTGAAGTTTTTATCCTCTTACTTCTGTTTACTTTGCAATCTTTTTATCATCCAGCTTTTTTGTCAGATTTGTTGTTTTTAAAGTGCTATAAATAAAGATGATGTCATGCCATATTGTTTATATATGATAAACAGTAAAAGCTGGTGTCGTAAGTTGCGTGGCCAGAGTGGCTAAAAGAAGGCAGTAGGCAGGGGTCCTCCAACATGACAACTTTTTATTTTACACTGGTGCATGTTATTAAAAGGAACAAATAGCAATCACAAAGAAAAACAATTACCTTTTGCAAACTAAACATGAGTAAAATCAACTGTACCTGAGTTAATCTAACTTGCACCCTGTTTCATAGATCTGGCCTCAAGCATATACTAAAAACAGCTTAAACAGATTAAATAGTCTCTCCCATTCAGATCTCACAATGGCCGCCCTAAGCAGCTACCATTTGCCAGGTAAGGATTATCTCAATACCCTACTATCATTACATTACACTCATCTATCAGACGCTTTTCTCCACAGCGACATCTGAGAATAAGAAGAAGACAAGCAGGAAATCAAACAGTAGAGACATCATAGGTAAGTGCAGTCGAACTGCTGTAGTGTAGTTGGACACACGTGTTGCCTGCAGTGCTAGAGGCACAGATTTTGTTTCCAATGTCATAAAACTGATTTTTCGCAAACAGCTAGAACAAATTTCCCAAGTTAGTATAATTTCTATTTATCGCAACTCCATGTGGAAATGTTCCTTAAAGAGTTGCATCTTTAGCTGCTACTGAAAGTAGATAAGGCCTTCCTTATGTTCTGTTTGTGTTCTCTTTCTTTTTCTCTTGTTTTCTTATCCTTTTTCTGTCCCTTCCAGTCGTGTCCAGCAATACATGGAAACTCTGTTGAACTAAGATGAAAATAAAATAAAGAATTTAGATTATCAAGAGGAACTTTGTATACACGTACATACAAATAGTTCCTCTTGACAGAGTAAATTTGCTCAGCATGACACAGTGGACAGATCACCACTCTGTCCGCCTTTATGCTGGACAAGACAAGTTTTAAAAAAAAAAAGAGAAGAGTCTCTACTGGTTTAGTCCCACGTAGTGATGGGAGTACTGGTTTAGCCCCACGTAGTGATGGGAGTACTGGGCGTCTTTCACTGGCTGAGCGTAACTGTGGAGAGGGAGTGTAGCTCTGGATTA
>JBAMHX010000018.1:23030104-23041510 GCA_037177515.1 Pseudomugil tenellus | reverse complement strand
TCATACACACATAATTCAGAAGAACGTCATTTATCCTCAAAGACACAACAGAAAGGCCAACTAAGTTGTTCACAGGCACACACAAACAAGTGCGCGAGTGCTCAAGCTTTCCGTTTGGGATTGGGGGTAACTGTTCAGACCACAAGTTTCAGAACTTACCTCCATGTTTGACAGTTTCGGAGCCGTTTTTACCGGATAGTTCGATCATTTTACTGGGAAAAGTGCGAATGAGGCCGTGGATGCAAGTAGCAGAAATTAGTTTCCTTCATCTGAGATCTTCCTCAGAGATAAGACAAGAAGCTCGGTCATCCGGGAGGAGTTCAGAGAAGAGCCGCTGTTCCTCCACATCCAGAGGAGCCAGATGAGGTGGGCATCTGGATAGGTTGCCTCCTGGATGCCTCCCTGGTGTTCCAGGCACGTCCCTGCGAGAGGAGATGGCGAGGAGACCCAGGACACGCTGGAGGGATTCTATCGCTCGGCTGGCCTCGGGATGACCTGGCAAATGTGGCCGCTTGGGCTGCGGCCCCCGCCTTTATACCCCTGGTAGAGATGTGGCGTCTCCACATCAAGCCTGGATGCATCCTGGTGTGTTTGTGGTGAGGTGGTCTGAGAACGTCGCTCTGGGAGGAGGGCCCGGGAGAGTCTCAGGACCTCTGGATCCACCTGGGAACACCTTGGGATCCGCAGGACACATGTAGGAGGAACCACCCGGAGTTTTGTAGAAGCTTTTCACTTTTTCCACTGATGTTTTTGTAAATGTAAAGTTATTCCTGGTGAAAGTGCTTCGGCATTCTGTTTTATTTTGTCACATCCTCACGATTCTTACCTGAAGATGTGGTTTATGCAAAAACCGCCGGAAACTTCCTGCTCTTCTTTTTCACCTGCTGGTAATCACCGCTGCTGTTCGGACCGGACGCACCAGCTTCCCCCCCAGGGACCAATCAGAGGAGCGTCTGGCCTTTAAAAGGAGGAAGTGCCAGTAATCTGGGCATCTGTGTCCTATCGGCCAAACGTTTTCCAGCCTGGGATTGTGTGTGATAACACGGGTTTGGGAATATCACTATGGTTTTCTGACCAGCTTAGCGATTCCCTTTAGTTGCCTACACGTTGTGCTATTTCTGTTTGCTATATTTGCTTTGTTTGGTTTTGTGATTATTTAGAGAACTTGAGTAATTTTGTATTAATTGTTAATCATTACCTCGTTGAGGACACATTTTGTTGTTTATTGTGTTGTGGAAGCAGGATTTTATTTAATTATTTATTGTTATATCTTGTACATGGATCTGGTTAGTTTTTATTGACCCTGTAGTGTAAAGCGGGGTCGTAACAACATGTAAACGTGGTTTTATGACGGCAATGTGTTGAACTTCACGGCTACTGTAAAAGTCTGGTGATCCAAGCAATTGGTCCCAAACAGGATTTTATAGCTTTGTAAGATTTTAAAGCAAAAACTCTTCTCATTAAAATCATTGGCAGATTCAGAGCCCTGAATGTTTCCTTTTAAAAAAGACATTTTGGCTTCTTTTGTGTGAAGGAATCTATGATGAATAGCAGCTCGGCTGTAGTTTTCATCATAACTATGATGTGCAAACAGAACGGATAATTAATTATTGCTGTTGAATCTTCTGTTTCTTCAAATTATCCCAACATAAAGGTTATAAAGTAGAAGAGATGCTGTTCATTCTCTTTTTGTCAGTATGTAACTGTGAAAAAATAAAGAGTTAAAAGGGTCTTTTATAGCTCGCACTCATGACTTTATGTTTTTTTTCTATTGACAAATCGAGCACTGTTTGTTCTTTTTTCTCTTTCAGGAAAAGATCCATTATCATCTGATCTCTGCTTCCTGGAATCCTGCCTTGCAGAAAATACAGGAGCTGCTGATGTCCCCTTGTAGTTATTATCTGCAGCTTTTTCACAGAAATCAGCCCAGAGGGGAGATGAGATATCAAACTCGAGTCTGCTTCCAGAAAAACGCTACAACTTTCTGATTCATGCATATCTGAGCTGCTGAGAAACAGGCAACATAAGCAGCTTAAATCTGTAGAATATGTGCTGGAAGTGCAGCAGGTCTGCACATCTGGATGCATTTTCTGATTAGCTAGCTTGTTTTAATGGAGATATTTGTCAAAACGGCACAAATTTCTGTCCTATGAAGTGTTTGTGTGTGTGAAGTGTATGAAAAGAACATCTTTAAGTGCAGGGGGGTGAAATACAAACTCACATCACTCCAGAACCTGGACATTGATTAAATGAATTGTTCTGCGTGTTTAGGTCCGTAAAGCTTCTGCTGAGTTTTGCTCTTCTCGTCTTATTTTTACATTTAGACAATGTTGCTGGAAAGATTTCTCCTGTTTGGATCTTAAAGTACCAAAACCTCCAGTAATGAATCAGGAGTATTTGCTGATTACTGACTTTTCTTATTGTTACTTCCTCAGTTAAATTTTTTTTATAATTCATTTGTTTAGATGCCATTTAAGCTTGAAATTATGGGCGTGTAATTGACGGGTACATCTGTGGGCAATGAGACAAATCACTGTGGTGGTTTTTAGCCGGTTAACGGCACGCTTTAGCCTCCGTTAGCCCATTATTAGATCAGAGCATGGACTGCATATAAAAAGATCTCTTATCTCTTAGTAATACGCTACTTGGAGTTAGAAAGATGTCAATCATCCACTCCCATGCTCACAACCCCCCTCTCAGCTCCGCCTTCTTGCAAATTTTTGCATCTTTTGAGAGAAACTGCATGTGTGATGCTGTCAAGATGGCGACGGTAGGAACCACCCCCTTAAGCTTCACTTCAGCTCTTCAGAAACCTGCTGGTGACGTCATGGAGACTCTGCTCATCTTTTTATATAAGGTCCGTGGTTGCGGGTCAGCTATGCAGCTCCTGAGATTTCATTGTTCTGTTTTCTGCATCAAGTGACGAATATTAAACACTTAAGCACATAACTGTCCATCTATGTATCTGTGTACGCAGTCGAGCATAAATGGACCTTTAAACATAACTCACAGTGGTTCTGTAGCGCATGTATGTCTTCATCAAGGCCCAAAGAGCAAAACAGCACCAGCAAAAAGTAAAAACAGTAAAACATCCAAGACACACAGCCGTATTTGTCTTTGCACATCGTTAGCCTCATAGCATGACGTCCTCAGTCATATCTAAGGTTTTATAGACTGTTATACACACTCAATCTGCAATACTAGGAAAGTACAGCAAGATATGAAGGCAGTTATGCTATGAGGCTAACATTATATTAAACAAGCTCCAAACCGTTGATTAATCACTTCTACACTGAACTCCTTAACGGCTTCATCCAGCCACTGTGCTGCTAATTAACAAGCCATTAAAAAGGCAGGCGGAAGTGTCTAATCTCAGCTGTTGGAGCTCACAAGGCAGCCTTTCTGCTGTCAACACGCCTGAGTGGCCTCCCAAAAAAAGCCCAAGACAGCCATCCAGGGACTAATTCAGCTTTTGTTCAGGTTGTGTGAATGGAAGTGAGGAGCTCTCTCTGGGGTCGAGTAACTGGATGGCAACTTGTCTGCTGCACAGTCGCTGCTCATTCAGCCAGCGGACACTGACTTGATGCTTGTTCACTAATGATCTGGTAGCAGTGAGCTGATTTAGTGCCGCCTATCTGGCTCGTTCGCTTGTCTTTTGCTGAAAGGAAGGCGACCAGAACAGGAGTGTTCCTTTCTTTCATCGTTCTGCAGCAGATTTACATTAAAATCAGATACATTTCTGGCTAATTTTCTTTGCTTTTAATGAAAACAGAAGTGTTTTCTGGCTTTTAATGGCAGAAAAAAGCTCCAGTTCATGTTTATTTATAAAGCACATTTACCAGCCGATGAAGCCCAAAGTGCTGTACAAGAAAATAACCCGTACCAGATAAAAAAAAGATCAAATTAAATATAATGATTATAAAAATGATCCAGCTCAATTTCTGCTGAAAGCAAGTGAACAAAGGAGATTTAAAAGTTCAAGTGGCTCATCTGATCTAAAACAAAAAGGCAAAAAAGCCCAGACACTGAGAAAACTCACTACTGCAAGCAAACAAGAAACAAGCAAGCAGAAAGATTTATGGCATTTATTTCTACACAGGATGATTCAAAGTGCTTTACAGAACATCAAAACAATAAAAACTTAGTTAATATAAAATAAAAATGACTGAAATGCAGGTGAAAACAGGAGGGTGTTTAACCTGCATGTCCAGCTGATCTGAGGCTTTCTGGGAGTTTGTTCCAGACATGTGGAGCATAGAAGCTGAATGCAGATTCTCCATGTCTCCTTCTAACTCCTGGAACTGATAAAAGACCAGATGGATGGAAATAATCTTTGTTATCTTTTTGGCCTCCATGTTGTTGGATCTGAGTATTTTCCTGCATCACACTAAGCCTCCAGTCAGGAGACACTTTGGCCAAATCTTCTTGTTTTAATTAGGATGCAGAAACAATAGTGTCCAGATTTCTCTCAGTACATTTTCACTGTGCAGCACTTTGGTTCAATTTCCTAATTTAAATATTCATCTTAATAAACATGAGATGTTAGAAACAGCAACTTTTCCTGCATGTTATGCTGAAACAGAGGAGTCATGCATGTCTGACATGTGCAGAGTGGATTTCAGGTCGTCCAGACCTGCTGCAGATGATGGGAATTCAATCAGGGACAGCTTGAGTAAACATTTACTCTGTTGTAAATCACTGCTCTCACAGTCAGCACAAAATGAAAATGTGATGCATCGGCTTTCCGTATCAGCAGCCAGCAGGCCGTGCGTAATGAGCAGCACGCTGCCGTGAAGGAGAAGTGATTCTGCGAACGGTGGGATCATTGTGCAGTCTGTGCACAGCTCCGACTCTTCCTGGCTGAATGTGGGTTTCACACAGATCTGATAACCAGTCAGATGTGTGTAAATGGGTCATTTGCTTCCCCTGCAACGCCGCTTCTCAGCCAGACTAAAACAGATTCTTTTCATTTCGGTGACAGCAGAGCTTTGACCGCAGTGCTGTGACGCTGAACGACCTCCTGACCCGAGTTTCATTTGTCCATAAACCCTCATAAACTCTCCTTTTCTTCTGCTTTACTTTCACATTTCTGAAGGTTTTTACTCTAAATGCTTATTTCCATCCTCCAAACTGTCTTCTGTACTCTGATTCATAAATCCAACTTTCACATTTTGTTTCCCAGCACAGCTTCGGCAGCGTGCGCAGAGCAGGCGTGACCTTTCTGCTGTGTTGCATGTTTGGAGGATCATGAAACTGATTTATTTTCATCCGCGAGTCCAGTTTGTTTGCTCATAACGAGTCTTCACGTTGCAGTTTTACTGCAGGGCCGAGCTGCTCCGTTCCCATCAAACCATCAACGAGACAATAAGTTTGTTTTGTCCCTGTTCTGCCAATGCAGCAAATGTTTCCTGAAAAGCTTTTTCTCTCTTTTAAACCGCAGAACCGTTTTCACTTCGCCTGCAGGATGTTTCTCCAGCTTCGAGCTAGTTTATGTCAGCCTCTAATTTCCGACGTTTTGCATTTTTGTGGCCAATCAACAGCAAATTTTACACTTTTGATTTTCATTTTATTTCATTTATTTGTACAAATAGGTAACAGCAGGACATTTACAATAATAGTTAAAACAACATAACGTGCAGGAGAGAGTGAGTCGTCTGGGCTTATAAAATACTTCCCCAACATATTTACAAATGAAACAACCAGAATGAGCAGGATGTATCACATTAATAACATAAAAACATTTGAGTAATTTAAAAATACTTTAGATAATAACACTTTTAACAGTCTTTTAAAGGAGGCGGCTGTAGATCCAGCCTTTAAAGCGGGAAACCGTTTCAGAGTCAAGGTTCCTTTAAAAGTTCTCGGGACAGGCGGGTGCAGGTCTCTGCAGCGCCTGGTGGAAAAGGTGTAAATGTACAAATTCATAAGTTTATGCATAAAAATAAATAAATATTTACTCTGAATAAGACTTTGTATTTCCTGATAAGAGAAGCAGAAGATCATCTGGTTTCGTATTCAGACTGTTTGGCACCACAAACCCTCCTGCAGTATATTAAAATAACTAAATTAAACTATAATATAGTGTCATTATAAAGAACGACTATTTGTTCCATCACATTTCATATTTCTTTGTTAATATGAAAAGTGGATGATAAAATATTTGCTTCTTTTTGATTTGTTGTCATTTATTCATTTATTTACTTATTATTATAAAGTCATCTTTAATATTTTGCAAATATTTGCTTTTTAATTTAATTTCTATCAGAAACTCTTCACACAGTTAAAACTTTAAGCAGCCAAACGTCGCTTATTAAACCACTGCATGACTGATCTACTGTCGACCAATCAGTGTTCATTTTTAATTAAATATTGTTTTTAATATGACGTGTGTTGCCAGATCTGAAACGTAATCACATCCTTGTATTTGGCGAGCATCTGAAAACGTGCAGCTTTCCTGTAACAGATACGGATCAGAGACTCACTTTAAAACATCTTTACGTTACTGGAAGAACGTCGCTCACATTTCTGCAACTAGAGGAAGCCTGAGAGCCACACTGTCTGTGTTTGGTTTTCCAGCTTTCCTTTATAACTGATGGGAAAAATTCATCCCCATATCATAAATCTCAGATATTTTTTAGCAGTTTTTCTGTTTTACTTCCATTCTTCTCCGTAATATCGATGCACCAACATATTGGCCTTATGTCTGTAAGAAGAAGAGCTCCTTTGACTGAATAGCATGAGGAAGCAGCACGATGTCGTCCGTGCAGCCTCAGCTTCTGATGTGTTTGTCGTCCATCTGCTTGCCTTGAGGATTTGCTTCACATCTGCAGCATGAACATGCAGCTGCACGAGGACTTCACACTGAAACATAAACAGTCTCCAGCTTGTGCTCCTCCTCTTCATCCCACTGTGCTGCTAACAGTGATACTTGTGGATATCTGGCTCCTCTGAAGTGGTTCAGATTCACTCGGCTTCTATCTGAAGGACGCTGCTTTGTCAACAGGTCTTTTCAAGTGGCCGAACACAGAACGCCAGAGACACTCAAAGAGCTGGCTTCCATCCTGCAGGGTGTGTTTTAGTTGGCTCTGCACAGAGGCTGCGAGAAGGTAAAGTTAGGTGTGAAACTCTCCCCGCGTGGTTAAACTTATGTGAACTCAGTCGACGTAAAACTCCTGATTCATTAGGTAAACCGTGTTGCTGCAGCAAAGACTCCCATCATTTGTAGAAGAAACAACATGTGCAAACTGCAGGACAGGATCGCAGACAGCAGGGATGTTCTGCTTTAAGCAAAATCAGGTATGTTTGGAGAACAAGACGTTCTCTGACAGTCAGCTTCGAGCCAACATCTCTGATTCTTCAGTATATTTGGCTAAATGCAGCCTGTGATTTTCTCCCTCGCAGCCTTACTTTGTGCTTTAGGTTGAGAAGAATTGTGCACGCTTGCAGATTGTGACAGTGATAACGAGATGAAATGGTTTTTGCTGTAAGATTCTGACTTTCTGCTTCATAAAACAACTGAAATGAGAAGAAATGATGAGGATGAGGCCCACTGACGCTGTCTTTTCTGAAAAACCTTCATTCTTTCACACCAGCATATATGCAAGCCCCCCAGTGTTATTTATGAAATGAGGCCTTTGCTGACATGTGGGCAGACACACAAAGCGTCATTTAGCATCGGGTCATTTGTCACATCAAAGCATTCCTTGACGCATGGAGGGAGGCTCCCTGTAATCTGTCAGGCTAAAATGTAAACGGGCGACGCAGAGCAGCAGGATCAGCGGGCCCCCCTGCTGTCAAATCTCTGACCTCTCAAGTCCACACTGTTGTCAAAAGCTGAGGGAAAGCTGATCTGGAGCTTTGTTTCATGGTTTCATCACACGCCTGATCCAGGATGTTTTGGAAAAAACTGAAGATGATTTCTTTACACGATAAGACTTAATGCTGCAGGAAATTAATACATTTCTGTGGTTTTAGGACAAAGTCTGGACAAATTAAAAGCACAAAGCAGATTTTTTCCACATTAATATGTCATATATTCATATTTCAAGGGTTTGAGTCAAATATAAACTTTAAAGCAAAACAAATCTGTATATAAATAAGTTTTTCTGTATTGTGTCTGCGGTTGCTTTGGACGAGTTTAAGCTGGTTACAACCGCCAGCAGCCAACAAAAGGAGGACTTTTCCTGTTATTATGCCCATATCTTTTTTTCCTTTTAGATTAAATCAATCCCCCTCTTATTGTATTTCCTCCTTCCTCTTTCTTCATGCTCTGCATTGGCAGTTAACAAGGGTGTGTGTGACAGATGTCTCTTGCTGAGTGTGTGTGTGATAGTGGATGGGGTATTGATTTCTGATGGATGTCTGGTGTTTCATTTCCACTTAAAAAAGACCTCCTGCAATGTGTGCGAGGTTAATACCCGTTATTAATGTGTCAGGATCGAGGAATGGGGTTCTTATCTTCATCAGGGGAAAAAATAAGGGAATAAGCAATGAAAAGCTCAGAAGCCAATCTCAAATAAATGTGTTTCATCATCAACTTTTGACATAAAGCAAAAATGATCAATCCTATCCAGCTATTTTATTTAATATTTTAATCATGTATACAGTTGAAATAGTTTATGCTTGAAGTTTAGCTGGTGGATATATTGTCTATATATAAATATATATGCAAACATATATCTACATGTTTGATGTTATTCGACAGTGTGAGGATAAAAACGCAGATATGCTTAATAAATCAGTAAAAACAATCATGAAATGGCACAAAAAGAAGAAAATCCCACCAATGAATGATGCCAGCAGGCGTTTTTAAGTCGTCCAGGCAGCAGAAGAGATGATGGCGAGAAGCTGCGTGAAGGTAGCGAAATTAACATGAAGCTCAAACAGGAAGTAAAGCGGTAGTCCTTCACAATAAAACTAATTTAATGTCATTACAGCAGAATGGAGAAACATGTATTAATATATCACCTTGTGAAGGTAAAAGGGAATACTTGGTATAGTGTTACTTGGAAATCAAACATCACACACGTCTACTTTATTTGTCAGTTATTTATTCCGAAAAAAGATAAGCAACAACTTTATTTTGGTTCCCTTAAATTATAGATAGGATTGTGATTTGGCTAACTTTACTAATTTAAAAGAAACGGATCGGTCAAAGTATCAGTAACTACAGTACTACTTTACTGTGGGAACCCTTCCAATAAGTCGTCATACTTTAGTTAAGCTTATTGGTGATACAAATGGAGTTTTTGTCTCAGTTTTCAGACGTCGTAGTAACCGGCTGAGCAAACGTCCGAACTGTTAAGCAACGGTTTCCGCTCGTGCCTTGTTGTGATGGGTAGCCGCCGATGCTAGCAGGCTTAGCTAGCTAGCTGGATGGCTTGTGTCGCTGGTAAGATAATTAGCTAGCTATCAGGCAACCCTCTTCAGACTCTAGTTGGAAACAGACCAGCTAGCTGTCTCTTCCATGAAGGCCACCTCGCCGATAATGTGTGGGATATTACCGTAAGGTGAGTGTTGTCTCGCGGGCGCATTTCGGTTAGCGGATCGCAACGGCTCAGACTATTCCCTGGATTCACACATTCCATCAAATCTTTTATGTTTACAAGATGTTTAGTCGAACCGCGGATTCGGATGGAGTCTCTCAGAGCTGCTTTTGCCAAGCGGGCTGGTTTTAGTGTGATGTCACTGCTTGTGTGTCACTGCCTGGGTGCAGAAATGTATATTCCAACATCCCAAGTTGGCTTTCTGCGCCAGGGAATAGCCTCCCGGCTCGCCGCGCTGGCAGCGGCGCTGCTGGAGTCCTCATTCCGCCACATTAACACACTGTTCCGCTGCTTTGTTGTATAAAGTAGTTTGTTGCAACACGGAAAATCCCCAGACAGATTAACGGTTTGTATCTGGGAACATGCAGAGGAGCCCATCCAATGCTTTCCAGTCTGGCGTTTTCTCTACTGATTGTGTCTTTTTTCTCCCTTTTTGCAGGAAGATCACCAGATGGAAATATTTATACCCTGTGGATTACTTATTTCTAAATGATGGAGTACTTTTGCTCTTAGCACCATGCACGCCATTAAATCAGACCTGAGCTGCAGAGATTTACATCTGTATTCACCCTGCTGTTTGTAAACCACCCAGTTCTGGATGTACAGTTTTATCATTTTTTCCTTCTTATTACAACGTGATTCAGATGAAAGATTAATTATGGATCCGATCCCTTTGGACATGCTCAGATTCATATAAACATTGGCGTGATTTTGTGTTAAGGAAGCCCAAAGAAGGAAGTCCAGGACGGGGTAGGCTCCCAGAAACGGCCCCCTCCTAAACAACCATGGCCTCGGTGTGGAAGAGGCTGCAACGTGTTGGGAAGCATGCGTCCAAATTCCAGTTTGTGGCTTCGTATCAGGAACTTATGGTGGAATGCACCAAGAAATGGTGAGTTTACTGGTGGTAACAGGCGACCACAGCGCTGTCATGAAAACAGCGGCTCTGTCTGTGCTGGAATGCTGAGCTCATTCCTGGTGGCCATAATTCACACACACACACACACACACACACACACAATCTCCTTGATGTGCAGTCATGTCTCTATGCTGGGAGGGGCCCTGCTGCCCTGTGAAAATGCTATGCTTTTATTTTTTGGGACACCGGGTTCCTCTCTTTCTAGAGAAAACATCTAAATCTTTGAGCTTTATGGATCCTGTGGAGTAGAAATGTCTCAGCACGCAGCTTTTCAGCGTTTCATCATAATAACTCAGATTCATTTATATTATTTTAGTTACCTGAAGCTTCATTTGTACAAAAAAAGGTGATATTTCCAGACCGAAGCTGAAGACGAGTATGGCCTGATTTCTGTCCTGTTTTTGTGGAAATACAAACATACTTTACAAAAGTGGCTCAAGTCAAGTCTGTTCACAAAACCAGTGAACACAGAAAAATCTCCCATTATGTTTTGAAGCATTTATTTTGGGATAAAAGTAAATAAGTTCAGAAAATAAGAGATGTGTTTCTTTGCAAACGCAGCCACGAGGAATAAAATGACAAACAGAAAAACTCTGTTATCGAGTTAACAGATTGTTTAGCTTTAGAGCCGCTACCCTGCAGGTAGTCCACGCTTACCTGCAGCCCCCCCATCCACTAGAAGCTCTGTAATCTGCAGCCCCCCCCATCCACTAGAGGCTCTGTAACCTGCAGCCCCCCCCCCTTTATGGGAAGGACCTTTTGATTGACAGGTATTAGTATCTGTGGTAAGAAAGTTTAGCACAAACACGTTGCCTTAGCTTTAGCACACCTACCTTAGATCCAAGTTAGCTCTGAGCTACAGGCACCTCAGAATTTGATAGATTAAGTGGTCATGGGGGGGGGGGGGGGGGGGGGGGGGGGGGGGGGGGGGGGGGGGGGGGGGGG